>OX451738.1:1054798829-1055374990 GCA_948472305.1 Vicia faba | reverse complement strand
TGTGGGTTAGTGACTTTGAATGGCAGCTTAGTTTGCTGGTTTGGGAGGAAAAATTGCTTAGTAAATTGGTGCTCTCCTTGGTTGACTTCATTGATATGTCCAAGGAGGACGTTTTTGTTTAAAATGTTGATGAGGAGGGTTAATAACAACATTATCTTAAAATTTTGCTCGTTCGTCAATCATAAAGTTAATAAGATTATGTCTCTTTTTGAAAGTAGGTTCAGTTTCATTTTGCGAACTTCATGTGATAGAAATTCCAAATTTGTGAATTACATAAAATGTGCACAACGCAGCTGTGTGGAATATGCCAACGCAACCTGTACCTCCTGTTACACAAACTCTTCCTTTTCCTTAAGCTGCCATTATAAAACTTCTGTGAATGTTTTTGATAGTTCTGTGTGAATGTTTTTGTAAGTTCTGTAGTAGGTTTTTGTAAGTTCTGCAGCAGGTTTTTGAAAGCTGTAGCAGACGAAAATTGATGAGAATATAGATATATTTTAACTACTCATATCTCTCAACAATGAATCCATGAGAAGTTATGTGGCCTAAGAGCTTAGAGTAATAGCTATTAGGAATGGCAAAACCATGGCAGAACAATTGCTGAACAACTTAAACTACCACTAGGCCAGTTCGATCTTGCTTGTGTAATATTCAAATCAGATATACTTTACATTTGTAACACAATTAAGCTTGAATCTATATTTTGCATACATTTAGAAATGGTTTAGCAGTAATCCTTTTAAAATGGTTTAGGAGTGCTCACCTCAAGTTTCTTTTCTCTAAAATATTACTTTTGTTAACTATTATCATGCATTATTAATATAGTCTCATTTTTTAATAGGAGTGAACACAAAGTACTTACATGTAGAGATGAAAAACACCCAAGATAGAGCCAAGTGTAAGGAAGGTTTAATATTTAATGTAAAGCTTTGAGTTATTGTACCAATGAATACAAACATGGAAGTCAATATAAGTTGCAAGCAGTTACATATGTGCTGAGTTGTTTTCGTTAAAGCCAACCATGTAATATATGTGCAGTTATTGATTGCTATCAATCAGTTGAACATGTGAAACATTGAACGTGTGGCAGTTGAGGTTTTGAGAAGTTATTAATGTTTTGTTGATGTAAAATATATCTGAGTTATATAAGCAATAGTGAACTGGCCAGTGGTAGTTTAAGTTGTCTAGCAATTGAGATGGCACCAGGTTTCTGTCAAGCGGTAAACGATTGTAATGGATTCTGTCAAGCGGTAGTCGGTTTTCAAATGCAAAGCTGTGGAATCTCCTCGCGTCGCACTCGGATCATAGCCCATTGCTGCTGGACTATGAATCTTTGACAGTTGAAAAAGAGAGATATAACTTCATATTTGAAACAAAACCATGTTGTCTCGTGTAAAAACATTACTTTTAATAATAACTTTTATCAATAATAGTTTTTATCATTTTAATTTCTTTTTTAAACTTTGTATGAATGTTAAGGTGTTTGCGATTATGAATCTTGTGGTGGTATGTTTTTTCGTGCCTTCTTAAAGTCTCATTTTCTTTTATACAATTGTTTATGAAATTTCTTGTTGTTTGTAGTAGGTAAAATGGATCAAGTGAACACAACCCCGGAACCAGAAGAAGCATCTAATCCTACATAAGAAAGTACATGTCCAACTCAGGAGGTATCTTCTAATCTGAATCCGACACCTGAACCTGATATTGGGCAACAAGAAGAAATTGATACAATTTTAGAACCTGCATCAAAGAAACTTAGAAGTAATGTGTGGCAAGAATTTAAAAAGATGAAAGTGAATGGAAAAGATAAGGCTGAATGCATCTGGTGTAAAAAACAACTTAGCGGCACTTCAAAGAATGGAACAAATCACTTGAAAGGACATATCTTGAGTTGTATTCAAAAAAAGATCAAGACTAGAAACCATGACAAAGGACAACCATTTCTCCTACCGACTATCTCAGAAGGAAAGCAAGAGTTGGGAATTGGAACTTATGATCCAGAACATGTGAAGAAGTTGATTGCTGAAGCTATTATTATGCATGATTATCCACTATCAATTGTGGATCACATTGGTCTTAGAAGAGTCTTTGTTTCTCTCCAACCATTGTTTAAAGTTCCTACTCGAAACACAATCAAGAAGGAGGTATTGAAAGTTTATGATTTTGAGAAAAAATGTGCTATAAAGATGTTAGATAACCATGAAGGGAGAGTGGCAATTACCACAGATATGTGGACTTCAAGCAACCAAAAAAAAGGGTATATGGCGGTTACGGCTCACTATATTGATGGCTCGTGGACTTTACAGAGTCGAATCTTGAGGTAACAATGTTTATATTTTATAACTTAATTGTATCTTTTTTTTTGTTCTTAATGACAATAAGTGAAAGACTTGTTTTTTGTAAATATTATGTTAGGTTCATTTATGTTCCAGCCCCTCACACTAGTGAAAGACTTGCTGAAGCACTTGTTAATTGTTTAATGGACTGGAACATTGATTCAAAGCTTTCTACGATTACTTTAGATAATTGTAGCATAAATGACTCAATGATTAGTAAAATTAAGGATAAGTTGTTGTTGGAATGTTTAATAAGGGATGGGTCTTTGTTACATATGCGTTATTGTGCGCACATCCTAAATTTAATTGTTCAGGAGGGGCTACAAGTGATTAAGGATGGCATAGAAAATATTCGGGATAGTGTAGGATTTTGGAGTGCTACACCTAAAAGGTATGAAAAATTTGAAGATACCGCTAGACAATTGAGAATTATTTGCACTAGAAAGTTAGCTCTAGATTGTCCAACAAGATGGAATAGCACATATAAGATGCTTGATATTGCCATAGAGTACAAGGATATATTTATTCGGTTGAAGCAACGTGAGTCTTTGTACACTTGTCTTCCAACTAATTCACAATGGCAATTTGCTAAAGATGTTTGTGGGTGCTTAAAATTATTTAATGAAGTAACTGAGTTGATTTCTGGTACAAAATATCCAACTGCCAACTTGTACTTTCCTAAGATTTGTAGATTAAGTTGGCAATAGAGGAATGGAAGAAGTCCTCCAATTCAATTATTGAGATGATGGCCACAAGAATGATGGAAAATTTTCAAAATTATTGGAGTGGTGTTCATGATATGATGGGAGTTGCTGCAGTTTTGGATCCTAGGAAGAAGATGGTTGTACTTAATTTCTGGTTTCCTAAGTTGTATGGAGAAGAATCAAGTGCACAAGTTAGTAGAATCAAAGACATGTGTTATGATTTGCTCAATGATTATCAACAGATTAAACTTAGAGATGCATAACCTACTTCTCCATCCATTGGTACAACTGCTATTATTGATGACGAGGCTGAATTTGATGCATACGTTGAGACAATTGTCATTGCCGAAGACTCAAGTTCAAGTGTTAAGTATGAGTTAGATCATTATTTGAAAGAGCCAGTTATAAAAAATACTCCAGAATTTGACATTTTGAATTGGTGGAAGGTAAATGGAGTTGTGTATCCAACACTTCAAGCAATTGCAAGAGATGTGTTAGCTATTCCTATCTCTACAGTAGCTTCTAAATCGGCCTTCAGTAATAGTGGTAGAATATTGAGTCCCCGTCGTAGCCGACTTAACTAGACTACCGTGGAGGCTTTGATGTATGCTAGGAGTTGGCTATGGGCTGCTGAGAATAACGGTATGTCATTGTCAAATTATTTTTACTTTCTACCTTAATTTTTTTGTTATATAATGTATTACTACTTTGGTATGTCATTGGCAAATAATATATTACTAATTTTTCTTGTTATATAATATATATAGGAATTTTTAGAGTTGCAGAAGAAATTGCTATTGTGTTGAATGAAATGGAGTCAGACGATGAAGGTATTTTTTACTTTATTTGGTGTAGAAGTTTTAAGCTTTAGTGTTTTATTTAACATCAATTTATTTGTTAATACAGCTGAGTTGATGGAAGGTTGTTTGGGTTACCATTTTGAAGATTAGAAGTTGTTGTTTCTATATGTTAACATGGTGAGTATTATTGTTTCTATCTTCCACCATTGTTGCCCCGACTAATTTGCACTAATGCTTTTGATATTAGACAGTTCTTTTAGTGTTGTGCTTATGTTTCTAGACAGTTCAAAAACATGATATTTAACGCGCATGCAAGCATGCTGAAAGTTAGTAGACAAACATTATTATAGGATGTTTTATTCCAGTTGCAAACATGATAAATTATCAAGAATATGGCATGTTAAAATTATTACAATTTAAAAGCGATATGTTATCTGTGTTGTAAGCTATTACATCTCTGTATGTATCAAGAAGTGGTCTAAAGGATTCTTCTTATTACAATTTAAAAGTTCAGCATTACCAAGAATTAAGTTACATGTTTTATATGTTTTAAGTTTCACATGTTTGTTATTACAATTTAAAATTATGATGATAATATCTATTAGTGTTTCTTAACATGTGAAATATATTTTCTTTGTAATAGGTAAAATAGATCAAGTGAACACAACTCCGGAGCCGGAAGGAACATCTAATCTTACACAAGAAAGTTGTAATATATTAGCTTGTTGTTGTTGAAAAGTTGTAATTTGATTGTAGAATTTAATTTTAATTGTAATGTTAAGATGTTGAAGACTATGTTAAGATAATTGTGATTGCATTTTCTTGAAGACAATGTAAAGAGACCTTATTTTAATTGTAATTTTTTTTTTGGTGCGGGTTTGGGTTTGGGTGAAAAAACCCGAACCCAACGGGTGCGGGCACGGGTGTGATTTTGTCACCCGAATAGCCTTCGGGTTCGGGTTTGGGTGAAAAAACCCAAACCCAACAGGTGCGGGCGCGGGTGTGATTTTGTCACCCGAATAGCCTTCGGGTTCGGGTTCGAGTTCGGGTTCGGGTTCGGGTTCGGGTGATGATTTCGGGTGCGGGTGTGGGTAGTGTGAAACCCGCACCCGACCCGACCCGTTGCCATCCCTAGATTGAACACTATAGTGCCCAAAAATTTGCACTCGAAGACGTATTGTGAATGGGCTTATAGATGCCATTTGGAGGAATGACGGTGAACACTGGAAGAAGTATCAGCACAAACCTTTGGTTGATTCATACTAAAACTTGATATTTTACCTGTGGGAAAAAAGGTTAGTAAAATGCAGATTCATGCATGATATCTGTAAAATGAATGAGATCATGCTAAATGCATTTTGTATGTATATGCTATGATGTATGAATATGAGATGTATGTTTTTGTCCGGGAAAATAAATCCCTGACTACTGCTGAGGAGTTCTTGGGAAGTTGAATCCTGGATCGCTGTTGGGGATGAAAAGTATACATATCTTCAAACATTGTTGAAAGGATGCTTCCGCTGGGGAATATCTCTTGAATGTCAGTTGTTATCTGATCGGATCCAGGCTTCATAAATTATTGAGAATAAGGAAGTCAACTGCTATCTGGTCGGGTTCCAGGCTTAACGGAAACTTTTCGAGAAAGGATAAACTAACTGTTATCGGGTCGGATTCCAGGCTTTGCAAAAAATTTCTTGAAATTGAATTGTTATCTGGTCGAACCCAGGCTTCACAACAACTTGCTGGGGACAAGGAAGTTAACTGTTATCTGGTCGAATTCCAGGCTTTGCAGTATCTTGCTAAAAGGATGAAGTTGAACTGATATCTGGTCGGGTCCAGGCTTCACAGTAACTTTGAAGTGGTAACTACTATCTGGTTGGGTCCAGGCTCCATAGTTTTTGAAGAGTTACACTATTATCTGGACGGGTCCAGGCTTCATAGTGTCTTTCTGACATTATAGCTAGTTGTTATCTGGTTGGGCTCGAGGCTTCATAATAACTTGCTTGAAAACTGATATCTGGTCGGATCCAGGCTTTGAGACTTCCGAGGTGGATGAGGTTAATCATTATCTGGCCGGGTCCAGGTTTCACAATAAACTACTTGGGTAGGATATACTTGGTTGGGGATACCAAGCTTAGCCGGGGAAGATAGACTATGCCCGGGGAATATAGACTCGACTAGGGAGGATAGACTAAGCTGGGGAATTTTGTGGTTCCTCGATTGTTGTATGTTGGGGAAATAAACCCTGTTGGGGATACTCGATGAACTGTTGATGAAGTGAGTTCTTTGAGGAAGAGATCCATAAGGCTTCTACTTGTAGGATTAAACTTAGCTGGGGTGAGAGCTGCCGAGAGATTGAGACTTTGGCTGGAGATTAACCTATGCAAAGAGACTTTGTGGGTAACTCTATTGAGGAAGGCTTATTGTAGTCGTCTTGTGGGATAATGCTAATGAAATAACTCTGTGGGGATATTCCATATACATTAAAGAGGTGCTTGCTGCTTAGAAGGGCCCATGTGCCAAATAGTTTTAATTATGTTCATATACATATGTTCGTTCAATTTTAGTCATTGGACAATTTTGCATTCAAAATAAAACATAAAGTTTGCACTTCAAAGTATATTTGTATTGATATTTTGCCCATGAATAGGCATTTTTTGTACAAAGAGACGAAGATCCTAATAAGAGGAAATCGTCAAAAGGAAAACAAAGATTGAAAACAAAAACAAATAGCCATGTGAAATGGTCTTATTTCATTCCAACTCTACTATTGCCTCAATGTCTTCGAATGTCCCTTGCCGTTGACAGAAGTTGATTGGATTGATCTTGGACCATTTGAACTCGGACCTTGGTGATAAAGTTGACTATGGTGATTCCACGGGACATAGTCATACGCTTTCAATCCTTAACTTTTTCCTGGACCGCCCTTTCGGTTTTTAGCCCACCAAGATACCCATTTTTGCCCAAGTTGCCCTTTCGGGTTTTCAACTTGCCGGGTGTACAATCTTTTGTATATATCCCTAATTTTTGCCTAAACCTTTTGGTTTGCCGGGATGCCCCTATTTTTCTTAGGTGTGTCAACCTAGCGGGTCTCTTATGCGTAGTATTTTTTTTAACTATGTCCTTGTTTATATGATGTGGGAAGTCTTCACTATCCATGGTAGTCAATATCATGGCACCGCCAGAGAACACTCTCTTGACAACAAATGGTCATTCGTAGGTGGGAGTCCATTTGCCTCTGGGGTCGCCTTGCGGCAGAATGATGCGCATTATCACCAAGTCACCAGCTTGATATACTCGAGGCTTGATCTTTTTATTGAAAGCCTTAATCATATGTTTTTGGTACATCTGACCATGACAAACATCAGCCAATCGCTTTTCGTTGATCAAGTTCAGCTGATCCAATCTCTTCTGAATCCACTCGTCTTTGCCCAGGCCTACTTCATTCATAATCCTTAGTGAGGGAATCTGAACTTCCACTGGCAAAACAGCCTCTATGCCATAGACTAAGGAAAAGGGAGTTGCCCTAGTTGATGTTCTAGCTGAAGTACGATAGTCGTGAAGAGCAAATGGTAACATCTCATGCCAATCCTTGTAGGTCACTACCATCTTCTGCATAATCTTCTTTATATTTCTGTTAGCCGTTTCGACTGCGCCATTCATTTTAGGTATATATGGAGAAGAATTATGATGCTTGATCTTAAATTAAGTGCAAAGCTCAGTAATCATAACATTGTTGAGGTTAGTCCCATTGTCGATGATGATCCTTTCAGGGATACCATAGCGGAAGATGAGGTTATGTTTGATGAATCTGGCTACTGAAGGGTGAGAAAACACTTAGACGGGGGGGGGGGGGGGGGGGGGGGGGGTTGAATAAGTTTCTCTTTTTCTTTTTCTTAAAGGTTAAACAATAATGGAAAGACACAGTTATTTTTATCCTGGTTCGTTTGAACTCAAACTACTCCAGTCCATCCGCCAAGGTGATTTCTCCTTTCTCAACAAGGACTTAATTCACTATAATCAAACTGATTACAATCACACAACCAAACTGTTGTGACTAACAATACAATGCACAAGTAAACTTACAAGTGACTAACACCACTAAGACTCAAACTAGTCCTAGCCCTCTTGAGAAATCTGACCAAACTTGGTCTCTCAAGGAACAAATACAAGAATTAAATCTTTACAGATAGTGAAACAAATTGCTTCTTAGAAAGCTATATCACAAACTGTGATTTTTCACTAATATTAGTTTTGCACAAAGTGTTTGTAAAATAATTTGTGACCAGCAGAATATTTTCACGTTGTTGGGGTCTTTTGAATTTTTTTAGTAGTTGGCTTGCAATAAATGATCTTATATTTATAGCATGAAGAAAATGATTGTTGTTGCCTTCAAAAGTGGAGAGCAATTAATGTTTGCGTGTTTGCTTGCATTATTGCATTTTCCAATGAACTAGCGTAGACACTTGAGTGCATGTAGCCGTCTTTGCATTAAATGAGCAAACAGCACTTTGCTAGAGCATGTTTCCTGAAACTTGACAAGACTTGTTAGCTTCTTAATTCTTTCAGAACTAGCTTCACGTCTTGCTTCAGAATATGCTTGCAAATCTTCTTATCAGCGCTTGCTTTGTAGAAGTACTTCAGAACATGGTTTGCATGGAACCTTGCTTAGCTTTAGAAGATGCTTAAATTAGTTTCTTATCAGAGTCAGCATCAGAACTTGCAAATCTTCTTATCAGCGCTTGCTTGCAGAATTCTTCTGAACATAATTCACATGGAAACTTGCTAAGCTTTAGAAGATGCATTAAATAGTTTCTTATTAGAGTCAGCATCAGAACTTGTGCTAAAACAAATATTTCTTTCATCAAAGAACTTCTTCATTTATTTTAAACTCAGCACGTCAAAATGATTTTCATCTAGGAAAATACTTCAGTCAGAACATTATCTGAAATAAATAAATATGCTCATCAGAGTATCAATTATATAAAATATATTTTATTGTTATCATCAAAACTCTGAGATATGATCAGAACCAATCTTATTCTAACAATCTCCCCCTTTTTGATGATGACAAAAATATTCAGATTTAGAAATAAAATTGAACAAGAGATAAGAATCTCCCCCTGAAATAGATATTTCTATTCGAAAAACTTCTTGAGAATTTTCATCAGAGCTTTGAAATTTTCTTCTAGGATTTCTTTAGCAAGTCTTTTGAAGATAATGTTCAGTTGAATTAAACTTCCAGAGTTTAGTGATACCTGCAAAATTCTTTTAAACATAGAAAGAAATCTTTGTATTTTGTTAGAATGTTTGAGACTTAGTCCCATAACTGTTAATCAGAGATTATATCAAAATACTCATTTTCTCCCCCTTTTTGGCATAATCAAAAAGTATATAAAAATAATTGAAGAGCGTAAAGGTTTTAATAAAAAAGATTCAGAGGTACAAAACAACACAAAACAAGAAACAGAACCACACAGATTTTTTAGAAACAAGAGCCATAAGAAGATTCTTGATCTCAGATGCAGATTCCTCTTGTTTCATCATCCAGTTTCTGATTTCTTTGTTAGTCTCATCTTGCTTTTCCAAACGCTCATGAATAGCTTCATTTTCCTTCTTAAGCTCATTCAGAGTATCCATAACAAGTGAAGTAGGAGCAGAGGATGAAGAAGCTTCAGCAGATACAGCCTTTGGAGTAGAAACCGTTGAGTCAGAACGAACAAATGTTGAAAGAAGAGTTCCCAGATTAACCATAAGAGTTGGCACAGGTTCATGTGCAGCTTTAGCAGAAGGTTGATTAAAAAGAACAATTGCCAGAGGATTTAAATCTTCAGAGGCATCTTCAGACTCATCTTCTGAAATGTCCATTTGATCAGCAGGAGCATTAGCAATCATCAGAGTAAACTTCTTGTCCCAAATATCAACAGCTTCTGACCGGAAGGCATGTAGATGTTTGGAGAATTTCTCAAGCACCTGAGAATGACATAATTCTTGCAACTTCAGTGAATCAGTATCTAAGGTTCTTCTGAATGTTTCCCACAGAAGATTTGTTGCTGTTGGGTTCACATTTTTGGTGAAGTCTTCCTTCAGCAGGTCCAACCAAGTTTGAACTTATAACTTCTAGACTATCCACTGGAATGAGAGTGGTTCTCTCTGGAATGATGTACTTTTCAGATTTGGTGTTTCCATAATGAGTAGAGGAGGAAGCCATTTGAGCACTTAGGTCGAGATAAGAAAAAAAAAGGTTGCAGAGAAAAATACACAGAGACGGTTGAATTTTGAAAGAGGAGGTAAAAAGTGAGAAAGGGATTTTACAAAGGTATTTATATGAAAACTTTTGAGAAATAGGTTTTAAAAAATAAAACTGTAAAAAGATTTTTTTTTAAAATTAGTTAAAAAGAATCTAATCATTACTAGCATTTAATGATATTGAAAATTGAGGGGAAAGCGTGAGATTTGAGCAAATCATAACAGTTACCTGGGAATGGCTTCAATAGCTTAGCACGTGTGACCTTTCAGAAACACACCACGTGTTCATCTCCTGAAGGTTGCATGGGTCAACTGTTTGATATAATGAACTGCTGAACTATACTTGTAATGAAACGTTAGACCATTTCAGAACTTTATATATAGCTTCTGATGTAACTTCTCTTCTAACTTCTGAAGAGTTGTTAATCAGAACATTCATTTCAGAATATTCTGAAGGCAAACACAGATGATAAATGCAATTTTATTCAGGACATAATTCCATACAAATATTTTTCAAAATGAATTTAAATCTATCTTCTGAAAGGGGTTTTGTAAAAATGTCAGCCCATTGATGGTCTGTTTTTACAAATTTAAAATTTAAAATTCCTTTCTGAATGTAGTCCCTTATAAAATGATATTTAATTTCTATGTGTTTAGCTTGAGAATGTAAAATGGGATTTTTAGAAAGACAAATTGCAGAGGTATTGTCACCGAAGATAGGAATCTTACTTTCATAAAGATTAAAATCTTCTAGTTGACTTTTCATCCAGATCATCTGAGAACTACATCCAACAGCAGATATATACTCAGCTTCTGTTGTTGAAAGTGCAATTGTTGCTTGCTTCTTGTTGTACCACGAGATAAGATTGTCACCCAGAAACTGGCAGCTTCCAGAGGTGCTCTTTCTTTCAATTCTATCTCCAGCAAATTCAGCATCACAATAACCTACTAGTCTAAATTCTTTTGATCTTCTGTAACACAGACCCAAATTAGTAGTACCTTTCAGATACCTCAGAATTCTCTTAACATCAGTTAAGTGAGATTCTCTAGGATCTGATTGGAATCTAGCACATAAATATACGCTGAATAATATATCAGGTCTAGATGCAGTCAGATAGAGAAGGGATCCAATCATACCTCTGTAGAGCTTATGATCTACCTTCATACTTACCTTATCTTTTTCCAGAATGCATGTTGGATGCGTTGGTGTCTTAGCATCTTTGCTTTCTGACATCTGAAATTTCTTCAGAAGTTTTTTAACATACTTCGTCTGATGCATGTAAGTATCTTTTGGAGTTTGGTTAATTTGTATTCCCATAATGAGCTTCAATTCTCCCATCATGCTCATCTCAAATTCTGCCTGCATGGTCCCAGCAAATTCTTTTCCAAGAGAGATATTAGAGGTTCCAAAAATAATATTGTTGTACCCCAAAATTTGCCCTCCCATATTCTTCAAGAAATTGCCAAGCCAAGTCACAAAATTCCCCAAGGGTTGCACAGCTCAACAGTCTCCCATACAGTCAAAACTAGGGTTTGGGTTCTGATCAAGGAAAGGAAGTTTTCAAAGGCCCAATCAAGTCTCATATGCTTACAAACATGGTCAAGCATCCTCATATCAAGTTTCAAGGCATTCAGCTCAAAATTGCACAGTCAAAACCCTAAATTGCACTACAGTCAACTGTAGGGGCAAAATGGTCATTTGACAGTCAAAAGTTCAAATTTTTGGTCAACATATCATTTTGAAGCCACAAACATCATTTGATCAATGCTTGATCATGATTCTCAAAATTTGGCTCAGAAAATCATCAAGATGCAAAAGTTTCCTTATTTGGACAGCTGAAAAAGTCAACTGAAATTGACCAGGGCATAACTTTCACATGGATTATCAGAAAAATTCCATCCAAAGCTCATTTTGAAGAGAAAGACATTTCCTACAACTCATCTTCATACTTCAAGTCCAAGAAATGCTCTCACAAAAGGTTATCAATTTCAACATTATAGGTCATTTTCAAAAGTCAACAAAAAGGGACTTTAAGTCAAAGGCCATAACTTGAGATTGGAAAATCAAAATGACATGGGACCAAAGGCATTGGTTAAAGGACTCAAAGACCTTTCCAAAATGTCCAAGAACATGAGAAAATCTTAAAAATTGAGCAAGTTATGCATTGGAGAAGTTGGGAAATTTTTGTGAAATGGCAAAAGTCAACTATCCTTGAAACTTCAATTTTTGACAAAAGGGCCCACTTTCTTCCACTTGATTCAGCCTTGTCATGCCACACACGTGTCCCATGATTAATTTCAAGATCAAACATTGATTTTTCTATTTTATTTAATTTTTGATAATTTAATTCATTTTAAATCTTTAAAAATTCAAATAAAATTTAAAAACCAATGGAATAGTGTCATTTGAATTGGAATAGCTTCCATAAATCATGTGCCAGCTCACGAACTCATGCTAGGGTTAGATTGTACACCAAGTCTTGGTTTGCTTAAAAAAAGGGAAAGTTGGTTAATGGTGAAAAACCTAGGACTAGTTCTCTCATGGGCATGAATCAAGGCCAGCTAATGACCTAATTCCCTTCCCTCATAAGTGCTGAGTCAAAACCTAACCACAACACACTGAATGCTGCGCAGGAGAACACTTTGCAAACTTGAAAAAATAGCCATAAAACTCAAAACTGAAATCCTTGTTTGAGGGGGATTCAAGGCATGACATTCATTCCAAAAGCTTCCTTGTGGTTCAATGATCATATTCCAATTCATAATACTCATCAAAAGGCAAGGAATCAGTGTACAGAACTCAGCATATGTCGTGAAAAAACTCACAATCGTATTCTTAAATTTAAGCATTTTCATAACATTTTCTGCATGGATTCTTATTCCTCTTGCAATTCTAAAGCTAACTGATACATTTAATTGCGTTTTCCTGTGTTATGTACAAAGATGCCATTGTAGCTTTTTTAGGGTTTGCAGGTTTTCGATTTGGGGCTTTCATAACGAGGCAAAATTAGAACTCCAGAT
Organism: Vicia faba; assembly: GCA_948472305.1. NCBI lineage: Eukaryota > Viridiplantae > Streptophyta > Magnoliopsida > Fabales > Fabaceae > Vicia > Vicia faba. Next base: position 1,055,361,880 of record OX451738.1, on the reverse strand, counting down.
CAGTGCCATTAGACTCAGCGTTTGAAGACGAAGATGATGGAACCCTCGCGCTCAATTTATGAGCGTTGAGGGTCTAATCTCTATTTTCTTAAAACATCCCTTAAGCCACGCCCAGAAAACCGTTGCCATACGTTCATGTTTCAGAAAAAGTGAAGAAGACGAACTCGTGGCCGGCGTTGATTGGAGGATTCGAATTTCGCGCGTTTTAGCCCACTAACGCATTATTTTCTTTTATTATATTTGTTGCTTATTCATTTAACAAAAGGATTGCATAGCTCAGCTGGCAGGCATTGATAAGCGTTCACATCCAAGACCTGGGTTCGAGTCCCAGGTCTGTACATTTCTCATATTATTTTTCATTAGCCATTCATGTGCAGCGCTTATGATAAGGCACACCATACATCCTTCATCATCAAGCCAGCCACGTTCATCTGGAGATTTAATCCAAGGCCAAAAATCAAAGAGCACGTTACACCCCCCAGTCAACATCCACACGCTATGCAAAAAAGTCAAACGGACTCATGGTTGTTGGGCCAGCATTCTAAGATCCAGACCTCCATATTGGGGCCTGAACCCCCCTGGTTTGCTTTCTCTATACTTTTCTTATTTTATTTTTTAATTGCTATTTTATTTTTATTATTTGTTTTAATTAAATAATTATTTTTTACCAAGATATAAAAATATCATAAAAATCAGAAAAAAGAGAAAAATATAATATTTATTTTATTTCATCTTGTAAATAAATTAACATGTAATAAATATTAGTTTAATTAGGTTTATCTTAATTCTTTTCATAATAAAACATAAAAAATATAGAATTTAGGCTTAATTTTTATCCTTTTTAATTTTTCCTTTTATCATAATATTATTTATTTATTTATTTTTATAATTAAATTGTACATAAAAATTAGGGTTTCATTTAGTTAAAAATTTCAACATTTTCTTCATAAAAAATCCAAAAATATAGCATTAGGTTTAATGACTTTTTATTCCTTTTAATCTTCCTTTTTTTTTGCCATAATATTAGTGATTTATTTATTTTCATAATTAAACTTGTAAACTAATTAGGGTTGCATTTAGGTTAAATTTTAATACTTTCATAATAGACTTAAAAATAATTAGAACTAGGTTTAGCATTTCATTTTGGTTTTTAATTAATTCTTTTTTTATTAAATCTCAAAAAACACAAAAATACTAAAAAACATTTTCTTTTAATTCTTAATTTTAATTCCTTATTAATAATATTTTGCAAAAGGGTCCAACGCCCTCGTTCGTAATTTATTTTATTCGCACATTTGTTTTATTTCGCTTAATTCATTATGTATCTCTCCCGAAGCATTGTAACTTAAACTTTTCGCACTTTTATTTAATTTCTTTATTTTCTTGTCAAATCGGGTCCGGTTTAATTTTGGCGATGTGGACCCGCGCCATTTGTAATAGCTTTAGTTTTATTTTCCTCGCAAATATTAACTGTTAAATAAGCATGCAAGAATGTATGGGCTTAAAATAAAATCAAGCGTAGAACACCAATGAACATGACAAGACAAATATCAATGAAAACGATACACGAATCGCACACACCACCCCTAGGGTACGCCTCACTGTTGCCTTGCCTCGAAAGGTGATCGTCGAGTAGAGGATGTCTTAGTAAGTCCTCATGATCCGGGAACCTGGCATGAGGGTAGCTTCTAAGGTGTCTTCCCATTGCTCTGGTGATCACCATGTCCCGAACCTCGAATTGACCCGAACACCTCCAACGGTGGTGCTACCTACCTCTCAATGGTGGGATGGCACTACTTTAAAGGACATTTACACAGACGAATTCCTTAGGGTAGGTAGGTTCTCGTAGATACTTGCTCTCTTCAAAAACAAACTGAAATCTTTTCACACCAACACTTTTCAAAAGCTTTCGAAGCAAATTTTTCAAACACTCTGACGTACGAGTCGAACTGAAATTTTTCAAAGAAACTTTTTAAAACCCACAATGAAAAGCAAACAAACAATTTTGAAAACACATTGAGCAAGTATCTAAGAGCCCATGGATAACCATGGATAGAAAGGGTGCTAACACCTTCCCTTTCTATAATCTACCTCCCGAACCGAGAGCAATCTCTTTAAGGAATTTTTCTGTGCTTTTGTCCTTTCCATTTGGAGAAAATAAAAGACGGTGGCGACTCTTGCTTCCGCGACATTTCGCGAACCAGCTTTAAAACAGTCAGTTCCAGATCCACCGATCACAAATATCATCAACATAAATTTGACAAATTAAAATGTCATTTTTAAATGTCTTTTTGAATAAAGTTGTGTCCACTTTCCCTCTGGTAAAATCTTTTTCTAAAAGAAAATTACTCAAACGTTCATACCAAGCTCTGGGAGCTTGTTTTAAACCGTATAAAGACTTTTTTAATTTAAAAACATGTTCTGGATACTTTGAGTCATTAAAGCCAGGGGTTGATGGACATAAACTTCTTCTTCTATATAGCCATTTAAAAATTCACTTTTAACATCCATTTGATATAATGATATGTTATTTTGAACAGCAAAAGAAATTAATAATCTAATAGATTCTAACCTGGCGACTGGGGCAAAGGTTTCATTATAATCAATTCCTTCTTGTTGACTATAACCTTGTGCAACCAGTCGTGCTTTATTTCTGACCACTTCTCCTTGCTCATTTAGTTTGTTTCTGAAAACCCATTTAGTTCCTATAATGTTGAATCCTTTAGGTCTTGGAACTAGATCCCATACATCGTTTCTGGAAAATTGATTGAGTTCATCTTGCATTGCTAGGATCTAATCATTGTATTCCAGAGCTTCATCAATAGAGGTTGGCTCAATCAGAGAAACCAATCCAAACAATGATTCTTCATTGATTCTGAGAGAGGATCTTGTTCTGATGGGATCTTCTTTCCTTCCAATAATCATGTTTTCTTTATGAGCTGAAGAGATTATGGGAAACCTTTTATGAGTGGGTTATTCAGATATTCTGAGATTATCCAAAGCATTTTCAAGAGGAGGATCTTATGAGTCTTCCTTTGCTTTTGACTTTTAAGAGTTTCAGAGAAGATCTTATGTACCTACAGAAATATCAATTTGCTTTGGCTGTTGCTGGCCAAGCTTATCATCAAACCTGACTTTGATTGATTCTTTAACAATCAGAGTTTTGTTTCCAATGGTTCCAGAACCAATAATCTTCTGTTTCTGATTGCCTCTGAAACCTGCGAATCTTTTAGATTCCAGGATTTGGAAGATATGCTTTCTTTCCTCCATGTGTAGAGAGCATCCAGAGTCCAGGTGTTAATACTGGTGTTTCAACCTTGCTATTAAAAATATCTGCAACATAGATGATTTTTTCTTTTGGTACCCATATCTTTCTGGGTCCATAACTGTTAGAGTTTCCAAAATTTTGTTTGAATTTTGGTTTAGTATAAAACACCTTACCAGCATGTTTTATATCATGTGTTTTCCCAGTGGTGAAGTGAGAATAGAGAGGAGTGCGTTTGATAACCAGATCCTTAACTTTCTTAGGTTGTGATACTTTACCTTTGTATCATATACCTATTGTGTCGTTCCTGCTAACTCCATAGATCATTGAAGCCATTTTGCTTCTATCTATGTTTTTAGCCAGAAACTTCTGAAAGCTTTGATCATGTTCCTTTATAATCTTATCCGCATTACTAGGATCCTCTGAGATTATTTCCTTCTGAGAGTTTTGTAAATCATTTTCTAGTTTTGAAATTTTTTCTTTTAACTCAGAGTTTTCTAATCTCAGACTCTCAGTTTCTTCAGAGTCAGAAGTAAGATCCTTTTTCAGGTTCCTGAATTTGACTCGAAGCTGCTGATATCTTTCCAGAATTTCACTCAGACTTTCTCCTAGTTCAGCTTTAGTAAAATTAACAGTAAAATCAGGAAATACCTCTTTAGTGTCTGATTCTGATTCTGACCCTGATTCTGTTTCAGAAGATTCGGAGGCATCTAATAAGTTGTCCGTTTGAGCTATATTGGCTTGTTCATCTTCTGATTTTGTTCTGTCTTCAGAAGATTCAGAGTCATCCCATGTTGCCATAAGACTTTTCTTCTTCTCCTTAACGAACTTCCTTTTATATTTCTCCTTCTGAAGCCTTGGACAATCACTTTTGTAGTGACCTTGTTTATTTCATTCGTAGCAGGTAATGATTATGTTACTTGATTTTCTGTATCCAGAGGATTGTTCAGAGTCATTTCCTGTTCTTCTGGAGTTTCTGAAATTCTTCTTCCTGTGCTTCCACAGCTGATTAATTCTTCTGGATAGAAATAACAATCCGTCTTCTTCTGACGAGGATTCTCCAGAGTTTTCTGCTTTTGCTTCTGCCTGCAAAATTTTGGTTTCATATTTGTTATATTTCAGAGCGAGAGACTTATCTTTCTTCAGAGGGTCGTGCTCATCAAGTTCTATCTCATGACTTCTTAGAGCGCTGATAAGTTCTTCAAGAGACACGTTGTTCAGATCTTTTGATACTTTGAAAGTAGTGACCGTAGGTGCCCATCTTCTGGGTAAACTTCTGATGATCTTCTTAACGTGGTCTGCCTTAGTGTATCCCTTGTTCAGAACTCTCAGGCCAACGATCAGAGTTTGGAACCTTGAGAACATAGCTTCTATAAATTCACTTTCTTCTACTTTGAAGGCTTCATACTTCTGGATGAGAGCCAGAGCTTTAGACTCTTTCACTTGAGTGTTTCCGTCATGAGTCATTTTGAGAGACTCAAACATATCATGTGTTGTATCTCTATTTGTGATCTTCTCATATTCCATTTTAGAGATAGCATTTAGAAACATATTTCTAGCTCTGTGGTGATTTTTGAAATCAGCTTTTTGTTGTATATCCATATTTTTTTTCTATCAATCTTGTTTCCTTCTGAGTCTATAGGATGTGTGTAACCATCCAAGACAATATCCCATAAATCACTATCATGACCTAGAAATAAACTTTCTAGTCTATCTTTCCAATAATCAAAATCTTCTCCATCAAACACTGGAGGTTTGGTGTAGTTATTGTTGTTTGGTTCAGTTGCCATTGTGTTTTCTTTCTGGATCTTTTCCTGACACGATTAAGTGTTTGCGCTCAGAGTCAAGCTCTGATACCAATTGAAGGGTGAGAAAACACTTAGAAGGGGGGGGGGGGGGTTGAATAAGTTTCTCTTTTTCTTTTTCTTAAAGGCTCAACAATAATGGAAAGACACAGTTATTTTTATCCTGGTTCGTTTGAACTCAAACTACTCCAGTCCACCCGCCAAGGTGATTTCTCCTTTCTCAATAAGGACTTAATTCACTATAATCAAACTGATTATAATCACACAACCAAACTATTGTGACTAACAATACAATGCACAAGTAAACTTACAAGTGACTAACACTACTAAGACTCAAACTAGTCTTAGCCTTCTTGAGAAATCTGACCAAACTTGGTCTCTCAAGGAACAAATACAAGAATTAAATCTTTACAGATAGTGAAACAAATTTCTTCTTAGAAATCTATATCACAAACTGTGATTTTTCACTAAGATTAGTTTTGCACAAAGTGTTTGTAAAATAATTTGTGACCAGCAGAATATTTTCACGTTGTTGGGGTCTTTTGAATTTTTTTTAGTAGTTGGCTTGCAATAAATGATCTTCTATTTATAGCATGAAGAAAATGATCGTTGCTGCCTTCAAAAGTGGAGAGCAATTAATGTTTGCGTGTTTGCTTGCAGTATTGCATTTTCCAATGGACTAGCGTAGACACTTGAGTGCATGTAGCCATCTTTACATTAAATGAGCAAACGACACTTTGTCAGAGCATGTTTCCTAAAACTTGGCAAGACTTGTTAGCTTCTTTATTCTTTCAGAACTAGCTTCACGTCTTGCTTCAGAATATGCTTGCAAATCTTCTTATCAACGCTTGCTTTGTAGAAGTACTTCTGAACATAGTTTACATGGAAACTTTCTTAGCTTTAAAAGATGATTAAATTAGTTTCTTATCAGAGTCAGCATCAGAACTTGCAAATCTTCTTATCATCGCTTACTTGCAAAATTCTTCTGAACATAGTTCACATGGAAACTTTCTAAGCTTTAGAAGATGCATTAAATAGTTTCTTATTAGAGTCGGCATCAGAACTTGCGCTAAAACAAATAGTTCTTTCATCAAAGAACTTCTTCATTTATTTTCGCTCAGCACGTCAAAATGATTTTCATCTAGGAAAATACTTCAGTCAGAATATTATCTGAAACTAATAAATATGCTCATCAGAGTATCAATTATATAAAATATATTTTATTGTTATCATTAAAACTATGAGATATGATCAGAACCAATCTTATTCTAACAACTACCACATTCTTTGTGACTGAGGCAAAAGAGGCGACTTTGACCCATTTGGTGAAATAGTCGATAGCGATAAGAATGAAGCAATCTCCATTGGAAGCTGTAATACAGTGGGAGAACTGACTTGAGGGTTTTGCGTTTTATCGCAAATGTTGCAGTTTAGCAAGAGTCGCCACCGACTTTTCTTTTATCCAAAAGGAAAGGTGAAAAAGCACAGGAAAGACCTTTGAGATTGTTTCTTGAGTTCGGGGGGTAGATTATGAAAAGGGAAGGTATTAGCATCCTTTTCATCCATGGTTTTCCATGGGCTCTTAGTTACTTGCTAGATCACTTGCTTTTGTTGTTTGAAAATGTGTTTGGTGTGGTTTTGAAAGTATTTTGTAAAAGAGGCCATTTGTTTAGGCAATCTTTGTAATGATTCTCGTTCGTAAGAATGTATACAAAGATGTTTGTCTTTTTGAAAATGTTTTCAATGTTTGTAAAATGTTTGAAAATGTGTATGTTTGTTTTGAAAATAGCAAGGATAGTTGTTTGGAAATAGAGCAAATAACTAGAATTAATCTACCTACTCAAATGTCTTTCTTGTGCATTTCCTATTCCTTTGACATTGTTGTCTTACCATTGATTTGGTAAGCAACCCTATCTTTGGATGTAAACGGGACGGGCGTGGGTCATCGCGTAACCATGATTAGCAATGTTGCAAAGTATCTTAGCATTTTTGAGGTACCAAGATCATTTTTGTAAGGCAACTTTGAATAGCGTCATCGAGGGACTATGATCTCATATTTGTTTGTTTTGCCAAGATACTTCGTATGCGTAATATGGCCATTTTTGTATAAGGCAACCAAGTGGAGAAACCCTAAATATGCTTGTGTGCAAGTGTGTTATTTTCATGCCTTGATTTTATCTTGTATTAGGGTTTTCTATTTGTTTTGTTTTGATCTTTCCATACAAACCCTAATTACTAGCATGGTATATAAAGCGGTAAATTGCGAAATTTAAATGTCCTACGCTATTACAACATTTTTATGGGAGGGAGGAATACAAATTGTGAATGAGGATTTGCAATAATATAAATCTAATTAAACTATTACAACCAAATCGAATTTGGACAAATATTGGAATAAATAAATACAATATTTAAATATGTAATATTATGCATATGCAAGAAAGATTTTGTTTTATTTTTTATGTGAAAAGGAATTTTAACCTAATCCTAAAAATATATTAAAAAAAAGGAAATTATATCTTAAAAAAAAGGTTAACCCGAATTTCTAGTTTGAAATAAAATAAAGTTCTTATGTATTACTTTTATGTATTTTTTGTATTAAAAATAATGAATAATATTTTATGAAAATATTTAGTTTTTATATATGCCAAAATAAATATTTACAAGTATGGAATAAAAAGGAAATAAAACAAGTTAAACTAAACCTATTTTATTTATGTTTACAAGTTTATTTAAGAAACATAATTAATATATATATATATATATATATATATATATATATATATATATATATATATATATATATATATATATATATATATATATATATATATAGTTTAATAAAAATATTTTTTATGTAAAAATAAAATAACATAAACAAAATACAATATTTATCAAGTTTTATATTTTTCATGATTTGATGTATTAAAGAAAATATTTAATAAAACAAATAAATAAAATAGTTGGGCCAGGGGTGCTGTAAGGAGACAGGGAGTAGTATGTTAGCAAAAACACTAAGGCCCAAAGAAACAAGCCCATCCTGCAAAACAGCAAAAAATGGAAATGGAAAAATATAAAAAAAACAAAAGGTAGCGCCAAGGTTCGAACCCATGACCTGGGCCTCACCAGCACGCTACCTTGCCACTGGGGTGGCTATACATCCGTAGATTTATATGAAACAACAAAAACATAACACAAACAATGTCCTTGCTCTGTACTTCATCTTCTTCCTCAAGCTGGCCAGAAGCTCTGTAACTTTCTCATTTCTCCATGAAAATGAAAACTTCCAACATGAAAATGGTAGTACTCATTCCCACGATTTCAACCATGTAAATCATGTAAGCTAACAATCCAAGATCAAAACGAATTTTAAAAGCCCTAAATTTAAACTCAGGCCAAATAAATGCAAGTTATATATATGTACAGCTTCGTAGTAATGATATATACATTGTTTATTCACAAATCGTGGCCAATGGATGCTTGTATGAAGAGATAGAAATTGAGATTCTTACCTCTTTTAGCTGAGATCTTGAATGGAGTTTGAGTGGGATTTAGGAAGGCCTTAAGGTTACTTTAGCTTTCTTGAACCTCCCTGAGTGTGTTCCAACCCTTACCTTGCTTTGAAAGTGTCTGAAACTCTCTATCCAAGTCAACCTGCAAACTTGGAAAACAAAAATGGCAGATGAAGGAGAAAGAGTTACAATGCAAGGATGATGGTCTGGATCACTTAGATATGAAGTAGGTAAAGTGTTTGGATGATTGAAACTTGAAACGCACGAGCAAATTGATGGATTGCTATGCTTGGACACAAACTGCAAGTTTTGACAATTTTTTGGTGATATGGAGTTTTGGAGTGTTTCATCCCTCTTTCAATCGTGTGCTCAAGTTTAATATGTTTGTGTATTAGTATGGAAAAGGTTTCAAGTCAGCTCTTCAACAGATCCTTGAGTTGTAGCCTTTTTGCACACTTTCTTGCTTTTGAAGCAAAGTGAAAGGACAAGTCTTCACATGCTTGTACTGGATTGCTTGGAGTTATTATGAGCTCTATACAAGTTGCCTTAGGTCTGTAGTACTTGTGTGTGCAGAGAAGACAAGTTCAAAGCTCAAGAATTGGAAAGTTGCAAAAGTGAACCTTTTCCAAAATGGCAATGGCAACTTTGTGCCATTTATGGAATTACAACTTGGATAAAGACTCTAGGGCTTGGATTAAAGATTTGTCAACTGAGTAAGCATTAAATTATGAAGTGAGAAACAAGTTTGGGACATGTAAATCATGGATTAGGCAGCATAGGTACTGATTTGAAATTTGTTCTTCATGAAATGGCTTGAATTCAAAGTGAGAAATTGCCAACTTCATCTCTTTGATTCTCCCTACTCAAAAATGATCTCAAGAAGTTCTTGGACATTTTGAAAAGCTTGCAATGTGCTCTATAACTCATCTTTGAAATGAATTTCATTATTCCTCTTGTAACTAGGTGAAATATTTCCCTGAAGTTGGGTCTAAAACCTGCCTAAATTAGGGCAAAATTTCACTAAATTATTTTAGTTCATGAGCATGTATTCATAAAATTATATCTTGAGATCCAAGCATCTTTAGGAAAAAATGTGTGCAGAAAATTTGTAGATTTCATGGAGATCTACAACTTTCATATTGGGAACTTTCTTTGAATCATCTTGTATCATGGTGGAAAATTGGCCTAAAGTTGAGAAAAAATAAGAAATTTTCTATACTTAGAAAAATTTCTAAGTTAAGAAAAATTCAAATTTTAAAATCAAATCTTCAATATTTGATTCCTTGATGAACAAGTTTCACATTTTGACATGTTTTGATGAGTTATGATCCTTGGCACTTGATTTTGACCAAAAAGTCAAAGTTTGACTTTTCAGTATACAGTTGATTTTGATCAGTTGACTGCAAATTTCATTTGTCTATCCAATGGATTTGCAATATTTTGAACCATGTAATTAGGTCAAGATGATGAAATTGAATCCTTGGAATCATTCTTCAACTCAATTGGTCATTTGCTAGGTCAAAAATCAGAAATTGCCCTTTCTCAATCAAAACCCTAATTTTGACCATTTTGCCCTTTTGATGATTTGATCAAATTTCTTGAGGAATTGTGATCCAAACTTGATCAAATGATACATATGAGTCTAAAATGTTGATGTGGATCAAAAATTATGAATTTTGACTGTAAATTGGCCATGGTTAACTTTTTCCCCAATACAGCTGATTTTTAGGTCAACTGTCCAATTGACTGATCAAAAATGTGGTTTAAGGCTTGAAACTTGTCATGAGTAATCTTAGGGGTCCATAATGATGTTTGAAAATAATATGAAGTATTTATAGTCCAAAAATCCTTGTGCAAACTTAAATCCTAATTTTGGGTCATCAGTGCATGATGAGATGTTATGAGCTGATCAAACCCTAATCCAGTCTTGAGTCAAAGAGATCTTGTGAGAATAATCTTGATAAGTGAGAGGGAAAATTTTGGGGTACAACAGCTGCCCCTGTTCAATCTTCTTAAACCTGAAGAGTTAGATTGGCGAGCTTTGCCATTCGTGACTCGAAGGTGAAAGATGATTGGACACTAGAGTGCCTAGAAATTTGCACTCGACGATGTGTAGTTGAGGGAATGGGCTTAAAGATGCCATTTGGAGAAGTGATAGAATATTGTTGGAGATGGCCTTGTAGATTCCATCCAAGAATGTTTGTTGAATTGTAAGTTGTAAGCTGAAAGAATAAGTATCAGAATTGCGTCCGAGTCTGGAGCGTGTCCGAACTGTATCTGAACTTGAAATCTAAATGAGTATCAGAATGGCATCCGTGTATGGAGCATATCCATACTGTATCTGAACTCGAAATATGAATGAGTATCAGAATGGCGTCCGTGTTTGGAGCGTATCTGAATCGTATATGAACTTGAAATCTGAATGAGTATCAGAATGGCATCCGTGTCTGGAGCGTATCCGTACTGTATCTGAAGTCTGAATCTGAATGAGTATCAGAATGGCATCTGTGTCTGGAACGTATCCGTACTATATCTGAAGTCTGAATCTGAATGAGTATCAGAATGGCATCCGTGTCTGGAACGTATCTGTACTGTATCTGTTTGCATATTGTAAATGGTAGCTGCTAATCTTATCCTGAAAAGGGTAAAATGTTAGTTGAATCAGAGTTATATTGCATGAAATGTATGATGCAATGTATTTGTTTTATCAATGTTTATGATATATGGATGCAATACATGTGCATGTAAGCTGACTGTTGTATTGTTGTTTGATTGAGGAAAATAAATCCTTGAATGCTGCTGAGGACATGTTGAATTTCCATGTCCTGAAATTGAAGTACTAACGAACTCTTGTTGAGAGAAGTAAATTCCATTGTAAGGGCAATGCCATGTACTGCTTGTAAGACCTGTTTGGGGAATCTTGAGAAATTTTATGATTTCTACTAGGGATTAATAATTTGAAGTTTTAGTTCCGTTGGGGGTTCAAATGACGTATTGTGGGGATTACTTATGGAATAGCCTAGAGACATTTTCCTGTCCTTTTAACTTATCGATAATTGTCTTTCTCATTTTGTTTATTTGTAAACAGTAATTATGTTCAAATGCATATGTTCATCAATGAATCATTGGACATTTTTGCAAACAAAACACAAGAGTAAAGAAAAAGACAAATAGTTTTTGCAATTTCAAAGGGATATCTTTGTATTGACTTTGAGTAAGTATTTTTGTACAAAGGGGACAAACATTCTAGTAAGAGAATGTTGTCGAAAACAAGAAAAATTTATACAGAGAAGGGATAGCTATGTGTAATAGTCCCATGGGGTTCCCATTCTGTTATAGCCTTTATATCTCCAAATATCTTGTCTACTTGTTGCTTCGTCCGAAGATGATTGAATTGATCAGAAACTCCGAGTTTGTCAGTGGAAGTCAAAGGTTGTCCGTGAAGTGATCCAATGGGACATAGTCATACGCTTTAATTCCCTAACTTTTGCCTGGACCGCCCTTCCGAGTTTTCAGTCCACTGGGAAACCCTTTTTTTCCCAAGTCGCCCTTTCGGGTTTTCAACTTGCCAGGTGTACAGATTTTTTATTTTATCCCTAATTTTTTCCCGAACCTCTTTGGTTCGCCGGGATGCCCTTTTTTGCCTAGGTGTGTCAGCCTAGCGGTTCTCTTAGGCGTAGTATCTTTTGACTATATCTGTGTTCGCAGGGTGTGGCAGGTCGTCACCATCCATGGTAGTCAAGATCATTGCCCCACCGGACATATGCTTTTGATTACAAATGGTCCTTCATACGTAGGAGTCCATTTGCCCCTGGGATCACTTTGTGGCAAGATGATACGTTTAATCACTAGATCCCCAACTTGATATACTTGACGTCTGACTTTCTTGTTGAAAGCCTTGATCATCCGTTTTTGATACATTTGACCATGGCAAACAATAGCAAGTCTCTTTTCATCAATTAAGTTCAGTTGATCAAGTCGAGTTTGGATCCAATCGTCTTCATTCAAACTTGCATCCTTCATAATTCTCAGAGAGGGGATCTGAACCTCAATAGGTAAAACAACTTCCATGCCATATACCAAAGAATATGGTGTTGCCCCAGTTGATGTGTGAGCCGTGGTACGATACCCGTGGAGAGCGAATAGTAACATCTCATGCCAGTCTTTGTACGTGACTGTCATCTTTTGTATGATCTTTTTAATTTTCTTATTTGCAACTTCAACAACACCATTCATCTTTGGCCGGTAGGGAGAAGAATTGTGATGTTGAATTTTGAATTGCTCGCACAAGGCGGTGATCATAGTGTTGTTAAGATTTGTACCATTGTCAGTGATGATCCTTTCCGAGATACCATACCGGAAAACGAGATTTTGCTTGATGAAGCGGGAAACAACATTCTTAGTGACGGAAGCAAAGGAAGCTGCTTCAACCCACTTTGTAAAGTAATCAATGGCCACTAGGATGAAACGGTGTCCATTGGAGGTTGTTGGCTTGATCTCCCCAATCATATCAATTCCCCACATAGCAAAGGTCCAAGGAGCCGTCAATACATTCAGAGGAATCGGAGGTACGTGCACCTTGTCAGCATAAATTTGACACTTATGAAAGGTCCGAGAGTGTTGATAGCAATCTGCTTCCATAGTAGACCAATAATATCCTTCCCGTAGGATTTTCTTCGCCATCGTATGCCTACTGGAGTGGGTGCCAAAAGTACCTTCATGTAATTCAGCCATGATCTTTTCAGCCTCAATTTTATCCACACACCGAAGCATAATGGAGTCATGATTATGCTTGTATAGGATGCCATTACTCAAGAAGAACTTAGCAGAGAATATCTTTAAGAACTTCTTATCATTGATTGAAGCTCCTTCTGGATATTCTTGAGCCTCGAGATACCTCTTGACTTCATGAAACCAAGGCTGGTCCACTACCTCTTCAGTATTAATCTCTTGACAATGTGCTGGTTCGTCCATTCGTTCGATGGTGATCTGGGGAGCCTCATTATCCCAATTAAGTTTAAACATAGATGACATTATGGCTAGAGCGTCTTCTAGCTGATTTTCTTCTCGCGGGAAATGCTCGAAGGTAATCTTCTCAAAATGTGGTAGCAATGTCAAAATATGTTCTTTGTGAGGGATAAGATTTGGGTGCTTAGTGTCCCATTCCCCTTTGATCTGACTGATGACCAAAGCTGAATCTCCAAACACGTCTAAGGATTTGATTCCCAAGTCTATGGCAGCTCTGATACCAAAGATGCATGCTTCGTATTCTACCATGTTGTTTGTACAGTTGAAGCAAAGTATGGCAGTAAAAGGAGTATGACATCCTTCTGGAGATATGAGTACAACACCGATACCATTACCAAGTGCATTGGATGCCCCATCAAAGAACAGGGTCCATCAGGATCCTTGTTCAGGTCTGTCATATGGTCTGATTTCTTCACAGTTGTCTAATGCCATGATGTCTTCATTCGGGAATTCAAACTTCATGGATTGATAATCTTCTACAGCTTGGTGAGCAAGGTGATCAGCCAATACACTGCCCTTTATATCTTTCTGGGTAGTATATTGTATGTCATATTCTGTTAGGATCATCTGCCATCTAGCTATCCTCCCAGACAGAGCAGGCTTTTCAAAGATGTATTTTATCGGATCCATCTTAGATATCAACAAGGTAGTATGAGTCAGCATATACTATCTTAGCCGGCGAGCAGCCCATGCCAGAGTGCAACAAGTTTTCTCGAGCAGTGAATATCTGGTTTCACAGTCAGTAAAATTTTTGCTCAGGTAGTAAATGGCATGCTCTTTTCGGCCAGACTCGTCATGCTGCCCCAATACACACCCCATTGAGTTCTCTAAAATGGTCAGATACATGATCAGTGGTCTTCCCTCGACTGGTGGCATCAAAACAGGAGGCTCTTGTAAGTACTCTTTGATCTTGTCAAAAGCAATCTGGCATTCATCGTTCCATCTGACTACTTGATCTTTCTTCAATAGTTTGAAGATTGGCTCACAAGTAGCTGTTAGGTGAGAAATAAACCTGGCAATATAGTTCAGGAGTCCCAAGAATCCTCTGACTTCCTTCTTAGTACGAGGAGTAGGCATTTCTTGTATTGCTTTAACCTTGGCAGGATCAACCTCGATGCCTTTGTTACTGATGACAAAACCTAAAAGTTTACCGGACCGTACTCCGAATGTGCACTTGTTTGGATTCAACCTTAACTTGTACTCCTTCAATCTCTCAAACAACTTTTGCAAGTGATCGAGGTGCTCCTCTTCAATTTGTGATCGGGCTATCATATCGTCTATGTAGACCTCTATTTCATGATGTATCATATCATGAAACAAAGCTACCATGGCACGCTGATAGGTGGCCCCAACATTCTTCAGTCCGAACGGCATCACTTTGTAGCAGAATATGCCCCACTGTGTGACAAATGTAATTTTATCCATGTCTTCAGGTGCCATTTTGATTTGATTATAACCTGAGAATCCGTCCATGAAGGAAAACATATTGTGTTGGGCCGTATTGTCAACCAAGATATCTATGTGGGGGAGTGGAAAATCATCTTTAGGGCTGGCCCTATTCAAATCTCTATAGTCCACGCACATTCGTACCTTTCTGTCCTTTTTAGGCACAGGAACAATGTTGGAAACCCATTGGGGATAGGAAGTGACATCCAAGAATCCAATATTGAATTGTTTCATGACTTCTGCTTTGATCTTCTCTGACATATCAGGTCTCATGCGGTGGACTTTTTGTTTTACTGGTGGACAGTCTTCTCTTGTTGGCAGACGATGTACCACTATGTTTGTATCAAGTTACGGCATGTCTTCATATGACCAGGAAAAGAACTCAACATAATCATGCAACAGCTGAATCAGACGCTCCTTGACACTGGCCTCTAGATTGGCACCCAACTTGATTTCTTTTTTATCCTCCTCGGTACCCAGATTGATTGTGTCCATCGGTTCCTCATGAGGCTGAATAGCTCTTTCCTCTTGTTATAGTAGTCTGGCCAGTTCTCCTGGTACTTCACAATCTTCCTCACCTTCATCTTCGGCTTGGTAGATTAGATCCTCAGAGTCATAAAAGGCCATAGCAGTATCGTTACCCATGGGATTCGGAATGGAGGGGTACCTGCATTTGTGAGTGTGGCTATGTGTAAGGGTATAGCCATCCTTAAAAATAAAATGTAAAAGAAAAACAATGAGCACAAAAAGTTTGTATGTGAAAAACGTCCATGATTCATTGAATATCATATGAAGATGAAATAAAATCCCTTACAAATGGACCATTGTGCCTCGAGTAAGACACAAGGTTTAAAATGTGCGAATTGTTTGTGAATATTACAAGTCCAACAGAAATGTAAAGATAAATTACTGAGGGATGAAAGTTATTGGAACAAAGTCTCTGGCTTCCCAGTTGCGAAGTCCTCCGTTGATATTAGGAAAGATCCAATCCCCCAAGCTGCAATCCTCTTCACCATCTTCCACCGCATTGACCTCTCGGTTTCTAATCTTCAAGGGTGGCCCTCCCGCACAGGCACAGCACACAGCCTTCTGAGCATTTGAAGTGAACCCTAGACCAAACTTGTCAGATTTATATGAAATATCTGGAAGTTGCTCCCAGATGGTGCATCCTCCTTCCTCTACTACTGCTTTGGCGTCTTTTAGAGATGAAATCCGGAGCGGGGGTCTTGTAATCTTAGGAATCTGGGATACAGTCTTGGTTACTGCTACCTCTTGGGGGACTTCTTCAAAATGTTGAAAAGGAGTTTCAATGAACTCGCTATCCAATTCCACATACCTGAAGGAATTGAGGTGGCTAATCATATATTTTTCCTCTCCGTGGACAGTGATAATCTTTCCATGGACCAGATATTTCAGCATCTGGTGTAGTGTAGAGGTGACAGCGCCAGCATTATGGATCCACGGTTGTCCTAGCAGACAGGAGTAAGAGGGGCGTATGTCCATTACATAGAAGGTTGAGTCGAAAGTTTGAGTCCCAACTTTTATGGGGATGTCCATCTCCCCGTGGATCATCCTCTTTGAGCCATCAAATGCCCTTACAACTATGTTACTGGGTTTTAACGTTAATCCTTTGCAGTCTAGTCTGTCGAGAGATTTCTTCGGTAAAACATTCAAATATGAGCCAGTGTCCACAAAGACATGGGCCAGAGTTGTTCCTCTACATTCCACAGAGACATGCAATGCCTCATTATGCTTTCTTCCCTTTGGTGTCAGATCAGCATCCGAGAAGCCTAGGCCGTTATCCACCATCAAACTGGCCACACAATCTTGAAATTGGTCAGCCGGTGTCTCTTGAGGCACATGGGCTGTCTTTAGGAACTTCACCAGGGCTTTCGCATGTGCCTTGAAGCACAGTAACAATGCCAACATGGAGACTTTGGAGGGAGTTTGCCCCAACTGTTCAACTACGTCATAGTCACTCTTCTTTATTATTCTCAAGATCTCCTCCATTTCCTTCTTGGAGGTTTCGGGGATAGTCGGTGGTTGAGCCTTCGTCCGGACAGGCTCTTCTTGAATACTATTTCCTCGAGTTTCAGTAGTAGGAGCGTTGTTAGGGATAACAGCGGGGGTTGTGTTGTTTTCGTCAATAGGAGCACTTGCAGATATGATTATTGGTACAGAGGTAACCTTTGGAGCAGCCACGAGTCCAAAAACTACCTTTAGGGGGGCAATTTCTGGAGAGAAGATTCTACCGCTTCGGGTAATCTTATTGGTTCCGGCAATATTGCTAATGTTGGAGTCTTCTTCTTCGGAGCTCATCTCTTCGGCGTCCAGCCCATCTTGTTTGATGCCATGGTAATAAATGTCCCTGCCGTAATTCCATGGCACAATTTTGCCTGATTCATACGGGACTGGCCCAGGCATTGTAATTATAAGAGGAGTAGTTTTTGGAACCTATGTAATCCTAACGTTTCTTTTGGGGACCCTGGAAGAATTGGCGAAGATGGTGATGATTGAAACGTCTTCAACAGGAACAGGTAAAACATGAGTACTTTCAAACATAATCTCTTTGTTGTCTATCAAGCGTTAAATGCTTGTTTTTAACAAAGGGCAAACAATTGGTGAGGATAAGCAGAGATGGCAGTCTTCATTACAACCCGGGAATACACAGACTTTTAACAAATTTATCTTAATGATTGGGAGCGGAGTCACAAGTTCATCAACTGTGGTAACAAACAAATCTTCTTCAACAACATTAGTGTGGTGACCATGTCTAGGCATAGGAGCATAAATGACGTTTGGCTTCTCAGGTGCATCAAACTCAATCTCTTTTGCATCTATAAGGTCTTGAATTTTGTTTTTCAGGGCCCAACAGTTGTTAGTGTCATGACCTGGACTTTCGGAATGATATGTGCATCTGGCATTTGGGTGATAATGAGGGGACGTTGTGTTGGGGTTCTTTGGAGCTTCTTTTAAAGTTACCAAATTAGATTTCAGAAGATGCGGTAAAACCTGGGATAGAGTCATATTGATTCTGGTGAATTTCCGGACTGGCCTTTCCACCCTCGGTTGATTACTTCTTGGTTGATCAGATGTAGGCTTTGGGATCATAACAGCTCCTACCATTGGTCGGTGTTCAACTCTCCCTTGATTCCTTTGTGGGTAAACAGCAGATACCTCCTTCTTCCCAGTGAAAGGCTTTCTCATAGCGGTAGAGGCAGATGAATCCTTCTGAATCTATCCACTTTTATGCCAGCTTCCACCCTCTCTCTGGTTAGTATTAATTTAGTAAATCCTGCAGATGAGCTTCCAATCAGATGGTTGAAGAAAGGGCCTGATAGAGTGCCTAAGAACATATCCACCAACTCCATTTCAGACAGAGGGGGTTGAACTCTTCCAGCTAGATCTCTCCATTTCCGCGCGTAATCCTTGAAACCCTCATTGGAAGCCATGGCCATACTCTGAAGTTGAGTACGGGTAGGCGCCAAATCTATATTATATTGGTATTGCTTATAGAAAGTTGCGGCAAGATCTTCCCAGTTGTGGATGTTGACCCTTTCCAATTGGTAAAACCAACCGAGTTGTGTTCCAGATAGGCTATCTTGGAAAAAATGCACCCACAGGTCTTTATCGGCAGAGTGCGGCTGGATCTTTCTCACATATGATTGGAGGTGCATCTTAGGACATGACACGCCATCATATTTTGCAAACAACGGCACTTTGAACTTCGGTGGGATCACAATTCCCGACACTAGTCCCAATTCTTCAAAGTCTAGACCTGGTACCCTTTATATTTCCATAGCGTTCAAATGCTCTTTAAGATGTTTTTACTTATCATCAGCTGGAGGGTACTGTTCCTCGGAGTAGTCTTCCTCTTCTTCCTCCTCTTCAGATTCTGATGGAGCCGTTGTTTCCTTTCCTTTTCCTTCTCCTTCATCAGATGTTGTTGCGAAATTTAAGGTTCTTCTAGTTTGTCCTTGAAATCTTCTCCCCATGATTACAACACCGGTTGGTTTCTTCACTTTCTTCTTCTCTTTAGCCAACAAAGTCTTCAACTCCTCTTGTCATTTGGCCAGGGTTGTGAGTAACTGTTAAAACTGCGTGTTTTGAACTTGAAGATCTTTGACTGTCTGTTCGAGATCCATCTTACTGAAATAAATAGTAGAGAGATGAGGAAACTCATTGCAAAAGACCTGTTTATGTTATGATGAATGATATGTGCGTATGTAATATTTTCAAGGATTTTTAAAGATTTCAAGTTCGTTTTAGACAAAAAGAAACACACGTTATATTAATAAGATAGAGTTTGAGTACATCAATGCCCCTTGGGCAAAATAATACAACACTCTAAGATAAAAAAAAGTAGTGCGCATCCTCTTTGGTGTAATGTAGGCATTTAGAGTCTTCTCCTTATGAAGTAGCTTGGTGAGTTCCAAAACCTTCTTCTCGCTTGCGTAGAATTGGGCTTCGCAAGTATCTCACTCTCCTTTGAGTTGTATCCAATCCCTTTGTAGGTCTTCAAGAGATGTGGGCATGTCAGGATGTAGGATAGTGTATGGAACTTCTCCTTCCTTAACAGGCTCAATGATCACCGAGAGAATGGAAGGATAAGGCATCATAAGACTTTGAGTGCGGGTTCATGCCCACTTGAGGTAAGGCTCAAGAGGGATGGAATTCTTGTGTCCCAAAGTCTTGCTATCCACCTTGTTTAGCATCCTCCAAGCTCGGATGAATCTCTAGCGAAGACCTTGATCGTCGTTGTTGTAGTCGAATACCAAGCCTTGAATCAGCATCTCATGCGGGCCATCCCTTCAGGCATAACCAAACTGTCTTAGAGCTAAGCATGGGTTGTAGGTGATGCCTCCCCTAATGACAAGTAGAGGGACATTAGGGAATTCCCCACAACGGTCAACAATGATAACATTCTCTTTGGATCGAGAGCACCAATGAATATCTGAGTGTTTGAGTGTCATTAACCTTTGTGACCACCTTAAACCTTCCTCATTCTTTAAGAGTCATTGGGGAATATGAGAAATAAACCATCTTGCCAAGAGAGGAGCGCAACACATAAGGACACCTCTTTTCCTCATTGTGCGAGTGTGAAAAGAGTGTAGGATATCCCCTAGCAATGTAGGCACCGGATTGCGTGACATGAAGATTTTGATGGCGCTCATATCTATGAGTTGGTCAGGATTGGGGAACAAAACCATCCCATAGATGAGGAGAGCCACAATTTACTCAAAAGCTTGCAAGTCTAAGGAATTCCAACATCTTTGGGCTTTCTCAAACATAAACTTTGCTAAGAAGCCTTTGACACCACTCCTAGTTTCCCAATGAGTTGTGACATTAGATGAGTGTAAGTGCAGAGCTTGAGCAATCTCTTCTGGCTTTGGGTCTCTTTCTATACCGTTGAAAGGTAGTTGATTGAGAATAGGAATCCTCAAGGTACTTCTTGTCCTCTTTCGATGGACCTAATCTAAAAGGTCTCAGAACTTCTGTGACGAAGTCTAGCTTGAAGGAAGATTCATTTTGTTCTTTACCCTCTTGAGGAGTATTTTCCTGGGGAATTGTTTCGTCTTCTACCATAGTATTTTCAGAAAATTTCTTACTAACCCTAGGTTTACTATTTATGGGTCTAGTCAAGTGGTAAGCAAGAAAAAATCTCTTGAGTTTTGATATATTTGATACATTGAGTATATGACCCATATATCCTAAGGTATCAGAAGCAAGAGTGAAGGGAATCATTACCTGAGAAGCGTAGATAGCAATTTGTTCATTCCTCAGAGATGGTGTGGGAAAATTCTTGATTTCCAATCATGATGGATGTTGTTACTTTGAGTAAAGGGTTGGAAGCAACATCGTCTTTGTTTTGTTTACTCTTTCCAGATTTTGATTTCTTTTGGGACGCCATTGATTGTGTTTTGAAGAAGAAGAAGAAGTTGCATAAAAGTTTGTTGAATTTTGGAAGAAGAATGGAGAGTTTTTTATTTGAAAAAGTGCAGAAAAAAATGAATGGTATTAATTTATATGAAAGGAGATTGAACCGTTTTTGATGGAAAGAGGGAAGTTGATTTTTTTAGTGGGACACGTGTAAGGTGATCCTTTGCTTGATGAACGGTTTTTGTAAGTTCCAAAGTTAAGAATATTCATCATAGCTAATGATGAGATTTATAGATACACATACTGCGATTAGACGTTTTAAAATCAAAAGTCATTATGATAGTGACGTCATAATAGTTGAAGCGGTTATGAGTTGTACAGAAGGTCAAAATTTGAAGAGATTACAAAAAATATACATTTCTGGTTTCGAAATGAATATTTCTTGGGGGAAATGTGTTGGCTGGAAATTTCAACTAAGGGGAAATTGAGCTGAGTCAATGGTCTGAATATACTTAGAGAATTGTTTGGTTATTTTTGTTTGTTAAAAGCCATGAAAATTCGAATTCAAAATTCCTTAAGAATTTATGGATAGTTCATAATTCGAATTGTGAAATAAAGTTGTTATTCGAAATATGGTTTAAGACTTTATACTTCGACCGTTATCAGATTTTGGCGCTCAAGGCGGATAGCGAAAGGTTTGAATTCGAATATTAATTCTTATTCAGAAGGACGCGTAGAATCTCTTGGATTGTCAAAGGCATGCCAGCGGAAACGTGGCATTAGTTTGTTAGAAGACCGTTAGGGTCGAAGTTCTATAAATTGTAGCTTTTGTGTTTCAATTTGAGGTGTTCACATCTTTGTACAAAATACTTAAAATACTCAAAGTACCAGTGTTCGAGAAAAGAGTTAACGAGAATGTACGTATGATCCACCATATTTTGTATTCAATGCCAATTACATTCAATAAAATTTTTTTACATTCTTTACAATTCTTAGTCTAGACTAGTTTATATTTCATTACTTTCATAAAGAAGTTTCACTTCGACATACGAAGTGATTCCTTTTGTTTAAGGAGATTATCATCAAAACATACTTTCTAAATAATAGAACACAATAGTCCTGAGATCAATCTGATCGATCTCGTGAGTAACTGAATTTGTTAAAGGATTTAGAGGATCAGCGGTTATTTACCAAATTCCAGGGTAAACAGACGGGTCAAGAATTTTGGCCCTCACCCTCTAAAGTGACCGCCCCGCCCCATTTTTTTGCGGGCTTTTGAGGGCATGATTATTAGCATAAAATTTTACATTTTAGGCCTAAAAGGTGCAGTGTCTGCGGGCTTTCCCCGCTCCGCACTCACTTTTTGCAAGGCGGGTCTAGATTTTAGGCCCTCATTCTCAACTATGCCTGCTCCGTCCCGTTTTTTGTGGGCTTTTGCGGGACTGGCCTAAATGGGGCAGGCATGCCCATTTTCCATCCCTAGTTCAGATTGACTATTTTTTAGGATGTTCAACAACTTGGATTATGGGGGTGCGTTGAAATATTAAATTAGATTTGTTAAAATATTATATTAGATTAAATAATTAAATATAATTCAAGTTGTTTAGACCCAAGCCCAATTAGAGTTGTATATAAATAGTCGTAGTTTGTATCATTATTTGTACAATTCAAAATATAAATTTTTATTTCCTTATTCTCTCTATTCTCTCCTCACTAAAAGTGTCTCACGCACTAACAACCATAACAAATGTTACTTTAAAGAAAGAGTTGAAGATATTGGTGACTAATGATGAATGTGAAGATATTGATACAACATCAATTATAGTTTACAAAGAAGTATTTAATAATATTCTTTAGTTAATTAATATTTCTTTCTTTAAATTTATACATGTTAAATTATTATAGTTGACTATGATAATTTAACAACTCCATAAATTTTATCAACTCAACTATGATAACTTATGTGTATAATATATCATTATATATTACTATAACTAAATAAATAAATAAAATTGAAACCTTTTTTAAGCCTAAATTTTTGAGGCCTAAAGCCCTAGTCTAAATGGCTTGACCATTGAGCCGGCTCTGAGTGCAATGTTTGCAACATTCTTGTGTCCCATCTATCACTATCTTGTGTCAAGAGGGATAGAATTGAAATCTCAATATAGGAGGATGAGCACTTGGTCAGAATAGAATCATGTAAACATAATCTAAATGGTAAGAATGTTTGGTCCAAAGGGCCCCACACTTGTAACCGTGGTTGCCTTTAAGAGCAAGTTAACTCCAATATAGAAGAATTTATCTAGATGGAACATCACATCTTTTGGAAAAAGATTTTTATGAATCTTCTTTGTCTACTCTGAAATATGTTCGTATAGTGAGATCAGATCAATTTTAAGACCTTCATTCTGATTTCTTAAAGTTTTTCGCTTGAACAAGGGACTTCAACCCTAATCTTCAAAATAACTCAAATGCTCAGGTTGGAGTAAGATTTATGGCCTTACACAAGAGTACAACTATTGCAATTGAAGTATTTGATTTGAAAGAAAAAAAACTTAACGTGTTACTTTGTTCAATTTATAGAGACAATTTAGCCCATAAACTATAAATTTTCTTAGATTTTGTAGTTAAATTATTAAATCTAACTAAAAGATGCTTAAATTACTTTCTCGTTCAATTATTTAATTTAGAGTTAAATATATTTTTAATCTCTCTAAAATTAGATAATTTGACTTTTAATTTCTCAAAAAAATTTCGTTAAGAAATCATTCTTTTAAAATTTGTCATTCACGCTTTTTATCTCTGTCGTTAAATCTGTTTAACAGAAACTGATATGACACGCCACGTCACTTAAAGTCAAAAGTTATTAAATACGTGAAGATAACAGCCCCTAAATTTAAGTTTTTTATTTATTTTTAATCAAATTTAAATTTGCATTACACTCATTTTCTCTTATCTTATTCAAAGATCACAAATGCAGAGTGAATACCGTAAGTATTTGATTGGAAACTTCACCATGTTACTGCAACTATTATAATCATTTGTTAAATGCTAATAATGCATTAAAACCAAAATGCCTTATGCACCTAAATATATACTTTAGATAGAAATTTGGCGGTGTATACCACTTGGATTGGTCTGAGCTTTAGATAAGAAACTCAGTACACGCATCATGTGCCAAAAGAAAACCAATGTACATCATATTACAATTTCAGTATTTTATTTTAGAACATATTTTGGTAACTTCGAAATTATATACTTTCTTGAGTTTCTTCCAATTTAAATTAAGCAAAACATCACAAGCTTCCTAGTTGTATCAGAACTCATGGAAGGAATTAATCGACCGACAATTATATGCTTTAGCATTTGGTGACTTGGGTAAGACAATTATACAAACACCTTGTGGGCGTGTAAACAGTATGATCATGAATTTCACAAACACCTCAAATTTAAACTCAACCTCCGACATCTACTCCGCCTCTTCCTCCAGCAAAGCCACCGCCCACGCCAAAACCGGAAGCCCCTTTACCAGAGTCCAAACCCCTCCAACGATACCACCTTAATTCATATCCCAAAACACTCGTCGGTGATGTTGGTTCAATCAAAAGAGTCTTCTATTTTCTTGAAGCTTGGGGTTTAATCAGAATCTTCGCTCATCACTTCATCATCGCCGCCATGTGCATCTTCGTCTTCTTTTTTCAGCGACAGAGCTGAACGCTGCATTTTGCAAACCAAAAAAAGTATTGTTGTGTTGATTAAAAAAGAGAGAGTAAAGGTTTGAGGTTGTATTGATGGAATTTAAGTCTTTGTAAAACAGAAGGAGATCTAATGCACTACTGCTATAAAAAACACATTCGACAACATCAGCACGGTCATTCCACCATTGTTGTATCTTATTTTTTAGGCGTATATATTTTTTTATTTTATTAAGAAATTTTTAATCACAGTTCTTTTACAGAAATATTATGATATAATTTAGATGACAAACTTCGAATTCTAACATTAATTTTTTTTCTTCATTTTTTCAATAAAAATAAGCGTGCATTTTTTAACATTTATTTTTATTTAAAAATTGAAGTATAACAACTATAGTTGTTTCAATTCAATCATGGTTATGTGTTCTATATTTCACTACAGTTGAATCATGCAACTATTGTGAAATTGTTTTTCACAAAATTAAAATATAACAGGTACTTTATTTCTTTCATAACACACATGGGTACCCTAATGAACGAGACGACGTCGATAACGAAATCTTCACCATCTTCATTCATTTCTATAAACAAATATCATTTCTAGAAGCAAAATCTTCACCATCTTCTTCGAATATCATTTCTATACTTTACGATTCTCTCTCTGACGCTTATGAATGTTTAGGGTTACTGGCTTCTTTCATGAATCAATGACTTCTGTTTATGTTCTTCAAAATTGTCATGTGTATTGTTCATGTTTTATTTAAACTTTGTGAATATGCTTTAGGTTTTGGTGTTGGATATACATATGCTTTAGATTTTGTGTGTGAAGCATTAGTGTGTTATTCACATTTTCTTTATTTTCGTTTTGTTGCAACTGTGTTTTGGTTTTAATTAGATTTTGTGATGTTTTTGTTGGTATGAGACTATGTTCTTGTAGCTTATAACCACAATATATTTAATATACATATAACCATAGTATGTTGTGTGTGTAGCATTAGTGTGTCGTTCACAATAATCTTTTTATATAAATTTCAGAACTTGTTATGGATCGTAGTTGGATGAAAGTTGATAGATTGTGTCTGATGTGTGAGAAAGGAGTTATTGAATTCCTTGAATTTTCCAAAAAAATATTCCCGACAATAATGGTATCTTTTATTGTCCTTGTGTTGTTTGCGAGAATATCAACAAACTGTCAGAAAAAGAAATATTTTATCACCTATATTATGATGAAATATGTCAAAATTATACAACATAGACGTGGTATATAGAAGTGGGTAATAATGAAATGAGACGTCACAAGTGGATAAGTAACTCAGTGGACTCAGATCCTTCATTGCAAACTCAGAGGGAAGGAGTGTCTTGATGGATTTTTGAAGATCATGGGAGGAGGTGATGAGGATGAGGTCATCAATGTAGAGCAAGATGTAAGCCAAATCAGAGTTATGTTGGTAAATGAAGAGTAAGTGATCTGAAGTGTTATGCTGAAATGCAATGGTGGAGACAAAGTCAACAAAACACTAGCATCATGAACGAGGCGATTGCTGTAACAACCTGATTTAATTAAAATTATTTTTATTTAAAATAATTAGATGATGCAGTGTGTTTTCACAAGTTGATAGATTTTATGATGTGTTTGCTGGTGTTGAAATACTAGATGATGTGATGTGATGTATTTGCTGGGGACTAGATGCCTTAGAATTAGAGGTTGAGATCTTGGTAAAACAACCGGCTGAAAATCATCAAACAATGAAGTCGTCATCGAACGTCTTTTATCCCACATGAAGGGAAAGGTAAACATCGAGAAAACTTGAGAAAGGAGAAGTCACGGTCTTGCGACCGAGAGATAGGGTAAGGGAGTCTGTTACGCAAGGGGAAGGTATTAGCACCCCACACGCCCGTAGTACTCTATGGTATCCACTCTTGTTGTCTATCTTATGGGTGTGTTTAATCTATGCTTACTGTTTACTACTGAGAAAGAATGCATGAAAAAGAAAGGAGAAAATAATTTAGGGAAAATAAAGTTGTACTCGCTTGGGCCCTACCCCAATGCCTACGTATCCTTTTTGAAGAATCAGAGCTACCGTAATTCAGCTCACATGTTTTTGTTTGTTTTGTATTTTTTATGGACAATGTTAATTCCTCCTTCTGCCGCAGCTCGACCTATGGAGACTTATGCATTGGCACAGAAGTAAATTAATCATGTCCTTGCTGAAAATGGTTTTATGAGAAAAGGTGCTCGAGTGCACAAAATGGTTTGAGTTGGTTTGTATTTTTGTTACCTTGAAAAAGGGTTTAAGTGAGATTAGCATGTTTTTGATTTGCTAAGGAAAAAGTTTTAGTTTTAAATGCAAGGATGCAAAAGGGGAAGAAAAGAGTCTAAGGAAGACTAGCCTATTTCTAACCTAATATTATCATACAATGGTAGTCCTAAGGTTTGGATTAACAAAAGGGAAACGTCTACCTAATATTAGCATGCATGGTTTGCAATCTAAGGTCTAACTTGCGTCCGAAGGGAGCAAGCGCATCCTAAGGGGATATGGTATGTACAAGGATAAAGAAAACAAGATAATAAGCTCAAGAGAGCACGCCTAGAGAGATCATATCTAAGTTAGCATGCCAAAGAAAGTCTAACAAAACTATCCTATAGGAAACATGCAATGAGAGCGAATTCGTGATCTCAATTTCTAAATTGAGTGACTCATCGATCAACAAAAAATAAATGAAAGCGATAAAATCTTATAGGAAGCATGCACTGAGAGCGAAGTCGTGATCTCAATTCCTAAATTGAGTGACTCATCAATCAACAACCAAAGAAACAAACACAAGCACAACACATATAGCAAATGAAGTGCGGAATGCCTGCTACAGGTCTTTAAACAGTGACTTCAAGCGCACGCTCTTTATTTCCTACTTCTCATGGTATCTAGAAAGCAATAAATAAGTATGATAAAATGCAAAAATGAGGAATAAAATAAAGTTGCGATGATACCGAACGGAGAAGGTCCGCTGCCTCTTCGAAACCACGCAAGCAAGCGATAAGAAAACTCTACAGAAGTTGCTTCGCACAGATGATCGAAAAATTAATCTCCAAGCATTCCCCACTGTGAAAATTACTTCAACATTCTATCGTAAAATCTTATATAGAAAATGACAATGAAAATGATTATTAAACATGAAAATAATATAAAATTATAATAAAATTCTAAAGAGAAAACTCAAAAAAAAAATCTAAAATATTCTACTATTTTTGTATCATTATCATCATTAAAATCATGAAAAAAATGAAGCTAAAATTAATAACATGGAAAGGTAAAAGTAGTAAAACATAGGGGGTATAAGCTGAAGTCAGGAGGTTATGTAGAAATCAGGCGCTAGGCCCAAAAATTAATCCATCCGCATTTTTGTGCATAAGCCATTTAGCTCCAAAAAAATCATCATGGGCTCAGTGCAAAGGATGGCTCGGCCCATTAGCCCAAAGATCTAAAATCAACCTAACAATTATCACATCTAAAATTCATTTATTTCAATTATCAACACACAATAAAACAGTTTTAATACAAATAACGAAATGGAATTAACATCTAAACGATACAGTTTGGTATTTGGATAGGGTTTAGAAGTTGGGGCTTTTGGCGTTCCTCGAGCAACTTGACCTCTTCTCCCTCAGAACTCGGCGGCGCTTTTCTTCACCATATTATTTGATTCGGAGCTCTGTCCTAGACTCTTAACGCGTCGTTCGAAGCTCCTTCTTCTTCAACTTTATCATCCGACGAGTTTCAACGATCTACCACCGCTGTCATCACGACAAAGATCGTCGCAGATCTTCATCGCGGATTTACGCTTCTTCGAGTTCCCCGAACCACACCGATGTCTCATTCTTCATCTCATTCTCATCCTCACTGTCTGAATCTAAACAAACACGAAATCGAGCCCTAACCCTAGCGACGCGATTGAGAAAACCAGGCAATTCTTCCGCTTCTGACTTGTTTGCTCTTCTTGTTCTTCTTCTCCTTTGACTAATTATGGATATATTATTGTTGATTCAAGATGCGACGGTGGATTCGTAGATGCAGAAATTGTTGATGAATCAATAAGCTCTGTGTTGATGTTGATTGCAAGCGTGATGGTGATGAATGGTGTTGTTGTCTGCAAGATGATGCGTGAAGATTGATGATGATCTCTGAGGAATCGGTTACAGAAGAGGGATAAAGATTGACGTTGTTGATTCAGAGAGAGAAGAAAGTGCAGGTTGAAAGGCTGCTGCAGATAGAGTGCATAGATTGGAGATGTAATTTTTTCTACAGAATTGAAGAATGAGAGATGAAGATTGAAGAAGATGCCACCAATTGAAAAAAAAAGATGAAGGTTGTTGATGGAGATCTGAAGAATGGATGATGAAGACTAGTGAAGTTGAGAGAGAATTTCTTAAGAGATTCTCTAAATTGTTCTTGGTGAGTTTCCTATAAGTTATCTTCCTCTGGATTTTCTGGTGAAAAACGTGAATTTCCCCTTCCCTCCTTCTGCCATCTTCTGTTATCCCTTTCCGTTTTTTTTTCTGTTTTTTTTTTCTTTTCTTCTCCTCTTATAATGGAAGTTTGTTACGGTTATAGTTAGAAACAGTTAGGAATTAGTTAGGCTGTTATGAGTTAGTTGGACTGCTATTTGGAGATGTTAGGAAGTTATGAAAAGCTGTTAGCATGGTTCTGTTTTAGAAACAGTTGGTTAGAGGGAAGTTTGGGGTTTCTGTTATAGGTTAGTTGAAAGGATGAGAAAAATTTTGTTACGGTTTTCTGTCTTTATGAGTTTGTTGAATTCTGTTGAGAATTTTCTGAAGTTGGTTAGAAGTTTGTTAGAAGTTGGTTGGGGAATTCTGTTAGTTATCAGTTCTGCTGGAAACTTGTTATAGTTATTTTTCTGTTTTGGAAGTAATGAACTGGTTTATGATGAACTGCTTTTGTTTTGGTGCAGCCTAGTCACGACCCACCTCTATCAAGAATCCTGCTTGATCGTATGCTTCATCTTGAGATCACAGGACCATTCTGTTATTGAACCTGAAAATACTGTCTTACTGTTTGTATTATGCAGGTTTTCACACCATCATGGTTTAGTGCGAATCAGGGAAATTTCAGATCGGCTTGAGGCAAGTTCAAGTTATTAAGCGCAGGAGTATCACTCTTGGAAAATGGTGAAGAAGAAATAACTTGGAGAATTGGACTGAGATGGGACTTTTAGAGATAACATACTGAGTTATAGAATTTTCTGTTTGAATGGTTTCAAGCTGAAGAATTAACTTGCAATATGGAATCAAGCACAAAATAACGAAGGCTTGTAATAGTTGACCACAATCTAGAATTGTTTTTTAATTGTATTTGAATAGATTTTCTGAACTATTTTCTTTTTTGGACAAACTTTGTGTAATTGTTTTGTTGGACAGACTTAGTGTAATTAAAATAAGGCATTGGTTCAATGTATTGCGAATTGGGTTGTTTTGGATTTTAAAAAATGGACGAGGTTCAAGGCTTAGAAAAGTAATGGATAAAATGTCTTGAATGTATTTGTATAGAGTTTTGGACCTTGGGATTTTGTACTCGAACCCGGACAAATGAGTATTGGTAAATGATGGTGAAATGATATTTGCATTTGAAAAGTATTGTAAACTTGAACCTGTGAATTGTGAATGAATAAAGTGTTGAATTTGAATTGAATGAACTTTGAACTTGATTGTAACTTGATTCCAAAGTAAATGCCTCTTTCATTTTAATACCAATATGAACTTTAACCAAGTTTGAATCATCCTAAATTCAATGAAAACCCCCTAATTCAACTCTTCCATCCATGTTAACTTATATTGCAAGCAACATGCTAATGTCTTGATCACCACTCTGTCTTTTGTAGTATGAATCAAAACCTTAGAAACTCTATCTTCAAATGTTTGATTTGACAAAATTCTTTTTTCACTTGATGATTTTACCATAAAACAATATCCTTTGGAGAATCCTTGGATGAAGATGAATGAGATTTGAATCATAGAGGAAGACCCTCGAGATAACCCTATCCATGATCTTTACACTTATGAATGCTAACAAGCTCAAACCATGTATGATAAATCATATTCTTCTTGATATACCCTCAAATCTTTTGATTAAAATGAGATCCCTATAGCTTGATGAAAGAAGAAGTTCACAACAATGCTTAAACAAGAAAGCCTAGCTTTCAACCAATGATTGATGGAGGAACCCATAGAAACAAGCTTGAATGAAGGTGAAAGCCTCAAAGTAAAAGACCCTAGCTTCAAGATCCTCGATCCCTTACCCATTTGATTTATGATGCATGATGTGTTAGATGACCTAATGAAGTTATGTACATGAGAAAAGCGCAACAATGCATAAGCCAGATAAAAGTGAAAGAGGTAGGACAAATTTAGGGTATTACACTTGAGAGGTGTATGACTAAAAGAGTAGAGAACACGAGGTGAATAGAGAATATGAGCATTATTGGAATTATTATAATAATATTAATAATTATTGTTATTATAGATATAATGTTATTTATAATATTAGTGATTAATTAATTAAAAATAAGGAAGGGCAAGATGGGAATATAGATTTATGGGTCTAAAGTGTGTGGTTAGAAAAACAAAAGTGAAAACACGAAGAATAGATCGTAGAAGTGAGAAGCAGAGGAAAAAGAGAAGGACGAAGAGAATAGAGGAGCGTACAAGCTAGAGCAAGGGATTTCAGCGTAGAGATTTTGAATTGTCAATCCAAGGTAAGGATTGGGTTCTGAATCTCTAATAGGTGGTATAATTGTGGGTAGATGAAGGTTTGAATGTTAGGTTTTAGTGTAGATTGTTTGATTTAATTCGTTGAATTTGACTATAATCGATGAATTGATGCTTTGAATTGTGTGGTAATTGATGTATGTTGATAGAAATGATAATTAGATGTTTGATTGTGTATTAATTCATGAAGTTTGTATTTTTGGAATTGAGACAAAAGGGTTTTCGTACTGCACTTTATAGAATTTGTAAAGCTGTTTTTCACAGGATGCAATCGATTGCAGCAAAAGAGCAATCGACTGCACTACTTAAAAATTGGGATTTTTGCTTCTGTTTCAGTAAGCAATCAATTACAACATGAGAGCAATCAATTTCACTGCTTAAAAACGTGATTTTGGCCACTAGAATAGGGTGCAATCGATTGCTCTATTAGTGCAATCGATTGCTCACTATTTGATAATATTTTTAAAAACTTGAAAACTCCATAACTTTTGACCCGGGTGTTCGTTTGAAGCGCCATTTGGAACGTTGGAAATCTAAAAACATTTCCTACTCAATAAAAATGATTTGAACATAATATGATATGATTTTCTTGATTTTTTTTTATTCCAATATTTTTTTGTAATTGTGAAGTTGCGAATATAACGATGAATATGAAGAGATTTCATGATGTAGTGATGTTGCAACGATGTATGAACAACGGTGTGTGATTAAAGAGTTGTATTAGCTTGGTTTGTCTATATGTGTTGTACCGTTGCATTTGTTTTCATAACATGTTAGTGTTGCATTCATGTTCACAAGTGACGGTGTAGCCTTAATGGCAAGTGACGGTGTAGCCTTAATGGAAAGTGACAGTGTAGCCTTAATGACAAGTGACGGTGTAGCCTAAATGGAAAAGATAAGTTGTTATGGTACGACATACATATAAGTAGCGAAGTTAGTTTCATTGCATTTATGATGTTGTTGATGAATAAGATGTGATTTAATTGATTGTTGGATGTGATTGTTGAAACTGTGACGTGTATTGGTGTTAATGCATGAAGTATGGATAATTATGATGTTGTTGATGAATAAGATGTGATTGATTTGATTGTTAGTTATGATTTAGTTGTATGTTCGATTTACATTGTATGATGGGTAATGATAATAAAGTTGAGTCGTATGTTTGATTATGTCGCATGATGGGTGATGATAATTAAGTATGTATCCATGTAATCGTATGAACTATAACTGGTGATTATGGAACTTGAAATCTTGCATAATATACCTGTTGTTCACTCATGATTATATGATTTATTATATTGTCATGATATCTCACCCTTACTATTTGATTGTTGCCTCTACGTGGGTAACATGCAGATAACCAAAAGTAGTGCGAAGTCGTGGAGTCTAGAAGAGGTTGTTCTTCTTATTTTGAGTTCATTTCATTTCTATGATACGTAAAACCGGGGGGATGAACGTTTGCTTGTTTATTTAATTGATGTTTTTATTTTGGAGTATTGTGAGAGTACTATAGACTCTATTTTATTTGATTAAAAATATTGTTTTGCGATGAGTTAAAGACGTTGGAAACAATTTATGAATTTCTTTCTGTAGCATTAATAAAGTTGAAGTTTGAAGACTATGTTGAAATGTTTTCGGTTCATCCAAAATAGTGGTGCTATGTATCTATTTACTAAATGATTGAGCAATTTTTAAGATGATGAAATGTGACATCTTATTTTGATGTTGATTGGAAAATTTTAAATTACTCTGATTTTATTAAATATACGATGGGGAAAATAGGGTGTTACACTTGCTTCATACCATATAGTGATTTTCACAAACGACACACATAATCTAGGAAAAGAGGGTCACGAAAACCAAGTGGTTGATGCATGTAGATTGTATCATGAAGGTCACCATGTAGAAATGCATTATGGACATCAAGCTGAAGAATATGCCAAGATTTAGACAGAGAAATGGTGAGAATGGTGAGAATGGTCGCCGATTTTACTATAAGATTGAATGTCTCATCACAATCCACACATGCAATTTGTGACCTGCCATCACCTACAAGACAAGCTTTGTAACACTCAAAACAACCATTGGATTTCTTTTTATGATGAAAAATCCACATATAACGAATAATATTAACATCATAAGGTCGTGGAACCAAATCCCACGTATTATGTCTAATAAGTGCATTAAATTCGACGACATTGTGGATTTCCAATTAGGGTCAAATATGGTTAGTTTTGGAGTTTTTGCAAAGAGGTGGGATGGTCATACAAACAATGGTAACAAAAAGGTTAAAAAGATTTTTGGGTTTGTAGATACCCTGCATGTTACATGTGTCATAGTTAGAGTAGGACGTGCAGGTTGGTCCAGTGGTGTAGGTGATGGGGAGGTATCAGGAGTATCCGTATAGAGAGAAGAGGATGTCGTGGTGATGGAAAAGGCAGGAAATGGATTATATGGTCTGACGGGTGAGTTAGGCAGAGGGTCGAGTGTAGAAGATGGCAGAATGGAGAGGTCATCAGGAAGATGTTGCAAGGTGGGATTGGTCTACTGATAGACAATTGATGGATGTAAGTCATCAGTGAAACAATCATAGACAGTGAGAGGTAGGGAAGGCACGCGGGCAAAGGGGAACTAGGTCTCATTAAATGTAACAAGTTGGGAGATGATGATCTATTTATGCAACAAATCAAAACAATTGTAGCTTCTGTGATTAGTGGGATGTAATTATTGAGTGCGGAACCTAAGAGGGGTGAATTGGATTTTATGAAACTATCCAATTATTTTTTAGTTAATGGCAATTTTTGAATTTTGTGGCACTTTACTAGTTTATTTTCTAGCTAAGAAAGATATGATAAAGTTGACAGAAAATAAAGTGCAGTAAAAATAAATAAAAAAGAGATATATCCTGATTCCCCTTATCCAAACAAGGATAATTTAGTCCTGTTACTCCCCGTGAGAGATTATCCAATATTGTCAAATCTTTGTACATCCTACAACAAAGTCTCCTACAATCTTCTAACAATAACAAATAAGATACACCACTTCCTTGATTTCAACCAAAATACCAACAACCTCGTAGACTTTGACTCAACCCAATTCAAAGGACCTTTTCCAACAAATAGAAAGACAACCCTTCCTATTTGTAAACTTTTGTAGAAAATACAACCATTTTCTTATAGACAAAAATCACCACTCAATTTGATGAAAAATTATAGTAAACGGATAATTTTTGTACATATAGACTTTACAACAGACTTTAATAACTATGAGAGATTTATTGCTTTTCTGGTATTGTGAAAATCATGTTCTTCCTTTTCCTATAACAATTTATAATCACTGTTATATTCAAGTTCTCAATGACTTAGAAACTTTTGCATGAGGTGAAAGTTATGCACAAAAGGTTTTCAGTTAAAAATTATAAACACAGTAAAATATTTTCCAAGAAAGAGATGTTTTGAAAAATCAAATAAAATGATCTTTTATAATAAAATGATACCTCTTGGAAATTGATGCAATGTTTTGAAATGGTTTCATGAAAAGAATCAATTGAATATGTATTAATCAGAAGAAGATTTTTCAATTTTGAAGAAGTGACAATTGATTGTGGCTATTTTGACAATCAATTGTGTGGTCTTTAACATTAAAAAAAGTTAAATTTTAACTTTGACAATCAATTGGCGCTATTGTGACAATTTATTGTCGGGAACAAAAAAGGCAAAATTTTAGCCCTTCCAATCGATTGTGGAAACAAGGCAATAACTTTGAACCATCCAATTGTGCATTTTTCAGAAAATAGAAAGATCAAGACAATCGATTGAGGCTATATGACAATTGATTGTGCCTTAGAAGAATCCCATACATTTGATTGAGGTTATGTGTCAATTGATTATTTTGATCCAAAAATTATTTTCTTCTATTTTCCAATTAGTTTTAAGAATAAAAAAATGATTAAAATATTTCTAAAACCCTAAAGAAAGGTTGGAGATGAAATGAGACTTGAGCACTTAAAATATAAACAAAAATTTAATTGTTACGAGTACCTTAATCAGTTGAAGACATTCTTGAATTCCATAACAAATGATTCAAATATTTTTCTTCTTTGATCTCTTTTCCATGATCATGTTTTGTCTTCCTAAAAATCAATTCATCTGATGATGATGAACTTCTTCTTCACAATCTCCTCTTTTTGGATGATGATAAAACATTTTGATGGGAAGTTTTTACTTGACATTAAATTGACCTCTCTATCTTGTATATCTCCCATTTGTTTTAAAATTTACTCTAAGATGTCTTTTACATCATGAAAAACAATTAAAAAAAACCATCTCTTCTTCCCCTTTTTGACATTATCAAAAAGAAAAAGGGTAAAATCCAAAGGAGTATAATAATATCAGGGAAATGATATAAAGATATAAAAATATTTATCTTATTCACAATACTATCATATGAAGTCAAAGTTGATATCAATGTTCATGCTTCTTCAAAACATCTTTCAATCAATGAAACTTTTAGAGCTACCAAATCACATAGTCGTGTATCTTGAAAGATCAATCTTGATTTGACAATACTAGCATATGATCTTCAATTACCTACAAAATGATTAATAGTGCTTAGGTACCAATTTTCTTTGGGCCCTCTTGGATTAGATCCCTTTCTCATCCACATATACTCACCACAAGAAATTCCATAATTTCTTAGGTGGCAAGTTTTAGAAGCACGGCCTTTTGCATTACAATAAAAATAAGTAGGTTTAAATACATGATTCCTTTTATTGACATAGAATTTTTTCTTATCATAAGGCATTTTATGATGATTTACAACAAGTCCTTATTTTGATTTTTTATTGTTGAATTTTCTAGTAGCCTTTACAAAGATAGTGTGACTTGTAATAGGTTCATCAAAATTAGAAAAGCCAAGTTCATATTTATTTTTTGAAAATCCTTGACTACTCAACACATTATCCAAGCCAATTTTCCACTTTTCATATTTGGCAATGACTTGGTTTAATTTCACAATTTTTGACTCAAAAGATGAACAATTATTGCTTGCTGAATTTTTTATTAAGTCTAACTCAACTTTTTTGATATTAGCATCACTTTTTTTATTTAAAATAGTTTTCTTTTGCTTTAAAATTTTTATAGAAAGTTTCAAAAATCCATCACGTAATTCATTAAAAGCACTTTGTAATTCATCATGAAAGTCTACCATCAATTTTCAGAATTACTAACCTCATGTTCTTCATCACTTGAATGGTGTGATGCCGTCAATGCTTGCTTGCATGATCTTCATCTAAAGCTGAACTTATTTCATTGACATCCCATGTTATATATGCTTTCTTTGTCCTTTTGTCCTTCTTGCTCTTGAATTTATTCTTCTTTTGAAGTATAGGGAATTCACTTTTAACATGTCTTCTTTCTCCATATTCAAAGCACATAACCTTCCTTATTGGTGTTTCCTTTTTAAATATATCCTTTTTTCCTTTATTTTATTAAGAACACTTCAAACTTCTTGACTAGATAAACATCTTCATCACTAGTGGAATCATTCTCGTGATCGCTATTATTATACTTGACTAGTCTTTAAGGAAATACTTTTTTAATTCTTTCTTTCATCTTCATACCTTTCTAATTTTTCAAGTTTTATCTCGTGTTCTTGAAGTTTACCGAATAATGCTACAAACGTCATTTTTTATAGGATCTTCTTTTCCGAATCACCGTAACTTTTGGTTGTCATTCCT
Organism: Vicia faba; assembly: GCA_948472305.1. Lineage (NCBI taxonomy): Eukaryota > Viridiplantae > Streptophyta > Magnoliopsida > Fabales > Fabaceae > Vicia > Vicia faba. Next base: position 1,055,324,731 of record OX451738.1, on the reverse strand, counting down.
TTGACAAAAATCTAAGTACTTTAAGATTAAGTTCATCATTATAAAAATTCTTACCAAGCTCCTCTAAGTGATTTGTAAGTGCACAAATCTTTTCTGCAAGTCTAGAAATGATTCTCGGTGTTGCATCCTGAATAGTTCATACTCTTGACATAAAGTATTCAATTTTAATATTTTCACTTCAAAGGTTCCTTCATAAGTGACTACTAATGTATCTCATATTTCTTTTGTTGTGCATTGAGAGATCCGTAAGAACTCGTCCATGCTTAGGGCTCCTTGAAGCAAGTTTATCGCTTTCTTGTAATATAATTTTGTTTCTTATCATCATTATTCTAAGAACTTTTGATTTAGGGTTATCAACATCATTGACAACACTTGTAGGAACAAACATATCATTTTTTACAACATCCCAAATTTCATCTCCTTGAGCTTTAAGATATGCTTTCATTCGAATTTTTCAAAAATCAAAATATTCACCACAAAACAAAGGAGGCTTATTGTTGCTATCACTGTCTCTAAAAGCTAGATTTGCAGAAGTCATTTCTGGATCTTTAGGAACAAATTACCTATAACCTACTACGATGTTAAATGTAAGTATTGAGTGTGAAACCTAAGAGGCGGGTGAATTAGGTTTTATGAAATTATCCGATTACTTTTTAGTTAATGGCAATTTCTGGATTTTATGGCACTTTACTAGTTTATTTTCTAGTTAAGAGAGATATGTTAAAGTTGACAGAAAATAAAGTGCAGTAAAAATAAATAACACATAGATATATCTCGGTTTCCCTTATTCAATAAAGAATAGTCCAATCCCCTCACTTCCCGTGAGAGATTATCCATCATTGTCAAATCATTGTACAACCTACAACAGACTCTCCTACAATCTTCTAATAATAACAAAGAAGATACACCACTTCCTTGATTTCAACCAAAACACCAACAACCTGGTGGACTTTGAATCAACCTGATTCAAAGGACCTTTTCCAACAAACAGAAAGACAATTCTTCCTATTTGTAAGCTTGTGTAAAAAATAGAACCACTTTCATATAGACAAAAATCACCACTCAATTTGGTGAAAAATTATAGCAAATAGATAATTTTTATACATATAGACTTTGCAGCAAACTTTAATAATTTTGAGAAATTTGATGCTTTTTTAGTATTGTGAAAGTTATATTCTTCTCTTTCCTATAACAATTTATAATCACTATTAAGGTGTGTTTGATTTGCTAAAGAATGAAGTACTAGACCGGACAACTTTTTTTGTATCTAGTTTGATCCAGAAACTAATTATGGTACTGGACAAAACAAAGGACAAAGGACTGAACAAAATCATGAATTTTTGTCCCTCACTAAATCGTGGGACAACTTTTTGTACCAAGCACAAATTATCATAAAAATATCAAAATACCATTTTTTACTCTGTTTCTCATTATTTAATATTTTTAATTCATAGATATAATATTAATATTTTATAAATTAATAAAGAATATTATAATAAAATTATATTATTTTTATTTTGTTCATCAACATATCAAATAAAGTAGAGAAAAAAATTTATATTTATCATTTTTCTTTTTTCTCATTATTTAATATTTTGATTCATAAATATTAATATTTTATATCTCAATAAAAAATATTTATAATAAAAATTATATTATTTTGTTTGCTGCATAAAAATATTAAACAAAATAGAGTACAAATTTTATCTCTTCATCTTTTTTTTCCTACTTCTTATTATTTAATATTTTGATTTATAAATATTAATATTTTATATATCAATAAATAATAAAATAGTAAAGATTATATTATTTTGCCTGATGCATAAACATATCAAGCAAAATTGAGAAAAAAATTATCCAGTGCATTAGTCATCAAACATAGTACACTATAAAAAGTTGTCATGTATTATTTTGTAGTGTCTAGTATTGTTCTTTATTGTCTAGTATTGTTCTGTCTAATACTTCTTAGTTTGCATTCAAGTGTACAATGCCTTAAAATATTTTGCATGATGTGAAAGTTATGCGCAAAAAGTTTTATGTTAAAAATTATGAACGCAATAAAATATTTCTAGGAAATAAGTGTTTTAAAAAATCAAATAAAAAGATCTTTTTATAATAAAATGATACTTCTTGGAAATTGATGCAATATTATGAAATGGTTTTATGAAAAGAATCAATTGAATAGGTATCAATCAAATTTTTCAATTTTGAAGAAGTGACAATTGATTGTGGCTATTTTGACAATCAATTATGTGGTCTTTAACATTTAAATTTTTACAATGACAATTGATTGAGGTTATTGTGACAATTGATTGTGGGGAACAAAATAGACAAAAATGCAGTTCTTCCAATCGATCGTGAGAAACAAGGTACTCGCTTGGAACCATCCAATTGCGCGTTTTAAAAAAAGAGTAAGATCGAGACAATCAATTGAGGTTATATGACAATTGATTGTGCCTTAGAAGAATTCCATACAATTGAATGAGGCTATATGACAATTGTGTTTTAATCCAAAAATCATTTTTCTTATATTTTCCATATATTTTTAAGAATAAAAAACATGATTAAAGTATTTATGAAATCCTAAAGAAAGGTTGGAGATGAAATGAGACTTGAGCACTTAAAATATAAACATAAATTTAATTGCTACAAGTACCTTAATCAGTCGAACGCATTCTTGAATTCCATGACAAATGATTCACATATTTTTCTTTTTTGATCTCTTTTCCATTTTCATATTTTGTCTTCATTAAAATCAATTCATCCAACGGCGATGGATTTTTTCTTCACCTGGGATATCCTAAGAAGACACACGGGGTTGAACGTGGTTGCAGTTTGTTAATAATAGTGGATGAAAAAAGGGGATAACAAAGACAACAAAAAACGTAAAGATGTGTATACGAGGGATCACGATGATATAAAAGTTGAACAAGAGAGTGATTTACCAAGTTCTTTCGTGGAAGGATATTAAAAAAAAAATATATATATATATATATATATCCATTTGAAGGGCGCAATTCCAAAATGAGAGAGGAACGAACGAGTGATCGAGAAGAGTATAAATCATGTTGTTAATGATACATATTTTACGTTCTGCTTTTCTATTTTGAGATGAAGTGGGAGGGAAAGAGAAACGAAAAATAAGACCATTATCAACACAATTTTTATGAAATAGTGTATTGTTAGCCCATTATCACATTGAAAATATTTGACGGTTAGAGAAAATTGTGTGAGAATTTGATTAAAAAGTGAAGTGAACATTTCAAAAATTTGAGATTGGTTACTTATTAGAAATGTCCATAAAAAATTAGAATAATTATCAGAGAATAAAACATAATACTGATGACTAGAGGAACTTAAAATCGACGATGTCCATAAATCACTATGTAAAATATCGAAGGGCATTAAAGTAACGCTTTCTAATAAATTAAAAGGCAATTTAATATGTTTGACCAACACACGAAATTACAAATAGTCTTAGAGCTCAGATGTTCGTTACTAATGAACTTATTTCAAGAGACTACAAAGTAGAAGAATTTGGATGGCCGAGACGACTGTGCCAGAGACAAGACAATTAATCTTATCCAAAACAAAACGGACGACGACTGACTGAACTAGAATCAAACGCACGTCCGACGATAGAATTAGAACAGATTGGTCGGAACAGAACCACGCTTGACGAACAAAGAAGGGGTGGTCGCGCGAACGGAGCAGAGAAGATATTGTGGGATCGTGACAGTGAGTGGTGCTGGGCAAGGTTTTAAAAAACGGTAACAGTCGTGTGTCGCGGTCACGTAAAAACTTTTGCGATTTCGGTCGGTATAGGTGTTTTGACACTGCGGTTGTCGCGGTGTAAATTTACCATAATTTGTTCTTCATAGAAAACAGTGTTAATGTATTGGTATTGGTATCTGTCAAAACCATTTTGTCGCGCCCGTCAGACCATTTTTTTAAAACCCTTGTGCTGGGAAGCTGATGGCGGCGGCGCCCTGGTGTGAAGAAGAACTGGCGGCGGCTATACCATGTAAGAAGGGAAATAATGTAATGTGTTGATTCTATTCAAAATAGTGAAAGGGATATATACAAACTTAGGAAAATAATTAAACATTATGGAATAATAATTACAAACATAATCATACTTAAATGGAATGTATGATTCTTGATTTCAAGTCAAAATTTGTTTCACATGGGCAGAGGACTGAAATCCATCAATGTTGCATTGCAGACTGATATCAAGGTCATTCAAGGAATGATGTAGGTGAGTGGTGACATACTAGTTTTTCTTTTTCTTTTTTGACCGTTTATACTTAAAATCTATTAGCTTGTGATTTAATCCGGTGACTTGATATGCTTGTTTACATCTGAGTATTGTAAATTATGCTGAGATATACTTTTGTTATGGATTTCTTTTAAGAAGCAAAAATATATTAAAGGATCAAAACTAAGCAGCAAAGAATAGATCAAAATTCGACATTCCGACCAATCCCACAGCAGGCAAAATTTAGAACAAGACTATCCAAAGATGACTAAAAATGTCACATAGAGGAAAAGTACCGGACCATCCCAAACCTTCTAACATCCATACACCAGTAAACATTACACTATCCAACAACCCCAAACAGATATGACAAAACAATAGCACAAAGACATACCTAATCTTCAAAAGGGGGTACACCAGTAAACATTACACTATCCAACAACCCTATGACAAAACAATAGCACAAAGACATACCTAATCTTCAAAAAGGGGCATTCCGAGAATCGAACTCGGGACCTCTCGCACCCGAAGCGAGAATCGTACCACTAGACCAAATGCCCTGAGATGTCAACTAATTGTTTGTGAATTACTTAGTCAAGAACATTATTTTCTTAAAATTTGAATTTAGACCTCTTATTTTTACATTTACATTACTGTTAAACACAAGCTCACAATTTAAATTTAAAAAGAAAATGGCTTACACATCTAACATTTTCACATATGCAACAACAATAAGCTACATGGATAAAAAGTCCTTATAACATGGATCATATATATATAGACAAAATATGGACCTCTTGAGCATTTCTTATATGTTTCGTTACTCCAAACCGCTCCAACTCCAAAAGGGGCATTCCGAGAATCGAACTCGGGACCTCTCGCACCCAAAGCGAGAATCATACCACTAGACCAAATGCCCTCATATGAAAATTATAGTTTGTGAGTAAGTTAGTTGAAACAATTTTATAAGGAAAAGAATAAAGTCTAAACCTCTTCTTTTCATCACATGTCATTCACTAAACAAGTTGATGCCAATATAATTTTCCTAATATCCTTATCCAATAGGATCTGATTATGTAATGTGATCATGGCTGAAGCAAAAGAACATTTAAATCGAATGATATCAACATTAAATACCATTGTCCTATTGTGACTTATAAGATAAGTAAATGCAATAAGCAAATCAGACTATGCATCAGAAACCATTTTGATAAAACAATGCAAGCCCAAAAATGCTGCTACACTTTGATTTCTTTCTATGCTCTCATTTCCTGGGCAGGGGGTAATTTCTAGGCCTTAACCTTAACTATGGCGCTTGCCGTTTTTCCCCTTTTTTGTATTGTTTGTCCGATTTAGTGAAATTGGTGTTTCTCTTTCAATCGAGAAAATTTCTTTTTGAACATTTTTCTTTAATTTTGATAAAGGAAGGAAACTCGACTATTATTTATAGTAACCTCACTGTATTTTAAGCATTGGGTCTATTCTTTTCATACATTAAAAAAATTGAATTCATCGAAGAAAATGAAAACTTACAAAAATAATGTTGTGAATTGTGATTTTGAGTGATATTTCAAGAGTAGAAAGTCATACATTGCTCACTCTTCAAACCTTAAAAGGGTTTATAATCTATTTTGAACTACTTTGAACAATTTTATATTGGAATTATAATAGAACATAGCACTGCAAATTTGAGCCTTAAACAACTAAAGTAAGTTACATTTTGTATTTTATTTCAAAAAATAATTTGAGCATAACGCAAATTTACAAAACCAACTTATAAGTTCAGAGATGCTCACCAGTTATAACCACTATTCATACCATATTACTATACAATGCATGACTCTCAAACATTCCATAGTGTAGCATACATTCAGTACCCCAAATGTTTTATAATATAACTCTTTTTCATATCTCAAATTTAGAAAGGTGAATTCAAGTTTATTTACAGTGCACCAAAAATAACCGCAACAAAATGCAACATAATAATGAAGTCCAGAACAGGTCAAAGAAACATTTCAACAAACAGTTAACGGGCATTCAAGGCGAAGACACATATTTAAAAAGACAAATTATTTGATTAAAACATGCTAGTAGATTGAAATGGGTATTCAACATTGAGCAAAATTTGAATGTAGAAGTGCATATTGAGTCTAAGAAAGACTTGGAAATTTAGGGCAATAGAAGATAATATCTGAGAATGTGAAGTGAAAAGGTGAAGCTAACAAAGAAGAGTATTTTGAGGCAATGGAATTGGAGAAGATGAATAACCTGGTATGAGATTGAATGTTCTGCTATGCATGAATCCTTGTTGACAAGAGACAAAGGAAGCTAGAATCCACCGTGTTTCTTTGGAAAATGCATGATGCAATTTACCTTTTTATTTTGTTGTCGAGAAAAGAGTACATGAACTGAAGAGGGAATGGATTTGATAGAAATAAAAGTTTTCAGCTGAAGTTTGAAAGTCGTATTTGGTAATGGAGTGTGTTTAATTTTATTTATGTAAAAGTGTATTACCATTTTCAATAATATATTACACATATTCCAAAATAAAATAACAAACTCTTTTTAAAAAACTAAAATAAAATTGTATTATCTTGTCACATTAGTGAACATTTGAAAAGTGGATTTTATATGATGCAAACAATTTTTTAATCATTAGGTCCAAGAGAGATTACTCGTACCACTATGAGTTACTCACATACATTGATGAAATTTAAAAAATAACTCTTAAATTTGGATTATAATATCTAGTGCACTTAACACACAACAAATAATTTTTAGAATATGTTAAAGTTAGATATTAAAAAACTCTTAAGATTGGAAACTTAAATTGAACTCTAAACACGTCTAACACATCACATTTATGACCAATCTTAAAACTACACAATTTAAAATTAATTTAGATTTTAAAGTCCGGATTACTTACGAAGATTAGATTCTTGACTCTTTTGTTTAAGTAAAGTCGTACATTTCTCTCTCTCTCTCTCTCTCTCTCTCTCTCCTCGTTTACATTTTGACAAAAGAGTAATAACATAGTTAGGTCCTCATTTGTGTTTACAAAGCTTAGTTCATCATTTTTTGAGTCTTCTCATAGCTTCTATCCATTGCATTGAAGTTTATTACGTCTTCACTCCACTGCATTTCACTTATTTGAAGTTTCTCTTGATTGCATTAGTAAGTTGCTAACTCTCTTTTCTTTTTTGATTTCACATGCATGCATTACCTAAATAGTTTATAGATGATGGCAATTTGTCATTACATAATCTTTACAACCAATTTCGATAGAATCAAGTTATTTTCAAGAATAATATGAGTTAAAGTGAAGAAGAAAAAAGAAGAATAGATGAAAAGAAAGAAAAAGAAGAAAAGTGGACTTAGGAGGAAAAAAAGAAGCAAAACAAGCAAAATAGCCTCTAGAATTATCGTGGTCATGATGACCTATATCATGATTGCGATGTTTTTCATCGCGGTCATGATAGGTTGCTGATTTAACATGTTTCGTTTTGTTTAAAAGGAAAAGGAAAGACACTTTGAGAGACTTACAAATTTTGGAAAGGATTTTAACGTCAAGGCATTATTAGAGCTCAAGAATTGAAGTTTTCAACCATTGAATACCTCATTCTTCATTGATTCTCATATATTATTCGTGAACACAAAAGATGGAATGAATATCCTCTATCAAAGATGTGATAGTTTAACACATGTAAACAACCAAAGGCATAAGTGAACACCATATATAAAAAATCTGATAGTCTAACACATGTAAACACAGAAACTGAAATGAGTACACTCTATCAAAAATGTGTTAGTTTAACAAAGGTAAACAACCAAAGGAATAAGTGAATACCATTTATCAAAGATGTGATAGTTTAACATAGGTAAACACGAAAAAGAATAACTGAACACCATCTATCAAAGATATGATAGTTTAACACAGATGAACACAAAAGGTGGAATGAATATCCTCTATCAAAGATGTGATAGTTTAACATAGGTAAACAACCAAAGAATTGAGAGTGAATATCATCTATCAAAGATGTGTTAGTTTAACACAGGTAAATACTAAAAGGAATAAGAGTGAATATCATCTATCAAAGATCTGATAGTTTAACATAGTTAAACACAAAAGGTTATGGATAAACCAATCTTTGAAGCAAGACAATATTTTCTATCAAGGACCAAAGTTCAATCTAGGAACAAGCTAGAAAGAAGCGGTTAAATAAGACTCAACTAAGTGAGAAAATAACTCAACTGAGGAATATGTTCTATCCATATGGTATAAATTGGGAGAGAACGCTAAATAAAATCTTTCACGAGAGACAAACTCATTTATCCATGTAAAAAATAAACTAAACAAGAGTTAAAAATCAGACAAATATATACACATATCATGTCCAAAAGAATTAAATTACAGAAAATTCACCAAGTCATTAATATCAAACTAGAACCATAACATAATGCACATAGAATAATTTACTCAAGATTAGCAACAACCATGACCACACAGAGTTATATGCAAACTATGCAATGCTCTTAAACTGTATAATCCGGATAAATCAAACTCCACTAAAACAACCACACAAAGATCTTTACCTGCCACTTAGGCAACTACACAAAGATTTTTACTGCCACTAAAGTAATTACACAAAAATCTTTACCGCCACTAAAACAATCACATAATACATATACTTCCATCACATAATACATAATACATATACTTAAACAAGTACATGGTAAACTAGTACTCATGCTTCGCTAAATTAAGTAACGATTCACCTACTAGATAGTTAATTAAATTAATTCAAGAAGACTATCTTTTAATTTAATCATCTAAACAAAATTTGCAACACATGTACACGTATATATATATTATAGACTAAATAGAATTGCCATATCAACTCTAGCACTTTCGTTTATTATATACTATCATATACTATATAATTATTCCGCTTGCACATTCTGTCTCACGAGCCTAATGTAATATAACAGTATATATATCTCATGAAACTCATATATTACACAACAAGTAACATGTGGTTATTTCTTGGTTCTCATTCGTAGTCTATGAGAAACATATATATTGCAGGAGTCATTTCACACATTACATAGTAATTAGAAACATATATATTGTAGGAGTATGTTAGAATTAAATGACAATGGGATCAATCAAATATATACGTTCATAAATTATAAATTATATAAATTATGGAGAAATCAAATAGTTATACAAACATGTATAAAATTAAAGGATTAATAAAATAATTTTAAGAATATCTAGATCTATCGAAAAAGTTGCTATTAGCAGTAATCCTGATAATTGAGAAAGACAAACAATAAATATTTGATGGCTTGTGTAGATCTTCTTCAACCGGTATTCTTAATGCCTTAAATATTCATCGGATGGGGAAGAGAGATAATTTGTTTGTGTATGGTATATTAAGGACCATAACATATATATTGTGTGATGGTCAATTAAAATTCTCATTATTCTTAAATGAATCATCATGACATCCACTCATATTTAAACTCATACCTAATTACTTAGTTAATTAAATAAGTTTTAAATAAAATTTAAATAACTTTTTTAATATCATTTAATTAATCACATGATATCATAAAACACTTTATTTAATAAAATAACTAATATAATTAAATAAATATATTAGAACTTCAATTTAGTTTTCGAATAAGACTACTTCTTTCTTTTCTGTACGCTAGGGCCACCCGCACGCTTTAAGGGTTGTTGAACGTATTACACTAAGAAAGACTCCTGCCGTTGCGGTCATATTTTATTTGAAAGCCGCTCAAGCAATTTCTTTAAAGAAGAGCAAGCAAGACAAGATAAGGTTTGAAAGCTGCGAATAAAGTCGAGCTGCTCTAATCGAGCTGTGAAATCAGTGTGGTGAGGTATTATAATTATTGGAATTAAAATATTCCAAGTGAGTCATTTCACACATTTCAACATTTTAGGAAGAGATGGGAACGCCATTTCAATTTCACTAGGAAGGTTCCACTTAAAGTTTTGAATATAAGTAGCAGCTTTGCCATTGATGAAAGCATGGTTTTCAACAGTAATATTAAGATATCCAAGAACATATGAGCCATTCCAATTTTTCGTCTAGAACTTAATTTTGCTACATTTCCAATAAGCCAATTGGAATTTAACTTCACCTCAGTGAAATAATCCTTCATACTACTTCATAATGAAGAGAATATATGATAAGAAATGTGTTTGTTATCTCTCAAAACTTTGTTTCTCAGGAAGCGTGCCCATTGATCATTGGAACTTAACAAATCCCAACACTACTTCAGATTCAACGTCTCGTTCAAAGTTAACTACAATCTAATCCATAAGCCTCCCTCTTCATAAGGATGATAAAACTTTTCTCAGACAATCGTAACCAGCTTCCTTCTATCGATCTCGCCACTCTAAATAACATTCATAGTCTATTGTTGTGCCCTAATTTTTGCCTCTAAGATTCCCCTATCATCTCATACCATCACAATACAACAAGATCACACATTAGGATTTTGAGTACTTCTCCTACTTTATCATATCTTTAGGTTTGTCCATGAGGGATCACCAAGCACCTTGAATTGTGTATCTTGTACATATATCCTTTTTACTAACATAAAAATATGTATATATGTCTCTATGAATGTCATCTTGTAGATAATGGTAAAATTGCATGTATCTTACCATCCCCTAGCACAGAGGATCAAAACTAGAGTTTGGGATTTAATCAGGAAATCTCTGACTTTTTGAGTAATACTTAATTCCATGTTTATCTACATGTTCATGATCATCTTTGATTGGAAATTTGATCATCAATTTGAGTTTGAAATGACTCAATTGACAAAAGGGGGCAAAATGATCATTTTGCAAGAAGTCAACCAAAGTCAACTGTTGACCAAGGAGACTTTTGGTCAACTATCAATTCAATGTCCCTCTTTTCATATTTCATGATCAATGGTGGCATAAAATCAAGAAGAAGTGTGAATTGGAGATAACTTGTCAATGAAGTTATGTGGAATTTTGAATTTTTTCTAAGTGTTCAAAGTGCTGAATTTTGATTGGTCATAATTTTCTCAATTTTTATTGAAAATGTACAAACTTTACATGCCTGAAAAGAGGAAACAAAATCCTTCAACTTCTTTTTAGAGGCCTCAAGTCCAAAAAATGAAAGGAGAAAAAGTTATGGAGCTTGGAAGTTTTTGGACACTTAGTTAAATTTCTCAAATATGCACAAAAAATTGATTCCTTCATGATTAATTTTGAATGTCTATTTGAGCTCAAATCAAAAAGTTGTCAACATCAAAGTTGAAGTATGAAGTGTGCTCTTCATTTTTGGTTCAAGAATAATTTCAAATGGTCAAGTGTGGAGAGAGATATATTGCTTAGGATTTGGGGCCTGGAGATGGCATTTTGCCCAGCCACGCGCGCTAAGCCAAGCATTTTATCAGGATGTTTGTGGGCATGCCTTCACCGTCATTTTTCTCCTTGAAAATTTCATTATTTGGAAAAATGTCCAACATCAAAGATCAAGCCCTAAATGTGAGGAACAACTTTCAGAAAGTTTCTCAAAATGACTCATACATGTTGAGATATAATCATGGGAAGAAGGTACCATGCAAACTGAATTTTTGCCCAGCACAAGGTATGTCACGCGCGCGCGAAGCCAGGCATTCCAGCAAACACATGATGTGCGTATACTCATGGCTATTTATCTCATTGATTCAAGCTTTGTTTTGAAAATTTTTGAACATGAAAGTTGGAGTATGTAATGCCCTCTCCATTTTTTATTCAAACTTTGTTGCGTTTCATGCACTATGGAGAGAGATATAATGAGAGGAAGTCATGATCATGATTTTTTTCCAAGACTGCATGGAACTGCATGGAATTCGTATCAGCCAAGCCATAGCTTGCCAGCTCACATGCACATGCGTTCCTCACTTACTCAAAACACACGCATTACATTATCATTCAAACACAGAACGTAGAATTCACTCTCACTTTTAATTTTCCCATTTCTACCCTTTTATTCATTCTTCACTCTATAAAAGTAAAGCTTGTTTCAATTTAAAAAATTACACAAGCTATCTCTCTCTCATACGAAGCTCCTCCATCTTTGCAAATTCAGAATTGCTCTTCTCTCTTTAAATCTCAAGCAAGTTGCATCCATTTTTGTCAAAGCTTTCTCTATTTTTGAAGCTTCATTCGCATCTCTCTCCATTCATTATCTTTGAATCCTCAAGTCAAGCATCTCTGATTTACTTGCTCTTTCTTTGAGCTCAAGCATCAATAAATTCATTCACAAGGTAGATGCTCCATAATTTCCCACTCTTACTACATCTTGTGTTTCTTCTTAATCCGTGAGTCTTTTGAAAAGTCCATTAGCATATTCATGTTCCTTGCATTTTTGTGATGAATTTGGATTTTTGGATCGTTTAATTTGGTGGAGAATTGAAGGAGAAATCTGAGTTGGAAATCTGTTTGATGAATTGTCCAAATAAAAACCGTGTTCATGTAGCAATACTCGCACGCATTTTTCTCTATCATCAATGCATGATTTCATGAAATTTTGTATTCTACCGTGTTCTACTAATTTCCATCTTGAACTTTGATGTTTGCATTTTTTATTTTCATCAAGAAACGCGTGAGATATTTGGATCTGAAAGTTTGGTTTGAAAACTGAAAAATAGAAAAGATTTGGTATTTTGGAAGGGATGACCACGTGGTTGTTTGCTATTGAACATATTCTTGCTTCATTTTACAGCGCATTTGGATAAAGGCGGGTATAATAAGCATTTGTTTGTTTAAATTTTCTTTGTTTTCTCAAATTTTCTTTTAATAATTCCTCACTTCAAAAATTATCAAAAAAATATTTTAAACTTCTTTTTCAATATATTTTCATATTTTGATTTTGATTTTATTTTTTAATCATTTTTCTTGATTAAATAAACTCATTAATTTAATTAGGGTATTCATATTCTTTTAAGCTTTGAAATTTTATTTTCTTATTTCTACTAAATAGAAAAATTCCTAAAAAATGTTTATAAGTGTCCTTCTGAGCTTTCTTATTAAAAATATTTTTTGTCCAATTTTATAAAATTCTTGATTTATAAATTAAATCATTTGTTGGACATATCATCTTTTCTTTGTCTTTTTTGATGAACTGTGTAAATAATTTTCATTTAATTCTTTATTTTGGGATACAATTCAAGAAAAATATACTCACTGATCCTTAGAATTTTCTTGACATTTAGGTAATATTACATCACATTTATTTGAATCCTAAAATAAATTGAATAATTTTGAACTTAATTTCCTTTTTAGGGTTTTGTTTGATCATTCACACTAATTGATTAAAATTTCTAACATCCCATGCCTATAAAATCAGACATGAAGTTGTTTAGAGTGCTTGAACAAGTTGAGGTCACAAATATCATTTCTCTGGAATTTTAAAATGTGATTTCGTATTTTTTACAAATTGTTTTCCAAAACATCCCTAGTTTAGGCATTTTGCTAGCTAGTTTCAAAGTTTACATTTTTAAATCAAATTTCCATCTCAATCCAAGAATTCTAAATTCTATTTATGACTTTTATAGAACTTTAGGAAGTTATGTTTTTAATTTCATACTTTTACAAGTTATTTTCCTATTTTAAATCTATTTTTGACTTAGGTTTGTACTTAGGGTTTTAATTTTGATCAAGACTTGTAATTGGGAATTTTTGTACATAATTCTTGTTTAATTTTTGATTTGGAATTTAATACTGACTTGGAAGTAATTTTAGGACAAATTCTTCAACATCATTGGATCTTGGATGTTGATAGGTTGAAAAAACCAAATCCATCAAAAGGGATGAATGATGTTGATGATATTTGAAACCATTTTTCATTTAATACATCCCCTTCTTCTTCATCTTATCCCATTCTTACTTGTGCTAAATCTTATTGGATAATGATTTAAATACCATTTCTCAAAACATATGGTACATAGATTGCTATTGACCAGCCTCAAAATAGGTGCAACATCTATATAAGTCCACTTACGATTGCTTAACATAGCGCTAAATTTTGTCCATATTCGAGAAATGATCATATTTGGCCCAAAATCATGTTTGTAAGCCCAAGTATGTTAATTTGAATCCTTTGATCCAATAACCTTGAGATTTATTGTTAGGAGGCTTTGGTCTTATCAATCCTCTAATGAATCTTCACAAGCTTTGGTCAAAGTGAAACACTTAAACATCATGGATCATTTATTGTTGCCTTGAGATTTTTAAATGAATGATATACTTGAAAAAAAGAAAATTAAACTTATTGTTGAGAGGCTTTGATTTTATCAATCTACTAATGAGTTTCAAATGCAAGTTTCAATATGGTCATTCAAGTAACCTATAATTTCTAACAATTGACTTTACTTTATGCTCTTTACTTTAAGCAAATTTATTTTAGCACTTACATTTTATGCTATTTTCATCTTTTCTCACTTGAGCATTTACTTTTATGTCATTTTTATTTTGATCACTTGGGCTTTTTAGTTTTTTATTTTGAAGATACTTAATAATTAATTTGAACCATAAATATTTTAATGTTAGTTGGACTACTTGGTTACTATCCTTTGCGTTATGGAGTGATGGACTTCTTGGACTTAGGATTAGAGACTTTGACCTATCTTGAGACCTTGTGACCTTAACTGTTATTTGTCTGGAGTTCTTGGGGTTTACTCCAAGACATTGGTTTGTTTGTTTGTTTGATTTATGTGCAGGTTATTTTGATTACATGATTTGTCTGTGATCGGGAATTCATCTGTATACATTCGTTACTCTGCCAAATTTTTGTGAAGACTTAATGCAATTGAAGCTTGGTTTTCTTAAGATGTTTAGTACCCTTGCTTGCTTGGTTTAAAATCCAAAGGATGATAATTCTACATTGACTCATTGTGTTAAGTGTTATCTTCTTGTTGGTTAGATGGTTCTTTTCCCTAGCTTTTATCTCATGCTTTAGGATAGTCCCTTCATCTCCCACCACCTTCTTTAATTTCAAAAATCGTATCCCTCCTTTTCAAAATTATTCTTGTTTTCTAAACTTGAACCGCTTTCACAATAAACTTGGACTTACGTCCATGCATTTTCAAAATATTTTCTTAATCAAACTTCAATCAATTTAATAATACTTTGACATTTTTTTGTGAGAAGACTAAAAGTCAATCAATCTCATTCAAACTATTTTGCCACTTTGGCCTTTTGCTTTAAAATTTTCTCAAAAGATTAGACTCTTGTCAATCTTTGTAGAGATGCGAGCTACTATACTTCTATGATATGTAGTAAAGTGAGATATTTTCCACTTGGGTGTTGAGTGAAGCTTTGTTGATTTTAAAATCCAAGCTATATCCTCCATTTTGAGATGACACAAATTCACCTTTCTCATAATCGTGGGTAGTAAGTACGTTTTCCATTCGGATAAGATGATGTCTCATCTCTTAAAATTAACCAACACACTTGTGTTTTAAATTTTTTAAAAGGTGAACTATGAGTACCCTGATCTCCTATTGCACGGAAGGTGGTACGTAGGCACTAAAGGTTCACAACCGTGGTGGGTGCAAAAATCATAAAAAATATACTTCTTTTCGCATCCCCACAATCTATTTTTGTACAACATTTATACCCAAAATACACATATTTTCAAAGAGGTTCATGCGGAGTACCGTAGATGTTTAGGGTGCTAATAACTTCCCTTTGCATAACCAACCCCTGAACTTAGATTATCTCTCCCTCTTTTCGGGTTATTCGCTCTTTTCCCATTCCTTTGGAAACAATAAAGCGCGGTGGAGATTTTTATTTGATCTGTGTGAGTCAAGTCAATTTAATGGCTTAGTCTCAACATTTATACCGCTACAGAAAAATGACGACTTCACTGGGGAAGTATCGACCTATTGTTGGTCCATCCCTAAGTGGGTTGAGCCTATCTTTGTTTATTTGTATATGTGTTATTGTTTGTTGTATATTATATGGTGTATACATATGTTTTTCTGGACTTTTCTGGTTTTCAGGGTGCTTGGTGATTTCTCATGAGTCTTATACCCGGATTTGGGTAAACTTAAGATAGGACGGGCGATATAGTCATGTTAACTTTGAGGGAGTAATCTCAAAAAAGGAGACATGAGATCCCCCACTCAGTGGAGGCCCCTTTGACTGTAGTATCATTTACCAAGTAATCAGGAAGACGTGCTGCTTTCGACCTGGGAGCCTGCTGAAACTGAGGACCATAGAACCTTTAGCCCACCTTGTCCTTCTAGGTGTAGTGCGAAAGCTATGACTGAGTAATCCAGAAATGGTTGTCACGCGATACTACAGTCAGACTAGTTTTTCTTGAGAATATTGTTAATTACCGAGTCAATCAGGACATTGATAATATCCGAAGGAAGGATGTATACTCTGGGAACCTTGTGGGTATTACCTTTGACCTCATGCTCGTGACGTTAAACCTGCGAACCCTATATTTGTGATCTTGTGTGTGATTGCTGCATCATGCATTCATGCACCCATGAGCATCCTTTAAAACATTTAGTTTCAAGGGACTTAAAAGTCGACTCTTTGTGAATATCTCAGGTACTTTTTTACTATGGTTTCTGGAAAAGAAAGACTAAGAAGTATAATTTCAAAGATCCCAAGATATATGAGTTGATGAGTCTGATTCCCGAGATTGAGAGTTTTACAGATTTTCAGAGGAAGTATGGGTCCATCATTTCTCTTATAAAGCTCAGGATGAAGGAGGGTGTTCTCTCGACTTTGGTCCAGTTCTATGATCCGATGTATCAATGCTTTACTTTCCATGATTATCAGTTGATGCCTACATTGGAAGAGTATTCTTATCTACTGGGTTTACCTATTACCGATTGTGTCCCTTTTACCGGTTTGGAGGGGGAGCCAAAATCTCATGAGATTGCTGCTTTGATCCATTTGGGGAAGTCTTAGGTTGAAGCCCACGTGACTAACAAAGGGGGATTAGAGGATTACCCACTCAGTTCTTATTGGAGAAAGCTTTCTACTTTGCTTGGATGAAGAGTATGGTTGCTTTTGAGGTCATCTTTTCTCTACTTGCTTCTGGGATGTTCTTATTTCCCAATGTCAACAAGTTTGTGGATATCAATGCCATCGGGATCTTTATGATTGGGAACCCATACCCTATATTGTTGGGTGATGTTTATTATTCTATTCATCTTTGAGATTCTTACCATGGATGGATGATCATTTGTTGCACGCATTTTCTGTATCAATGGTTTATTTCTCACTTACCTAGGTCTGATGCTTTCTGGGGTGTCAGGAAGGAACCTCGTTGGGCTCCAAAGATTAGTGCCCTCACTCATACAAATATTATTTGGTATCATCGGGCTTACTATGATGTGGATATTATCGACAGTTATGGTAGTTTCCCCAATGTACTTCTTCTTGGTACAAAGGGAGGAATTAACTACAATTTTGTTCTTGCATGAAGACAGCTTGGATATCCGATGAGGGATAAGCCAAATAGTATTCATCTGAGTGGTTTCTTCCTTAAAGAGGGAGAGGTTCATAAGGAAGCTAAAGGGGAGATTGCAAAGGCTTGGCGTCATATTCACAAGAAGGGTAGGAAACACTTGGAACCTAGAGGGGTTGTTTCTTTAGAACCTTATCTTCAGTGGGTTCAAGCAAGAGCCATCTAGTTGAAGATGTCGTATTCCCATGAAGCACCCATGCCTGATATGTTTGTGAAGACCACTCCTCCCCTATTGGATGATGTGGAAGAGCTTCAACTTGCTCTAGTCAGAATGCAGCAGGAAAAGGAGGCTTGGAAGAATAATTGTCAAACTTTAGAGGTGTCCTACCGAGCAGACCTGAAGGAGAAATATGGTATGATTGAGATTCTCGAGAGTCATGCTGTAGAGATGATGGAGAGGCAAGAGGATTTATTTTCCTCTGGAGCTCAGTCAGGACCTAGTTGCTCACTTCCCTACTCTGATGATTGGAAAGAGGTCGTCGACAGGTATACAGAAGAGAACAACCAGTTGAAGGCTCAGATTGTAAGACTCATAGGGAAACGTCAGTGTGTGGAGTGATCTTCATCAGCTTTGCTTTCTTAGGATCTTATATTCTTATCTTATCTTGTACTTGAGATTATTGAAACTTATACTAAAAAGTGGTAATCCATTTTGAAGTTGTTATAATGAGATTTCCAGTATTTCAAATGTGTTATTACTTTAATATTTACACATTGTCTATAAATCTTTTAGTTCCTTGAAATATTAATAATAAAATAAATCATGTGCATTGCATATTGTGATACGGTGGGAGAACTGACTTGAGGTTTTGCGTTTGTTTTCGCAAATGTTTCGGTTGAGCAAGAGTCGCCACCGACTTTTTATTTTATCCTAAGGAAAGGTTAAAAAGCACAGCAAAAACCTTTGAGATGTTTTCTTGGGTTCGGGGAGTAGATTATAGAAAGGGAAGGTATTAGCACCCTTTCTATCCATGGTTATCCATGGGCTCTTAGTTACTTGCTTAGATCAACTTGCCTTAATTTTCAATTGTTTGAAATGGTGCTTTGTGTGTGGGTTTGAAAAATGTTTTGAAAAGAGGCCAATGTGGTGGCAACCTTTGTAATGATCCATGTTGGGATGTATACAAAGGTGTATGTCTTTTGAAAAGGTTTTCAATGTTTTTTTGAAAGTTTGTTTTGAAAGTGTATTGTGATGTGTGGTTTTGAAAAATAGGCAAGTGTTTTGTTTTGCAAGTTGGCAAGTAATCAAGAGCTATCTACCCTAAATTTCTCAAAGATCTTTGCTATGTTTTAACCCTTTTAACAATTTTGTTCCACCATTGTATTTGGTGGACAATCTTGTGTTAGGATGTGAACGGGACGGGCGCGGGTCATCGTTTAGACCATGATTGCAATGGTGCCAAGTATCTTTGGGCAATTTTTTCTTTAAGGGACTTGATCATTTTTAGGCAACTTTTGAAAGCGTCATCGAGGGACTATGATCATTTGAATTTGTTTTAGCCCAATGATACCTAACATGCAATATGGCCCATTATTGAAGGCAACAAGTGGAATACCCTAGGGGTGCAAGTGTGATTAGTGTTATCCATTTTCATGCTTGTTTATCTTGAAGTTAGGTCAAACTATTTTTGGTTAATTGATTTGCATACAAACCCTAATTCTAGCATGGCATATTTAGAAAGCTTTTAAAATGCGGAATTTAAAGGTCCTAAGTTATTACAACATAATATATGGGATGGGGGGTACAAATGTTCAAATGGGGGTATTTTGACAAGAATTAAAATCTAAACTATTGCATCAAATTGAAATTCTACAAGGTATTTAATTACACAAGTATTAAATAAAATAAAAATAAATATGCAAAATGCCAAAATGGTTTTCATATGTATGTAAAAAAGTATTTATCATGTATCAAATAAATAAAATTAAAATTAATTAATTTTTGGTATTTTTATGTATTTAATGTAAAACCCTAATATTTATAAATAAAAAGTATTTATTATATAATATATGTAATATTTATTAATTATGTACAAAAAATAAATAAAGAAAATATATTGTAAAAAAAAGTATTTTGAGGTCATAATATTAATAAAAAAAATAAAATGTATTTATTTTTATATTTTTTCTAAATATATTAATAAACATATATGTATTTACATTATTTATTAAATATATATTATATGTACAAAAAATAAAATGTTTAATATTATAAAAAATATATATTTTTATTATAAAATGTTTTCAAGAAATAACATGAAATAAAAGTCAGAAATAAAATATGTTTGTATTATTTTTAGTTATTTTAAATAATAGTATATTTATGCTTATTTATGTACAAATATCAATTTAAACAAATAAATGCTTAATAAATACAAAAATGGTTTGAAAAATATTTTTTATACTTTTAATATTATAAGAAAAAAATAAATAAGTCAGAAATAACAAAAAAAGTCAAGAAATGTTTCAAATAAGCACAATGGGCCAAGGGGGTTCAAAAGTAAAAATGTGGTGCAAATAAGAAGTCAACTCAGGCCCAGCCCAAGAAGACTTTGTCTTCAACCTCTGAACTTGCTTGAACAACAACAAACACGCGTTTTCCTATCTCCAGATTCCCTAATTTTTAGCACAAACTCACAACACAAGAAATGTAGAGCATCAAGCGACGATTCTGGACATATAAAGAAGTCAATCTAACTCTCAGAAATGAGAGAATTTCTTCTCCCCCAATTCCTGACCTAGTTTTTGTTCAATGTTCAGACTCAAAATTCTCTAAGTACACATAACATAAATGAAAAGTAATGATATGGGCAGATTCAGGGCCATGAATATGACATAATTTCTTCACAAATCCAAACCTAACTATGCCTGGATAGAGAGATAAGAGTTCATGAACTTACCTGTTCAGCTTGAATCGTATCTGGTAATGGAGGTGCTTTCAGTGCAAGGTGAAGATTGGTATAGCTTGCTTGAGGTCCAGGGATGCTATTCCAACCTTTAGTTTGCTTTGAAACCAAGTGAATCGTGTTATGGAACTCCAACTGCAAAACAGAAAATATGAAAATGGTGATGTTGGTTAGGGGTGTTACAGGTCGTGTTTAGGGCTTGGAACAGTTCCAAGGGATGATGTGGGATGTGTTTGAAGTGGTTTGGATGAAAGTGCACGATGGAAATGAGCTGTGGGATTCAAACTGCAACCTATGCCCTGTTTTTGCAGTTTTATGGTGTTTTGAGGTTTGATGATGTTTGGAACTTGGTTGGCTCGTGTTTCAGGTCAGGGTTGATGTTTGGAATGTGTACAACAACTTTGCTTAAGCTGGTTCTTGCTGGAATGAGAGTTGGTTCAAGTTATGTCAAGTTACTTCACCTTTAAGCAAGAAAATCAACTTGGTGTTTCTAGACCTGTACAGGCCCCTCTATTGTGCTGCCTTAATCTCTCTTGGTCAGAGTGATTTGTGTACAAAATATCAGCTCAAAAGATTTTGCCTATGCTTCTTGGATTTGCATTTGACATAAAGTTCAACTTTTCTAAAATGGATATAATGCTTTTTCTACTTATGGCTTAATTTTGTATACAATGTTTGAACACATAAAATAAGGTCTTGGCACAATGTGTTAGCATTAAATTTATGAGTGCAAATGGGATATAGGACCTGTAATCAAGGAATGCAAGCTGAGTTCAAAATTGCCTAAGTGTATGAACATGTAAATTGGCCATAAACAAAGTGACTTTTTCCCAACTTGCCAAATTCGATTCTCCCTAACCATGAGGTTGTTTGATGAGTTCTTGGACATTTTGGAAAGCTTGGAATGTGTACTATAATCCATCTTTGTAATACAAATTGAAATTCCAAGTGGAAGTATGTGAAAAGTGGTCTTGAAGTTAGGCAAAAATCCTGCCTAAAATAGGTCAAAATTTCTCTAAGTTAAGAATGGTTTGGTACCCTTGTTCCAAAAATTGTAACTTGAGCTACAAGCTTCTTTTGAGGAAACTTTGTGAATCAAAGTTGTAGATTTTGAAATGGACTACAACTTTCATGTTTTGACATTTCCTTGAATCCAAATGCATCTTGATGAGAAAGTGGGACAAAGTTAGGAAAAAATTAGGGTTTTTCATAACTTAGAAAAATTCTAAGTTATGAAAAATCTTCATTTCAAACCCTAATTTGTGATTTTTGATTTCTTGATGAACAAGGTTCATGATTTGGCATGTTTTGATGAAAAATGAATCTTGACACTTGATTTTGACCAAAAAGTCAAAGTTTGACTTTTCAGTATACAGTCAAAAATTGATCAATTGATTGGAAAATTCAACTGTCAATCTTGTGCATTTGGGATCTTTTGAACTTGTTGGGTATGTCAAGACAATTCCATGGGGTCCTTGAGTCCATATGTGAGTTTGGTTTGCCATTGGCTAGGTCAAACAGTCAAAAATTGCCTTTGTGCAGTCAAAACCCTAAAAATGACCATTTTGCCCTTTTGGTGATCTGATCAAATTTCTTGTGGAATTGTGATCCAAACTTGATCAAATGGTCCATATGAGTTCATAATGTTGATGTGGGTCAATTTTCATGAGGTTTGACTGTCAATTGGCCACAGTTGACTTTTTCCCCAATACAGTTGATTTCTAGGTCAATTGTCCAATTGACTGGGCAAAGGTTGGAATCAAGGCTTGAAACTTAGTATGGATAAACTTGGGAGTCCAACATGAAGCATGAAAGTCATCTTAGGCATTTTAGGTCAAAATATCTTTGTGCAAACACAAACCCTAATTTGGGTCAACAGTGCTAGGAGAAGTCTTGCAGAGGAAACCCTAACTGGATCGAGCTCCAAGGGCCTTGTGATGAGAAAATGTTGAGAAAATGGGAGGGAAAATTTTGGGGTACAACAGTTTCCCCTGTTCAATCTTCTTGAACCTGAAGAGTTAGATTGGCAAGTTTGCCTTTCGTGACTCGAGGGTAAAAGGAGATTGGACACTAGAGTGCCCTGAAATTTGCACTCGCATGCTGGAGTATCAGCAATGTGATGTCGGGAATGGGCTTATAGATGCCATTTGGAGAGATGGTGGATAGGGAGATGGGCTTATAGATGCCATTTGGAAGTGTTGATCGCATAAGAGATTCCTTAGCGAGAACTTGCGCACTTTGAGAAAGACATATGTTTTCCTGGCTTGTTACAGGTGTTAAGTCTACAATCGGTTGCTCACAGATATGCCCTGGCTGGATATAGGTATCGAATCTGGAATTGTCGTCTACAGATATGCCCTGGCTGGATACAGGAATCGAATCTTCAAACTATTCAGATGTGCCCTGGCTGGATACAGGAATCGAATATGGAATTAGTCGTCAACAGATATGCCCTGGCTGGATACAAGAATCGAATCTTCAAACTCTTCAGATGTGCCCTGGCTGGATACAGGAATCGAATCTTCAAACTCTTCAGATGTGCCCTGGCTGGATACAGGAATCGAATATGGACTTAGTCATCAACAGATATGCCCTGGCTGGATACAGGAATCGAATCTTCAAACTCTTCAGATGTGCCCTGGCTGGATACAGGAATCGAATCCGGAATCGTGATCACTCACAGATGTGCCCTGGCTAGATACAGGAATCTAATCTGGAATTGTGATCACTCACAGATGTGCCCTGGCTAGATACAGGAATCGAATCTGGAATTGTGACAGTTGAAGGTAGTCATCTTTTGGATTGTCTTTTTTGCTGAAAAGGCAAAACATCAGTTGTATGCAATGTCATGATGTATGAAATGCATGATGTCATGATGTTCAAAATGAGATAGTGTTGTATGCACTTTATCACGTATGTAAGCAAGATGTATGAAATGTGAAATGTTTAAGAATGTATTTTCGTTTAGGAAAATAAATCCTTGACGACCGGCCGGGGAATTAAATCCTGGGCTGACGTTGAAGAGTAGAGTTCTTCGTTTCCGCTAGGGATGATGGTTGCAAGAATACACCGGTAGGAGAAGATGACTCCGTTGGGGAATAAACTTGTTGGAGAGATTACTCTGAGGGGAATTACTCTGTGGGAAGAGATACTTCGCTGAAGTTTTGACGAGAGCTCTGCTGAGGATTTCAATGATGGACTCCGCTGGGGATAACAATGATAAACTCCGCTGGGGATTCTGTTGATAAGTTATGTTGGGGAACTTTGATGAACTCCGCTGGGGATAGGAAGAACTTCGCCGAGGGCGATCTTCCGTGGTAATTAGCTGAGGATAACCCAGTTATAAGCCCTTGTGAGGAATAACTTTTGAATGAAAACGGGGAGGGACGTTCGTATTCTGCAGGGGATAAGCTTCCAGAGTCTACCGGGGATAAGCTTCAAGACCTGCTGGGGATATGGATTCCAATTTTCCTGGGGAAACTTTCAGACTGTACTGGAAAATGGTTCCACTGGGGTGTCTGTATTCCGCCGGGGAACAATCTTAGATCAAGACTGCCGGGGATGCTTGCTGAGGAATGCCTATACTCCGCTGGGGAATGTTGATATCTTCTGGGGATACCCAACTTCCTTTAGGCTGGCCGTAGACTAACTCTACTGGAGAAGAGTATTGCTGACTTGCTAGGGGAATAGGGTGCCTATTGTAGGGCTGATGATAGACTAACTCTTCCCGGGGAGAGTATTGCTGAATCTTGTCTTACTCTGTGGGGAGTTGAGGTAACTTGGTCACATTCTTCAGTTGAATCTACCTTGGTACCTTGGCGGACAGAGCAACTAGACTGCCTGGACAACTTTACATTGCCCCTGTTTCTGATGTCACCTGTAATCAGTCCTTTGTTTCGCATGCAAGTATTTATGAATTAGCAATTTACTGTCAAATGCATATATCAAAAATGAACATTGGACGTTCTTCGCAAGACAAAGAAGAAAAAGGAAAAACAATTGGCAATTTGTTTGGAAAAGTGAATTTGTATTGATTTTGAAATTTTCCTGTAAATAGGCGTTTTTGTACAAGAGGCTGACGTCCTAGTAAGAGAACGCCGCCGAATAACATAAAGTTTATACAATTTTGAAAAGGAAACAAAACAGCTATGTGAACAATATTCCCACTGGTTCCAACTCTGCTATCGCCTTTATGTCTTCAAGCGTCTCATCACTTTGCTGCTTAGTTGAAGATGAAGCTGATTGATCGATGCCGAAGTCTGAGCCCGATAGTTGATGCTGAATTCTGGATGCAAGGTGATCCAATGAGACATAGTGTTACGCTTTATCCCTAACTTTTGCCTGGACCGCCCTTTCGGGTTTTCAGTCCACCGGGATACCCATTTTTGCCCAAGCCGCCTTTTCAGGTTTTCGACTTGCCGGGTGTACAGATTTTTTTTAATTTTCATCCCTTATTTTTGCCCGAACCCTTTTGGTTCGCCGGGAAACCCTTATTTTTGCCTAGGTATGTCAACCTAGTGGGTCTTTTATTCATGCGTAGTATCTTTTTACTATGTCTGCATTGGCGGGGTGAGGAAGGTCGTCCCCATCCATGGTGGTTAGAATCATAGCTCCTCCTGAGAAGATATGTTTAATCACAAATGGCCCTTCGTACGTAGGGGTCCACTTGCCCCGGGGATCACTTTGAGGGAGAATGATGCGCTTGATTACCAGGTCTCCGACTTGATACTCTTGTCGTCTGACTTTCTTGTTAAATGCCCTGATCATTCGTTTTTGGTACGTCTGACCACGACAGATAGCGGTGAGTCTCTTTTCGTCAATTAGGTTTAATTGATCAAGTCGAGTCTGGATCCAGTCATCTTCACTCAAGTCTGCATCCTTCATTATCCGGAGAGAGGGTATCTGGACTTCGATCGGCAAGACTGCCTCCATGCCATAGACCAAGGAAAAGGGTGTTGCCTCGATTGAAGTCCGTGCTGAGGTACGGTACCCATGAAGAGCAAATGGTAACATTTCGTGCCAATCTTTGTAGGTCACTGTCATCTTCTGCACAATTTTCTTGATGTTTTTATTTGCTGCTTCGACAACTCCATTCATCTTCGGCCGGTAAGGAGAAGAGTTGTGGTGCTGTATCTTGAATTGCTCGCAGAGCTCAGTGATCATCTTGTTGTTAAGATTGGTACCATTGTCCGTAATGATTCTTTCCGGGACGCCGTACTGACAGATCAAGTTATGCTGAATGAAACGTGCCACGACGCTCTTGGTTACGGTGGCGTAGGAGGCTGCTTCCACCCACTTCGTGAAGTAATCAATCGCTACCAAGATGAAGCGATGCCCGTTGGATGCCGTCGGTCGGATCTCGCCGATCATATCAATGCCCCACATTGCAAAAGGCCAAGGTGCCGTCAGGACGTTCAGAGGAACCGGAGGGATGTGCACCTTATCAGCATAGATCTGGCATTTATGACAAGTTCGAGAATGTTGGTAACAGTCGGCTTCCATTGTGGACCAGAAATATCCTGCCCGAAGGATTTTCTTTGCCATGGTATGTCCACTGGAATGTGTTCCGAATGTACCTTCATGTAGTTCTACCATGATCTTCTCTGCTTCAGTCTTATCCACACAACGCAGTAAAGTTGAATCATGGTTTCGTTTGTAGAGAATGCCGTTGCTGAGGAAGAATTTTTCCGCAAACCTTCTTAGGAACTTCTTGTCATTGACCGATGCGCCTTCGGGGTATTCTTGAGCTTCCAAATATCTCTTCACCTCATGATACCAGGGTTTTTCGGTTACCTCTTCGGCCTCAAGATCGCAGCAGTATGCAGGTTCGTCCAACTTCCAGATAATGATTCGGGGAGGCTCGTTGTCCCATTTGACTTTGAACATTGAAGACATCGTAGCTAGTGCGTCCGCTAACTGATTTTCCTCTCTTGGGAGGTGTTCAAAAGTTATCTATTTAAAGTGGGGGAGCAAAGTCAACACATACTCCTTGTAAGGAATAAGATTTGGGTGTTTCGTATCCCACTCGCCTTTGATCTGATTGATCACGAGAGCGGAATCTCCGAAGACACTCAGAAACTTGATCCTTAATTCGATTGCAGCTTGAAGACCCATGATACATGCCTCATATTCTGCCATGTTGTTGGTGCAGTTGAAACACAGCCGGGTGGTGAGTGGAGTATGAGTACCTTTAGGGGATATGATCACAGCGCCGATGCCCTTACCCAAAACGTTCGAGGCTCCGTCAAAATGCATAGACCATCGGGATCCTTCCTCAGGTCCTTCATCCGGTCCAGGTACTTCACAATCAGTTACTACCATGATATCTTCGTCTGGAAATTCAAAGTTCAATGATTGGTAATCGTCCACAGGTTGGTGTGCCAAATGGTCTGCCAATACACTTCCCTTGATTGCTTTTTGAGTTGTGTATTGGATGTCATATTCCGTCAAGATCATTTTCCATCTTGCTATTCTTCCGGACAGAGCAGGCTTTTCGAATATGTACTTGATTGGATCCATTTTTGAAATCAACAGAGTAGTGTGAGTCAACATATACTGTCTCAGCCGGCGAGCAGCCCATACCAGAGCGCAGCAAGTTTTCTCGAGCAGTGAGTACCGAGTCTCACAGTCGGTAAACTTTTTGCTCAGGTAATAAATAGCGTGCTCTTTTCGGCCAGACTCGTCATGCTGCCCCAGCACACACCCCATCGAGTTGTCAAGTACCGTCAAGTATAGTATTAGAGGTCTCCCTTCCACTGGTGGCATGAGGATGGGTGGTTCTTGGAGATACTCTTTTATCTTTTCAAAAGCGTCCTGACATTCATCGTTCCAACGTACTACCTGATCTTTCTTCAGCAGCTTGAAGATTGGTTCACAAGTAGCAGTTAGGTGCAAGATGAATCGGGCGATGTAATTCAGACGTCCTAGAAAGCGTCTGACTTCTTTCTCTGTCTTAGGAACTGGCATCTCTTGAATGGATTTAACCTTGGCAGGGTCCACTTGAATATCTTTATCGCTTACAATGAAACCTAGCAATTTTCCAGACCTCACCCCAAAGGTGCATTTGTTTGGGTTCAACCTCAGCTTGTACAACTTCAGTCGGTCAAACAGCTTCCGCAGATGGTCAAGGTGTTCCTCCTCAGTTTGAGATCTTGCAATCATATCATCGACGTACACTTCTATCTCGTGATGGATCATATCATGAAATAAAGCAACCATGGCACGTTGGTAGGTTGCCCCAACATTTTTCAACCCAAATGGCATGACCTTGTAGCAAAAGGTGTCCCACTGAGTAACGAAAGTGGTCTTCTCCATGTCTTCAGGAGCCATCTTGATCTGATTATAACCGGAGAAGCCGTCCATGAAAGAGAAAACTTTATGCTGAGCAGTATTATCAACCAGAACGTCGATATGAGGCAGAGGGAAATCATCCTTAGGGCTGGCCCTGTTCAAATCCCTGTAATCAACACACATTCGGACTTTACCATCTTTCTTTGGCACTGGAACCACGTTGGCCACCCACTGAGGATAAGAAGTCACTGCTAGAAACCCGACATCAAATTGTTTCATAACCTCAACTTTGATTTTCTCGGACATCTCTGGGCGCATGCGGCGGACCTTCTGTTTTACCGGAGGGCAGTCTTCCTTGGTAGGCAGGTGATGAACTACAATGTCGGCATCCAAACCAGGCATGTCTTCGTAAGACCAAGCAAAGATTTCCATGTAATCATGCAGCATCTGAATCAATCGTTGTTTCACGCTGAGCTCTAGATTGGCACCAATCTTGACTTCTTTTCTATCTGTCACAGTACCCAGATTTACCGTTTCCACTGGCTCTTCATGCGGCTGAATGGCCCTCTCTTCCTGGAGTAGCAGTCTTGCGAGTTCACCAGGCACTTCGCAATCATCTTCACCCTCGTCTTCGGCTAAGTTGATCGGATTTTCGAAGTCATAACTGGCAGTAGCAGAGTCGTTACCAGTGAGATCCAGAGTGGATTGGAACCTGTATAAGTGAGTGTGTGTAAATATAGCTGTTTTGCAATATATAACAAAGAAAGAAAAAGAGCACAAGATTTGAAATGCAACAAACGTCCAATGTTTTGATTAATGATATATGAAAATGTCATACAAAAAGCCCTCACAAATAGAGCCACGGTGCCCCGGGTAGGACACCGAGCCATAAAAGTTTCAACATATTGTTTGTTACAAATTGAAAACAAAAGAGTTCATTACTGAGTGACAAAAGTAATAGGTGTAAAATCTTTTGCCGTCCAGTTGCTTGGTCCATTGTTGGTTGTTGGGTAGATCCAGCTGTCAAATTCCGCTTCCTCTACGTCATCCTTAATAGCATTCACTCCTGGGTTGGTGATGAATATCGGAGGTTTTCCGATCCTTGCTTTGCGAACAGTCCTCTGAGCCTCTGCAGTGAAGCCCAGCCCAAACTTGTCAGTCTTTGGAGTGAAGTCAGGAAGTCGACCCCAGTTTGCGCACTCGCCTTTCTCAATTACAGCCCGGGCATCCTTCAAGGAAGCCATCTTCAAAGGAAAGTCTTCTTCAATCACTGTTTCAGCTGACGCCAACGTCTGGGGCACCTCTTCAAAGTGTTGAAAGGGAGTTTCAATAAACTCCCCGTCCATCTCAATATACCGGAATGAATTCAGATGACTAACCATGTATTCTTCCTCCCCTTGCACAGTAACAATCTTCCCTCTGACAGGGTATTTGAGCTTCTGGTGTAGAGTGGATGTTACAGCCCCAGCCTTGTGAATCCAAGGTCGTCCCAGCAAACAGGAGTAAGATGGACGAATATCCATCACATAGAACGTTGAGTCAAAGACTTGGGAACCCACACGAATAGGAATGTCTACCTCACCATGCACCATCCTCTTAGAACCTTCGAAGGCTCTAACAATGATGTTACTAGGCTTCAATTCCAGGCCCTCACAATCCAACCGGTCTAAGGCCTTCTTGGGCAATACATTCAGGGAAGAACCGGTGTCCACCAACACGTGTGCAAGAGTAGTGCCCCTGCATTCTATGGAGACATGCAGGGCATCATTGTGGTTTTTTCCCTTGGTGGTCAGATCGGCATCCGAGAAACCCAAACCATTGTCAGCGGTCAAATTAGCCACACAGTCAGTGAATTGATCTGCAGATGTCTCTTGTGGCACATGGGCTGTCTTCAGAAATGAAATCAGGGCCTTGGCATGGGCCTCTGAGCATAGCAGCAATGATAGCATGGAGATCTTGGAGGGAGTATTCCCCAACTGTTCTACGACGTTGAAATCACTTTTCTTAATAATCTTGAGGATCTCCTCCATCTCTTGCTGGGAGGCTTCAATAGCGGTCGTCTTCGGTGCCTCCGTCCGGGCAGGAACATCGGTAGCAACTCCTTTACCCCGAGCATCAGAGGACTCGGCGGTAGGGATAGACACAGGAACTTGATTTGGAAGGGAAATATGCACACTTGCGGGTGTGATGATAAGAGGTTTTCGGATAACTGGTGGTGCAATGTCAGGCGAGAAGAGCCTGCCACTGCGAGTAACTTTGGCGGGACCAGTGATGTTACTGATACCGGTACCGGTGTTGAAATCCTGCTTCACTCCAAGCACATACACATCTACCCCATAGTGCCATGGGACAACCTTGTCAGGTTCATAGGGGAGGGGCCCCGGAACAGTAATAATAATGGGTGCAACAGACATGATCTTGACTGGCTTCCTCGGGGGAGCCTTGGTAGGATTATTGAAAATTGTGACGACAGATACTTCTTCAGCGGGAACAAATGGAACAACGATTTTCTTGAACAGAATCTCCTTGCTATCCATCAGGCTTTGGATGCCTGACTTCAGCAGCAGACAACCGGTAGGGGTAACAGCACACAAGAGGCAACCCTTGCTACAACCCAGAAATAAACCGGCTAGCAACAGGTTCCTCTTAACAGTCAATAGAGGGGTAGCAACATCATTCACGGAAACTGCATACAAGTCTTCATCAACAGCATTTACTCCATGCTGGGGCATAGGAGCAGTCACAACGTTTGGCCTTTCAGGCGCCTCAAACTGTATTTCCTTGGCATCGATAAGGTCTTGAACCTTATTTCTTAGGGCCCAACAATCATCAGTAGAATGCCCCGGGCTATCGGAGTGATAAGCACAGCGGGCATTCGGATTATACTTAGGAGATGCAGTATTCACAACCTTCGGAGCCTCTCTGACGGTCACCAAGTTGGTCGATAGCAGTTGCGGCAAGATTTGTGACAAGGTCATACTCAGCCGAGTGTACTGCCTTTTGGGCCTCTCACCCCTTTGTTGATTGTACTGCTGAGGAGCAGCAACAGACTTTGAAATTACCAATGCATTGACGACCTGGTGGCGTTCTGGCTTAACTTGTCTTCTAGGACCATAAACAACACTAGCTTCCTTCTTGAAAGGCTTCTTCTCAGTACTCGCGGAGGCACCTTTCTGTATCTTTCCTGACTTGATACCAGCTTCTATCCTTTCACCAGTCAAGATCAAATCTGTAAACCCAGCGGAGGAATTACCAATCAGATGATTGAAGAATGGACTAGACAAGGTCCCTAGAAACATGTCAACAAGTTCACGGTCAGTCAAAGGAGGTTGCACCCTGCCAGCCAAGTCTCTCCACTTTTGCGCATATTCTTTGAATCCTTCGCCCGTTCCCAGTGACATACCCTGAAGTTGGGTACGCGTGGGAGCAAGGTCAGAATTGTACTGATACTGTCTATAAAATGCGGTAGCCAAATCCTCCCAATGTCGGATACTGGTTCCATCCAGCTGATAGAACCACTCAAGTTGTGACCCCGAAAGGCTATCTTGGAAGAAATGGATCCAAAGGTTCTTGTCTGCAGTGTAAGGTTGGATCTTCCTTACGTATGATCTGAGATGCAGTTTAGGACAGGAAGCCCCGTTGTACTTTGCAAAGGCAGGTGCCTTGAACTTATGTGGGATCACCACCCCAGAAGATAAACCTAAATCTCCGAAATCCAGCCCCGGCACATTTTGAATCTCCATGGCACTTAAACGGTCCTCTAGTTGTTTGTATCTGTCTGCAGCAGGAGGGTACTGTTCATCATTGTAATCCGTCTCGTTGTCAGAGACTGCAGGACTAGGAGCCCTTCCCCCTTGGGGACTGTCTTTCTCTACAGAGGAAGTAGCTTGATCAGCCTAATTATGGAGTGTATTCCCAAACCTGCGTCCAGTGTTGAATAACGCAGTCCTCTTTTTCTTCTTCTTCTTCAGGACCAGAGCCTTCAACTCTTGTTGACTTTGGGCTAAGCTCATGACCATCTCTTGAAACTGGGCGTTCTGGGCCTGGAGGGCCTTGATAGCTTGTTCACTGGATGATTCAGGATTCATGATGACTGTTCCAAATAAACAGCGAAGAAGATTAAGCAACCTGTAGAAAAAGGGTACCTGTTATGCACATGATGCATGAGATGTTATTTATGCAATGCATTCAAGGATTTTAGAAATTCACAATTGTTGCAGACAAAAAAGAACGCACGTCATATTAATAAGAAGAAATTTGTTAGTACATAAATGCCCCATGGGCCAAATATTACAAAAACAACTTCTCAAGGTAAAAAGACGTTGCGCATCCTCTTTGGTGCGATGTAGGTGTTGAGGGTCTCTTGCTCATGGAGTCGGCGGGTGAGCTCTAGAACCTTCTTCTTGCTGGCGTAGAAGCTGGCTTCAAAAGTGTTTCGTTCCTCCTTGAGTTGGATCCAACTCTTCTGCATCTCTTCCCACGATGTAGGCATGTCAGGATGTAGGATGGTGTAGGGAACCTCTCCTTCCTTAACGGGCTCTTTGATCACAGGGAGAATATGAGGATAAGGCATCATTAGAATCTGGGCTCGGGCTCGTACCCACTTGAGATAAGGCTCAAGAGGGATGGAGTTCTTGTGCCCCAGTGTCTTGCTATCAACCTTGTTGGGCATCCTCCAAGCTCTGATGAATCTTTGGCGAAGTCCTTGCGCATCGTTGTCGAAGTTAAAAACTAGGTCAGGAATCAACATGTCGTGAGGGCCATCCCTCCGTGCATATCCAAATTGCCTCAAAGCTAGACAAGGGTTGTAGGTAATGCCCCCTCTAATGCCAAGTAATGGAACATTAGGGAACTCTCCACAACGATCGACGATGATGACATTTTCTCTGGACCGAGAACACCAATGTACATCAGAGTGAGTGAGGGTCATCAACCGTTGCGACCACCTCAAGCCTTGGTCATTCTTCAAGACAGATTATGGAAGGTGCGAAATAAACCACCTTGCAAGGAGAGGAGTACAGCACATGAGAACACCTCTCTTTCTCATTGTTCGTGTGTAAAATGAGTGAAGGATGTCCCCAAGTAATGTTGGTATTGGATTTCTGGACAAGAAGATTTTGACGGTGTTGACCTCTACAAGCTGGTCAGGATTTGGGAACAGGACCAACCCATAGATAAGGAGTGCCACAATTTCTTCAAAGGCTTGTAGGTCCAATGAATTCCAACACTCTTGTGCCTTTTCAAACAAGAATTTTGCTAAGAAGCCTTTGACATCGCTTCTAGTTTCCCAATGCCCCTTGATGTCAGATGGCTGTAGATGTAGTGCTCGAGCAACATCTTCAGGCTTTGGTTCCTTTTCCGTACCGTTGAAAGGTAGTTGATTAAGGATAGGAATTCTCAGGAGTTGAGAAAATTCCTCCAAAGTGGGCACCAACTGGTAGTCGGGGAAAGTGAAACAGTGGTGAAGAGGGTCAAAGAACTGGAATAACACTTTCATCATGTCCTCTTCAATGTTGGTGTTGACTAAGCTGAGCAGTCTACCATGTCTTTCACTGAAGGGAGAGCTTTCCGGAATTCTTGATGTGAGCTCCTTGAGTTGAGGAGGGATTCTCACAAGGTTGACTTGGATGGTTTTTCTGCGAGGAATTTCCATGACCTACAAAACAAGAACAAAGATGAAGATCTAAACCCTTGAAGTGGTTAGTAAATGCATATGATGCTTTATGATGTTCATGATGTATGCACAAACATATGTACAAGAAATTCACACCAAACCCTAGTTTCAGGCTTGCATGGGGTTTCATAGGTAAGTACCCTCTTGAGTGTAGTTGGCTTAAAAACCTGTCCTATAAATAGTAACCGGGTTCTAAAGAGCTCAATATCACTGGATTGTTTTCATTGTTTATTGTTTTGGTTTAGCCACTTAACTAGCGACCAAAATATTCCAAGAAAACAACCCTCAATGAGTGTAGTATCGAGTATCTACCAACTTCGGACTGCACCAAAGCCGGTCATCTCACTACCCCTAATGAAAGGCCAAGATGTTCAAGTAAGGTTCTAGGTCATTAGTGCTTAGTGACATCACTCAGCGGCCCCGTACTCTCCTTGATTGAACTCAAGGGTTACCGGTACTCACAAATATGTCGCACTAATATAGCTATTGCTTCGACCCTGTCGGTATACCCCGCACAATTTCCACAATGTATTGCTATCTATGAATGTTTCCCAAAATCCAGGTGTAGGATTGTAAAACCCAAACAAGAGAGCAAAGATATAAAGCAATCAAAACAAACAATTAGTCATACAAGAAGGTGATCTAAGCCCTAAGGTTACTCCACTTTTAGATTATTCCCCAGCAGAGTCGCCAGTTCTGTGATACGGTGGGAGAACTGACTTGAGGTTTTGCGTTTGTTTTCGCAAATGTTTCGGTTGAGCAAGAGTCGCCACCGACTTTTTATTTTATCCTAAGGAAAGGTTAAAAAGCACAGCAAAAACCTTTGAGATGTTTTCTTGGGTTCGGGGAGTAGATTATAGAAAGGGAAGGTATTAGCACCCTTTCTATCCATGGTTATCCATGGGCTCTTAGTTACTTGCTTAGATCAACTTGCCTTAATTTTCAATTGTTTGAAATGGTGCTTTGTGTGTGGGTTTGAAAAATGTTTTGAAAAGAGGCCAATGTGGTGGCAACCTTTGTAATGATCCATGTTGGGATGTATACAAAGGTGTATGTCTTTTGAAAAGGTTTTCAATGTTTTTTTGAAAGTTTGTTTTGAAAGTGTATTGTGATGTGTGGTTTTGAAAAATAGGCAAGTGTTTTGTTTTGCAAGTTGACAAGTAATCAAGAGCTATCTACCCTAAATTTCTCAAAGATCTTTGCTATGTTTTAACCCTTTTAACAATTTTGTTCCACCATTGTATTTGGTGGACAATCTTGTGTTAGGATGTGAACGGGACGGGCGCGGGTCATCGTTTAGACCATGATTGCAATGGTGCCAAGTATCTTTGGGCAATTTTTTCTTTAAGGGACTTGATCATTTTTAGGCAACTTTTGAAAGCGTCGTCGAGGGACTATGATCATTTGAATTTGTTTTAGCCCAATGATACCTAACATGCAATATGGCCCATTATTGAAGGCAACAAGTGGAATACCCTAGGGGTGCAAGTGTGATTAGTGTTGTCCATTTTCATGCTTGTTTATCTTGAAGTTAGGTCAAACTATTTTTGGTTAATTGATTTGCATACAAACCCTAATTCTAGTATGGCATATTTAGAAAGCTTTTAAAATG
Source organism: Vicia faba (assembly GCA_948472305.1). Taxonomy (NCBI): domain Eukaryota; kingdom Viridiplantae; phylum Streptophyta; class Magnoliopsida; order Fabales; family Fabaceae; genus Vicia; species Vicia faba. The sequence goes on along the minus strand of OX451738.1, from coordinate 1,055,289,447 downwards.
CGGAATTTAAAGGTCCTAAGTTATTACAACACAATATATGGGATGGGGGGTACAAATGTTCAAATGGGGGTATTTTGACAAGAATTAAAACCTAAACTATTACATCAAATTGAAATTCTACAAGGTATTTAATTACACAAGTAGTAAATAAAATAAAAATAAATATGCAAAATGCCAAAATGGTTTTCATATGTATGTAAAAAAGTATTTATCATGTATCAAATAAATAAAATTAAAATTAATTAATTTTTGGTATTTTTATGTATTTAATGTAAAACCCTAATATTTATAAATAAAAAGTATTTATTATATAATATATGTAATATTTATTAATTATGTATAAAAAATAAATAAAGAAAATATATTGTAAAAAAAAAGTATTTTGAGGTCATAATATTAATAAAAAAAATAAAATGTATTTATTTTTATATTTTTTCTAAATATATTAATAAACATATATGTATTTACATTATTTATTAAATATATATTATATGTACAAAAAATAAAATGTTTAATATTATAAAAAAAATATTTTTTTATTATAAAATGTTTTCAAGAAATAACATGAAATAAAAGTCAGAAATAAAATATGTTTGTATTATTTTTAGTTATTTTAAATAATAGTATATTTATGCTTATTTATGTACAAATATCAATTTAAACAAATAAATGCTTAATAAATACAAAAATGGTTTGAAAAATATTTTTTATACTTTTAATATTATAAGAAAAAAATAAATAAGTCAGAAATAACAAAAAAAGTCAAGAAATGTTTCAAATAAGCACAATGGGCCAAGGGGGTTCAAAAGTAAAAATGTGGTGCAAATAAGAAGTCAACTCAGGCCCAGCCCAAGAAGACTTTGTCTTCAACCTCTGAACTTGCTTGAACAACAACAAACACGCGTTTTCCTATCTCCAGATTCCCTGATTTTTAGCACAAACTCACAACACAAGAAATGTAGAGCATCAAGCCACGATTCTGGACATATAAAGAAGTCAATCTAACTCTCAGAAATGAGAGAGAATTTCTTCTCCCCCAATTCCTGACCTAGTTTTTGTTCAATGTTCAGACTCAAAATTCTCTAAGTACACATAACATAAATGAAAAGTAATGATATGGGCAGATTCAGGGCCATGAATATGACATAATTTCTTCACAAATCCAAACCTAATTATGCCTGGATAGAGAGATAAGAGTTCATGAACTTACCTGTTCAGCTTGAATCGTATCTGGTAATGGAGGTGCTTTCAGTGAAAGGTGAGGATTGGTATAGCTTGCTTGAGGTCCAGGGATGCTATTCCAACCTTTAGTTTGCTTTGAAACCAAGTGAATCGTGTTATGGAACTCCAACTGCAAAACAGAAAATATGAAAATGGTGATGTTGGTTAGGGGTGTTACAGGTCGTGTTTAGGGCTTGGAACAGTTTCAAGGGATGATGTGGGATGTGTTTGAAGTGGTTTGGATGAAAGTGCACGATGGAAATGAGCTTTGGGATTCAAACTGCAACCTATGCCCTGTTTTTGCAGTTTTATGGTGTTTTGAGGTTTGATGATGTTTGGAACTTGGTTGGCTCGTGTTTCAGGTCAGTGTTGATGTTTGGAATGTGTACAACAACTTTTCTTAAGCTGGTTCTTGCTGGAATGAGAGTTGGTTCAAGTTATGTCAAGTTACTTCACCTTTAAGCAAGAAAATCAACTTGGTGTTTTTAGACCTGTACAGGCCCCTCTATTGTGCTGCCTTAATCTCTCTTGGTCAGAGTGATTTGTGTAAAAAATACCAGCTCAAAAGATTTTGCCTATGCTTCTTGGATTTGCATTTGACATAAAGTTCAACTTTTCTAAAATGGATATAATGCTTATTCTACTTATGGCTTAATTTTGTATACAATGTTTGAACACATAAAATAAGGTCTTGGCACAATGGGTTAGCATTAAATTTATGAGTGCAAATGGGATATAGGACCTGTAATCAAGGAATGCAAGCTGAGTTCAAAATTGCCTAAGTGTATGAACATGTAAATTGGCCATAAACAAAATGACTTTTTCCCAACTTGCCAAATTCGATTCTCCCTAACCATGAGGTTGTTTGATGAGTTCTTGGACGTTTTGGAAAGCTTGGAATGTGTACTACAATCCATATTTGTAATACAAATTGAAATTCCAAGTGGAAGTATGTGAAAAGTGGTCTTGAAGTTAGGCAAAAATCCTGCCTAAAATAGGTCAAAATTTCTCTAAGTTAAGAATGGTTTGGTACCCTTGTTCCAAAAATTGTAACTTGAGCTACAAGCTTCTTTTGAGGAAACTTTGTGAATCAAAGTTGTAGATTTTGCAATGGACTACAACTTTCATGTTTTGACCTTTCCTTGAATCCAAATGCATCTCTATGAGAAAGTGGGACAAAGTTAGGAAAAAATTAGGGTTTTTCATAACTTAGAAAAATTCTAAGTTATGAAAAATCTTCATTTCAAACCCTAATTTGTGATTTTTGATTTCTTGATGAACAAGGTTCATGATTTGGCATGTTTTGATGAAAAATGAATCTTGACACTTGATTTTGACCAAAAAGTCAAAGTTTGACTTTTCAGTATACAGTCAAAAATTGATCAATTGACTGGAAAATTCAACTGTCAATCTTGTGCATTTGGGATCTTTTGAACTTGTTGGGTATGTCAATACAATTCCATGGGGTCCTTGAGTCCATATGTGAGCTTGGTTTGCCATTGGCTAGGTCAAACAGTCAAAAATTGCCTTTGTGCAGTCAAAACCCTAAAAATGACCATTTTGCCTTTTTGGTGATCTGATCAAATTTCTTGTGGAATTGTGATCCAAACTTGATGAAATGGTCCATATGAGTTCATAATGTTGATGTGGGTCAATTTTCATGAGGTTTGACTGTCAATTGGCCACAGTTGACTTTTTCCCCAATACAGCTGATTTCTAGGTCAACTGTCCAATTGACTGGGCAAAGGTTGGAATCAAGGCTTGAAACTTGGTATGGATAAACTTGGGAGTCCAACATGAAGCATGAAAGTCATCTTAGGAATTTTAGGTCAAAATATCTTTGTGGAAACACAAACCCTAATTTGGGTCAACAGTGCTAGGAGAAGTCTTGCAGAGGAAACCCTAACTGGATCTTGAGCTCCAAGGGCCTTGTGATGAGAAAATGTTGAGAAAATGGGAGGGCAAATTTTGGGGTACAACACATATCATGCATCATATTGTACATACTTCTTTCATTTATGTTCATACCCAGGTGTCTTACTGTGTTTCTCTACTTTATTCAGCAAGTTGTCTCACTAGTACAATACTCGGGCTAATTCTGGAAGGAAGATGGAGAATCTAGAACAAGAAAAGCGCGAGTTGCACGAAGAAGTTACTGCCCTGAAGACCGGTATGGCCAATCTCACTGCTTTGATGGAATCGTTAGTGGCTGCTCAGAATCAGCCACCACTTGCTCAGCCTCAATAGACAACGGTTACTTCCGAAACTTTGACAATTCCTATTTCTGCTACTCCAGTCACTGTTGTTTAGAATCATATGCTTCAAGGTTATCCATGAGGAATGCCATAGAACTTCATGCCAGAGGTTTATAATCATGATACTTAAGTTTCTCCATTTTCTCAGGCTGTTGCTGCTCCTGCACCTCATGTGGTGCATGTTACTCCTATGTCTATAAAAGAGATCCATTATTCTGCACCTCCCTCAGTTAATGCTTTGCCGTTTATGAATGATGAAGTTTATCGTCCTGCTCCTCCTCTGAGTGAAAGTATGGGTTTTTATGACCGTTTGGATGATTTTCAAGACTAGATCAATGAGATGCAGAAGGAAATGAAGGCCCTTCATGGAAAAGAATTGTTTAGACATAATGTTAGTGAACTCTACCTAGTTCCTAATGTGAAGGTCCCAACAAAGTTTAAAGTACCGAAATTTGAGAGGTGTTGTACCCCAATTTTTGCCCCTAAGATTCCTTCATCATACCATATTTATTCAATCACAACAAGATCACATTAGGGCTTTTGGTTCTCCTCCCTATCTTTAGCTTTTCTCTTTGAGGAATCACCAAGCACCTTGACTTATTTTTCTTTTGTGATCATGCATTTTTTGTTTTGAATTTCCTTTTAATTAATAAAATTCAATTTTGGTTTGTCTTACTTGTTAATAATGTAGGTAAAGGCAATGCGGCTTATCAAGTTGATCCATGGGTTCATGAGTTTATTTCCATGCCCTAGTCAATAAAGCTTGAGAAATTAAAACCTCACCATTGAAGTTTATTTGGAAGAAATGGCATGGCAATGTTTATTTTGGTTCACCACATTTCAAAGTTATCAAAATTGATTCAAAAGTATAAGGGGTTGATTGAAGAAGTTGTCATGGTGGGACAAGGCCTTGTTCCCATTGGTCACAAGTGCATATTTCTCTCAATTATCAAGATATGGAAGTGGTTTTGGTTGCTATGAGTTCTCATTATCATCCTCAACAACTTCTATCTACAAAGAAAAAGTGTTGGTATAAGAAGGTTGTTTAAAATTGTCAAAGTTCCTCAAAGCATTTTCTTGATCTAGGAGCTAGGGTTTTGAACTTCAAAGAAGTATATATTGCTCATCTTTTGGTATTTTTGAGTGATTCCAAACACATCCTTCTCTTCAAAGGGTTATTAATAAATAACTTCAAAACTTTCAAGGAGTTTTCATGTGGAAGAAACTTGATGATGAAGAAAGATTACAAGTCCTCCGGATGAACCCCCAACTTCCCATGTGTGACTTCAAATGATCATAACTTGGTCAATTTTTATCACCTTGAACCCAATATTTTTCCATAATCATATTAAGGATGTGAACTTTATTCCTCACTTTATGTGAAAAGTGAGAAAATGGATGGAGGATGCCTTAAGGATACAAAAGATTATAGGTCATTTCATGATTTTTTGCCAACTTCAACAATTCATAACTCTCTCAATTTTTGGATATTTTGAATGGTTCAAGTTTCAAAATGTCATTCAAGAGGTCTATTTCATGCCATATTTTTTGGTCAAGAGAAAATTCTAAGAGGAAGGCCATGTTTGGATGCCAAACATTATAGGTCACTTTTGAAGAAAAACTTGAAATATTTCTAAGTATGGAAAGTCAACCTCTTTTTCCCAACTTTGACTCATTGCAACTTTCAGCTCAAACATCCATTTGATTCTATTCTTTTCCATTGAAAAGCTTGTAATCTCATCTTTCTAAAGCATCAATAACCATTCCCTAAGACCCCTTGAGCTGAGAATGCCATTGTTTCAAAAGTGGTAACTTGGAGTTGAGATTTCTCCAAAAGTCAGAATTTGAAATCCTTAATTTGGATTCTAAACACAAAATTGCTGCGCGTTTTTGCTTCTAAACATGTTTAGTGAACTTCCAGAAGTGATTAGCATAGAAAAACACGAGGTTTGAATGAGTTTTGATTAAAATAGAAGTCACACTTTTCTTGTTTGCAACTTCATACTATTTCCCTCAAAACTTCATCATTTCACACGCTTGGACGTTCCATCAGCTTTCCTATAAATAAAGGGTCGTTCCCCATTCATTTCCTTAAGCTTTGAGAGCCAAAAATACCCTGCCAAAACCTCACACGAACCCATCTTTTGTGAAATCAGTTTATGAGATTTAAGCTTCTTTCTCCAAAATTCTTTGCACATTCATCATCCTTAAGCTTCATACAAACTCTCCAGCACTTAAACCAATCAAAACGAGCCATAATTCAAGCTACAGAAGTCCAGTTTCAGAGCTTCTTTCTTGAACTTCGAAAAGGTAGAATTCTCCACCATTTGGATCCAAATAAAGTACCAAATTATTCTACTCATTCTCATGATTCTTGTGCTTCTTACAACTTTTAAACCCATTGAGAATTGATAGAGAAATCTCAAATTGAAGGTGCTCTCTATTTTCTGGATTTTTGATTCATATCTCTTTGCATACCTTATATAAATTTGGAGCGATAATGATGTTAGGACCGTCTTGAAGAGACGAATTCAATGATACTAGTCTGGGATCCTAATTTTTCCATTTTAAGGACCTCACAAAATCTCCATTGCAGGGCGTTTGGAGGTTGAAGACGATGACATGTCTCGTCTCATCCAATGATAGCGTGCCAAACGTTTTAATTTCATTGGTTACCTTTTTTATGATCCTATGCGTATCTCACTAAGGTCCATATCAAGCACAACACGTCTGGTCCATTGGATCAGCTTACTAACGTGTTTTGACTATGATTTGATGGCCCACATCTTTTTGGTTTTATTTTATTTTCTGATTTTATATTTTAATTGATTTAATTTTCAAAAATTTATAACTCTTTTATTTTTTATCCAAAAATTATAAAAAAATTCACAAAAATACTTTGAATTATTTCTGATCTCATTACTATTTTTTCACATTTTTATTTTAAAATTTGATATTTTTTATATTTTTTGCATTATTTTCTTTCTTTTAATTACTTTAAAAATACTTTTTGACATTTTTTAATTCTAAAAAAATTCATAAATATCATTTTACATATTTCCGACTTTTTGAAAATTTTATGGAATTTTATATTGATGTTTACTATTTTTTGTTCTATTTTCTATTTGTTTGAGCAATTTTAATTAGTTTAAAAATAGTTTCTAACTTTAAAAAATCACCAAAAATTTTATAAAAATATTTGAGTCTATCTCTGATTTTTCTATGACCTTATTTATTTTTTATGAATCAATTTGAATATAGTTGATTTTTTTTCCTTTATTGTCATTTTTATTCATTTTTAAACCCTTTTCACACACACACACACACACACACACACACACACACACACACACACACACACACACACACACACACACACACACACACACACACACACACACACACACACACACACACACATATATATATATATATATATTAAATGTAATATTATTTTGTGATTATTTTCTGGCTGATCTTGGATTGAATTTTTTATCATGAACTTTATTAACATCATTAGATCCATGGTGTTGCGTCTAACTCCATAAAAATGGATGAATAATTTTAATAATAGTTTGATTAAATTTTAATTCAAATGTGGTTTATATATTCTTTCCCATCCTTCTTCATCTCATCCCTTTCTTATTGCACTAAGTGTTATTGGAGTATGATCTCTATATCATGTCTCAAAACAAATGGTGTATAGATTGCTATTGACCGGCCTCAAAATAGGTGCGACTTCTACATAAGTCCACTTATGATTGCTTAACATAGCGCTAAATTTTGTCCCGATTCGAATAAATGATCATTCGTGGCCCAAACCTATGTTTGCAAGCCCAAGTATGTTAATTTGATCTCTTTGATCCAATAACCTTGAGATTCATTGTGTGGAGGCTTTGGTTCTACCAATCCTCTAATGGATCTTCATCAATTTTGGTCAACGCGGATCATTTAAACATCATTGATCATTAAATGTTACTTTTTGAGGATTCCAAAATGGATGATATACTTGATAAAAAGCAAATACAACTTGTTGTGTGGAGGCTTTGGTTCTACCAATCCTCTAATGAGTTCCAAATGCAAGTTTCAAGATGGTCATCCAACTAACCACTAGTTATTGATAATTGATTTTATTTTATTCTTTTACTTTATGCTTTATTTTATGCTCTTTACTTTATGCACCATTTACTTTAGCGTTTACATTTCATGCTATTTTTCATCATTGCTCACTTGAGCCCCTTTATATTCTTGTCATTTTTATTTTGCTCACTTGAGCTTTTCTTTTCTTTTTTAAGATACTTAATAATCAACATGAACCATAAAAAACTTCAATGATACTTGGACTATTTGGTTACTGTCCTTGGCATTATGGAGTATTGGACTTCTTGGACTTAGGATTAGAAACCTTGACCTATGTTGGAGACCTTGTGATCTTAATTAATATTTTGTCTAGATTCTTGAGGTTTACCTCAAGACATTGGGTTTTTTATTTATTTTGTGTGCAGGTTATTGTGATTACATACTTTGTTTGTAATCTGGAATTCACCCATATACAGCCGTTACTCTGCCCAATTTTTGCGAAGACTTAATGTCCTTGAAGTTTGGTCTTCTAGAGAGGTCTAGTATCTTTGCTTGCTTGGTTTCAATCCAAAGAATGAGAATTCTATCTTGACTCATAATGTCAAGTGTTGGCTTCTTGTTGGTTAGATGGTTCTTCTTCTTATCTTTTACCTTATGCTTTAGGATAGTCCCTTCATCTCCTCCCATCTTCTTTAATTTCAAAAATCTTCTCCCTCCTTTTGAAAACTCTTCTTGTTTTTTAAACTTGAACCACTTTCATAATAAACTTGGACCTAGGTCCATGAATTTTCAAAAACCTTTTCATAAATAAACTTCAATCAACTTAAATAATACCTTGATATTTTCTGTGAGAAGACTAAAAGTCAATAAATCTCATTTCAAACCATTTTCCATTTTGGCTTTTTACTTTAAAAACTTTTCTCAAAAGATTGGACTCTTGTCAATCCTTGTAGTGATGCAAACGACTATACTTCTACAATATGTAGCGAAGTGAGATATTTTCCACTTGGATGTTGAGTGAGGCATTGTTGATTTTAAAATCCAAGTCATATCCTCCACTTTGAGATGATGCAAATTCTCCTTTCTCATGATTGTGGATAGTAAGTATGCTTTCCACACGGACAATAATGATGATGTCTTATCTTATAAAATTAACCAACAAACTTGTGTTTTAAATTTGTTGAAGGTGAACTACATGTACCCTGATCCCCTATTGCACGAAAGGTGGTACGTAGGAACTAAAGGTCCGCAACCGCGGCGGGTGCAAAAATCATAAAAAATACTTATTTTCTCACCTCCACCATCTATTTTTTATACATCATTTTATAGCCAAAATATACAGATTTACAAAGAGGTTCATGCGGAGTACCATAGATGTTTAGGATTCTAATACCTTCCCTTTGCATAACCAACCCCTTTACCTTGAATGTTTCCCCTTCTTTTTGGGTTACTCGCTCTTTTGCCATTCCTTTGGAAACAATAAAGCGCAGTGACAATTTTTATTTTGATTTGTATAAGTCTAGTCAATCCAATGTCTTACTCTTAAACATTTCCACCGCTACAAGAGGTACAAGGGCAACTCTTGCCCTAGTGACCACCTTGTTATGTATATCCGAAGAATGTCTACCCATACGGATGATCAATGTTTTCTCCTTCATTTCTTCCAAGATAGTTTAATTGGTGCTGCTCTGAAGTTGTATATGAGTCTGGACAGTAGCAGTATCTGCACCTTCAATGATCTGGGAGAAGCCTTCATCAAACAATACAAGTATAGTATGTTCATGGAACCTGACCGTGAACAGGTAAGAGAAATGTCTCAGAAAGACAAGGAGTCGTTCAAAGAATATGCGCAAAGATGGCGCGAGATAGCTGCCCAGGTGGTGCCACCTATGGAAGAACAAGAAATGAAAAAGGTCTTCCTAAAAACCCTTGGATCATTTTATTATGAAAGAATGGTTGCCAGCACGCCTAGTGATTTTACCGAGATGGTAAGCATGGGAGTTCGCTTGGAAGAAGCTATAAGAGAGGGTCGCTTGACAAGAAGTGAAAATTCCAGCAGTACAAAGAAACCATCCTATGGGTTTTCTAAAAAGAAATAGGGAGATACAAATATTGTTATTCAAGAAAGAAGGGTTAATCCTCCTAGAAGAAATCATCAGCGCCACCAACAAGTTGTTTCGGTAACTCCAGTTATCAATGCAGCTCCTACCATAATTGCTTATCAAAGACCATCCCCTCGGTGGATATCAAGGGAAAAATCAGAAGAGAGAGCCTTTTGACTCTATCCCCATGAGCTATGTAGAGTTACTCCCAGTATTGATTCAGAAAAATTTGGTTCAGACCAGACCGCCCCCCGATATACCATCACCTTTGCCTTGGTATTATAAGGCAGATCAGATGTGTGCTTTTCATCACGGAGCACTGGGGCACAATGTGGAAAACTGTTATCCTTTGAAATCGGAGGTACAAAAGATGGTGAGATATGGCCTTTTGTCCTTTAAAGATGTCGTCCCTAACGTAAAATATAATTCTTTGCCAAAACATGGAGGAGAAAATGTTGTCAACATGGTTGCTGGTTGTCTAGGCGATTTCTGGATCTTTGATATCAACTTGGTTATAGGATATTTGGTAAATATGCATGTTGACCTCTACGAGTTTAGTTACTATACGCATGACCATGCTGGTTGTGGTATTTGCAGTACAGATATACAAGGGTGTGATAAGATAAAGGATGATCTGCAGGAAATGATGGACGAAGGCCTCATTCATATAATCAGGCCTAGGGAAGAATACGAGGAAGATGTGAACACGGTCTTTGGATGTCCTGGAGAATTCCGGATCTTCGATGTGAACCATATGAATGATGATTTGGTGCAATTACATGATACCTTCTTCCACATGGATGGTCAAGTAGAACACCACTATGGATCTTATCGAATCTGCTGCAGAGATTCTCGAGGTTGTTCCATTGTGAAAAGAGGTATTTAGTTGTTATTGGATAATGATACTTGTCATATCCCAATTTTTGACCTAAGATCCCACCTTCATTTGCATTTTTATAAAGCATCAAGGTCATGAAATACAATTGGTTTTTAATCCGCTCACCTTCAAGCATTGCTCATGTAGAGATTATCAAGTATCATGGACATTTTATCTTATGCATCACTAACTTATAATAAAATACAAAGGTGTATGTTTGTGTTTCTTTTGTTTCATGGGTAGAGATAAGTATGAATTAAGAGCACCAGATGTTGCACTTCAGTTAGGGTTTTGGATCCCTCAAGTGTTCAATTATGGTGAATCACCAATTCTCAAATGCTACTTCCTCAAAGCTTGGTCAGGATTTCATCATCATGTGAATAAACGTGTTTGGGAATGCGAGGAAGGATCAAGTTTGTAAGATTAATTAAAAGTACTTTAACCGAGAAGTCAAAATTTTCAAGATCAAGTTCTGAAGACCACAACTTCTTCAATATTCAATATTTTTTGGGTGATTCTTTGAGCATTTGGCTCCTCTTAGCATCCTCTACAACATTATTACTTCATCAAGAGACTTCAATAGGTAACTCGATTAGGGTTATGATTTGTTTTGAGCTAGGGTTTACACACCTCATTCACGTCTGTGATACGGTGGGAAAGAGAACTGACTGTTTTTGGAATGCTAGTTCGCGTTTTGTGTTTGTTTTCGCAAAATGTCGCGGTAAGCAAGAGTCACCATCGTCTTTTATTTTATCCAACAAGGAAAGGAAAAAAGCACAGAAAAATTCCTTTTTGAGATATTTCTCGGGTTCGAGGGGTAGATTATAGAAAGGGAAGGTGTTAGCACCCTTTCTATCCATGGTTATCCACGGGCTCTTAGGTACTTGCTCAAAGTGTTTTCAAAAATTGCTTTTCTTTGTGTTTGTAGGTTTGAAAGAGTTTTTGTTTGAAAGGTGTAAGTGCAAAAAGTTTTTGTTTTGTTTTGAAAGAGCAAGTACTTAAGAGCCATCTACCTACTCGAAAAAGGAATCAATCTGTGCTAACGTCCTTTAGAAATGCTATCCCACTATTGAGGAGTAGGTAGCACCGTCGTTGGAGTTTTAAGGGTCAATTCGATTAAGGGACGTGCGGTTACTAAAGCAATGTTAGGACGCCTTAGCGGTAACCCTAATGTCTTAGATCATTTTTCTGAGGCAACCGTTTCGAGGCAACTATGATCTTTGGACAAGAGGGCGACCTCTAAAACTTCCTATACTCAATGACCACGTTCAAAGGCAACCAAGTGAGGTGTACCCTAAGAGTGCGCATGTGCGAGTGTGTTGTTTTCAGTTAATTTTATCTTTGTACATGTTAGTGGTTATCTATGTTGATTTTAGGTTAAACATTCGATCTTGTCATGCATTCCCTATTACCAAACATCTAACAATTTATAAGTTGCGGAAATTAAATTGTGAAAATTAAACTAACTATTACAAGGCGTCGGATATTTACATCGCCAAAAACAACCCTTGAAATTAAAATGCGGAAAATAAATAAAGCGATAAAAAATGTCCTATTCAACTATTACATTCCAAGAAACAGATACAATATTGAATAAATATGGATCGTGTGCGGGAAATTTAAATCGGGCGCATTCTAGGGTTTTGACCCTTTTTTTTTTTTGCAAGAAAGCATTTTTGGTTATTTTTTAATTAAAAAAAGAAATTAAATTGGATTAATTACTAAATAAATAAATAAATAAATAAATAAATAAATTAATGAAAATAAATATTTTTTGGATTTTTGATACTTAAAGAAATAAAAATTAATTAATCAAAGTTAATAAAAACCCTAATTGTCTAAGTTAATTTTAATTATTTGCAAAAGATATTAAAGTTATTTCCTAATTAAACTAAATTAATTAAATTAATTTATTTAACAAAAATAAAATGCTGGAAATTAATTTTAATAATGAAAATGTTTTTTGGTTTTTAATTTTATTAAGAAAAGTTTTAATTGGTTAGTGATTAAAAATAATAAAACAAAAACAATTAAATAATTAAAAGAAGAATAAAATAGAAAACAAAACTCAGGGGGGTTCTGGGCCCAAATTGGAGGTGAGAATGGCAATTTCCAAGGCCCAATTGACTTGGCCTGGCTGACTTTCGTGCATCCCATGTGGCACGTTGACTAGGGAGTATGATGGGCATCCCCTCTGGACCACCAGATCTGGCCTGAGGGCCAACTGGCGCTTTGAGATTTGAAGACCATGGTACATCACATGCTTGGAGTTGTACTGGAATTCCTGAAGAGAAAAAATAAAAATGCATGGGGGGACCTGGGATTCGAACCCAGGTCCTGTTAGCCACTAAACACACGCCACTACCACTACACCAACATGCTTCATTTGTTATGATATTGGATAACAATAATAATATTGGAAATCAAATAAAATGCCAAAAAATATAAAACAAAACGTGCCAAGTTTAAATCGTCCAATAAGAGAGAGGCACGTCTTCGTCTTCCTCATTCATCCCTGGATATTTACCTGCGGATTTATATCCGCAGCTAAATCCATATGTCCATCCTAAAATTAGCTCTAGGCTATGAAAACACAATCCAAGACCATGGTCATGTTCGTCTGGGCATCCTGAGTACGTCTATATCCATCAATGGTTCCAATTTTGCCTGTAAATAAAATACCCAAAAAACATATACCATGAACCCTAGGTTCGGCTATGGTGCTACAGGTCATATAAATGCAATCAAATAATGCAGAAAGCTTGTAAATTGAACAAGGATTATGAATATGCCCAATATTTGTCAAAAAAATGCAAGAACATGGAGTTGCGATTTCAAATGAAAAGCGGTTTTTTGAGAGACTTACAGAGCTTTAGGGCGTGTATGGGGATTGATTATGGGTTGGTTCTTCTTCAAGGATGGTCCAACAATTGATTCACGTTGAGCTTTGCTTCTGAATTGGCCTCTATGCACGATTTCAGTTTCAAGCTTTTTGCCAATTTTTTCAAGTTTGCTTTTGGTGTTCTTGCAGCCTCTAGGTCCTGATTTCGTATCCTTTGGCTTGTATAAGTAATAGGAAATGCATTAGGTCAACAATTTTGGACTGAATCCTTGTGCATTATGGCTTGGAGATTTGATTTGATCCTCCATTGAAAACTTGCTTATTTTGTCCAAAATCCACCTTTTTGTTCATGATATGGTGAGATACGAATTTGATGCTGATCATGATGATAATTAAGACCTATAACAACCAAAAAGATCCTAAGTACTCAATATTTGGATTTTATTTGATTTAAAATGAATTAATTCAATAAAAAATCAAGTAAAATAGAAAAATTAATAAATGGATACAAGGCTGAAGCTAGGACACATGTGTAGTGTGACAAGATCAAATCAAGTGGAAAAGAATGGGCCCATTTGACAAAATTTTAAGTTTTGGGGATAGTTGACTTTTGGCAATTTTGCAAAAATGCCCAACTTCAACAATGCATAACTTCTTCAATTTTGAACTTTTTGGGGTGGTCTTGGACTTTTTAGAAATCTTGAGATGTCCTCTAACCAACCATTTTGGTATAATCTCATTTTGATATTCCATGCTAAAGTTATAAGCTTTGGCAAAAAAGGTGTTTTTGTTGACTTTCAAAAATGACCTATAATGTCCAAATTTGTAACTTTTTGTGAGTGCAGTTCTTGATCTTGGGGTGTGAATATGGATCGTAGGAAATTTCATCCTATTCAAAATGAGCTTTGGATGGGTCATTTTTCATAAAGTATGAGAAAGTTATGCTTGGTCAAAGTTGAGTTGACTTTTCCTACAAAACCCTAATTTAGTAACTTTGAGTCTTGATGAATTTTGAGCAATCCTTGATGAATAATGATCAAACCTTGATCAAATGATGAAATATCTTTCAAAATGAGAATGTTGACAAAAAATATTGAAGTTTGACTGTATTTGGGTCACAATTGACTTTTGCCCTAGCACAGTCGATTTTTGGACCCTTTGAGCAATTGACTGAGCAAACTTCCTCTGCAAGACTTGAAATTTGACATGGATGAGATTGAGAACATATTAGGACATTGGGGATAATTTTAGGTCATTTGGATGTAAGGACCTTGATGCAACACAAAACCCTAATTTGAGATTAACTACCTTAGGAGATAGCTTGATTGTCCAACTCTTGAGCAATCTTGGGCCACCTGGAGATTTTTCTTGGAATGTCTTGGGAAATATGAGAGGGAAAATTTTGGGGTACAACAACGTATTAAGTATTTTCTTATCACTGAGCATCTGAGACAAGTGGAGAAGTTCATCTATGCTCAAAGCATCTTTCTTCATCAGAGGATTTATATTATGTGAGGATTCAGTGTGAATTAGGGGGATGAATTGAAGTTAAGGTTTCTTTGAGAGGTGAAGATGGATTTGGATTCTTTATTGCTTTTAATTCGAATTTGCATTCACATTATTCAAATGAATCAACACTTAAGAATGTTAATTTTGGGAGGAGGAATTCATGTGGGTTTCTCACAACACAAGTCTTCAAGATTTATCAAGGTGCGAGAAATCCATCAATGATTCATGTTGAATTCAAGAAATAAGCTACAAATGGCCAAGGATATTAATTCATTCATCTACCATTCAAATTTCATTCAAAGTGTATATTGAGAACCCAAGAACATTTTCACATAAGTTACACTACTAGGATTATTGAAGACTTGTTTGGATTTAAGTTTCTAAGATGCATCACCATCATTTTATGTCACAAGAGGAATTCCTAATTTCTTATGTCATAAATTTTAAGTACATCATGAGAATTCAAATCCTATGACAAAGGCTTTACAAACCATTCAACTTTGATCTTATATCAAATATTTTGAACCAATTTCTTATCACAAGAATATGTCATGAGTTCATTAAGAGAATTTTCTCAAGTTGTATTTTCATTCAAGCTTCAAAAGTCACATAAACTTTGAGTGTAAGCTTTGAATAATCCCATCATGTTACAAAACTTTTCAAGTTTTATGGTTTCAAATTCAAGATACATTCATGTCCATCAAGGGAAATACATTTAAACTTACATGTAAACCTATGATAAACTATCATAAGTTTCAATTTTTTCCCTACAATTTCAAGTCTTCTTGTCACCAAGCATGAGTTATTGTCCAAATGCCAAAAATACACATTGTTGCCCTTCATTTTAGAAAGCCAAAAAAATTATTCCACAAAACACCAATACTTTGCAACTCCAAACATGCTAAAAATACAGTCCAAAACCTTGCCTTGTCCCTATCTTTGAGGCTCAAAATCAGTCCTAAAACAAAAATATATGTTGTTTCCCTGCACACAAAAAACACCAAGCAAATCTATCCAAAATTGTTGATGTCCACAACCTACATAAACCAGAAAATAGCCTGCATAATAAGAGTGATTTTCGATTGATTTTCTTAGAGTCTATTGTTTTTTTTCACAATAAGAAGCCATGAGAGATGATGAGAGTTTCCGTTTTATTTCTCTGATTTGAAGCGATGAAAGAGAAGCAAGGATGATGCGCTTCTATTTGACTTCGTTTCACGAAAGACGGATTAGAATAGAAGATGATGAATCGGTAAAATAGGGGAAGAGAATTTTTCAGTGTGGAAGGGAATAACAGAATACTGAGCGGCTACCTTGGTATCCTAGGGTTTTTGTTGTTTACAACTTATTTCCTTTTGGTCCTTATCTAAACCACTATCCGGCTTAGTTCTTTTATTTTATTAATTTATCATGTGACCATTTTAGAACTCAAACTCCATCAATTTAAACACCCTTTCATTTTGTTTATTTTAAGTAATAATATTTTCTAGTTGATTTAGTTTTTTTTTAAAGATTTAATCAAATAATTATGTTTCAGTTAATTAGATAATTTTAATTAGTTAGATTAGTTTTAAACTTAGTTAATAATATATAGAAATTTTAACTACTTTAGAATTTTTATTTGATTTAGAATTAGTTTAACAACTTTAGAATTTTTATTTGATTTAGAATTAGTAACTTTAAAATTTTCATTTGATTTCCCTCTCTTACAGCAGCTTGTGCTTCTTCTTAATCTGTGAGTCTTTTGAAGAATCCATTAGCATATTCATGTTCCTTGCATTTTTGTGATGAATTTGGATTTTTGGATCGTTTAATTTGGTGGAGAATTGAAGGAGAAATCTGAGTTGGAAATCTGTTTGATAAATTGTCCAAATCAAAACCGTGTTCATGTAGCAATATTCTCACACGTATTTCTCTATCATCAATGCACCATTTCATGAGATTTTTGATTCTATCGTGTTCTACTAATTTCCATCTTGAACTTTGATGTTTTCATTTTTTAGTTTCACCAAGAAACGCGTGAGATATTTGGATCTGAAAGTTTGGTTTCAAAACTAAAAAATAGAAAAGGTTTGGTATTTTAGAAGGGATGACCACGTGGCTGTTTGCTATTGAACATGGTCTTGCTTCATTTTACAGCGCATTTGGATAAAGGCATGTGTAATAAGCCTTTGTTTGTTTAAATTTTCTTTATTTTCTCAAATTTTCTTTTAATATTTTCCTCACTTCAAAAATCACCACAAAAAAATTTTAAACTTATTTTTCAATATATTTCCAGATTTTTATTTCAATTTTTTATCATTTTTCTTGATTAAATAAATTCATGTAGTTAATTAAGGTTTTAATATTATTTTAAATTTTGAAGTTTTATTTTCTTATTTCTACATAATAGAAAAATCCCTAAAAAATGTTTTTAAGTGTCCTTCTGAGTTTTCTTATTAAAAATAATTTTTGTCGAATTTTATAAAATTGTTGATTTATATATTAAATCATTTGTTGGACATATCAACTTTTCTTTGTCTTTTTTGATGAATTGTGTAAATAATTTTCATTTAATTTTTTCTTTTGGGATAAAATTCAAGAAAAATATACTCACTGATCCTTAGAATTTTCATGACATTTAAGTAATCTTACATCATCTTTATTTGAATCTTAAAATAAATTGATTAATTTTGAACTTAATTTCCTTTTTTAGGGTTTTGTTTTATCATTCACACTAATTGATTAAAATGTATAACTTCCCATGCCTATAAAATCATAGATGAAGTTTTTTAGAGTGCTTGAACAAGTTGAGGTCACAAAGATATTTTTTCTAGAATTTTAAAATGTTATTTCACATTTTTTACAAATTGTTTTGCAAAACATCCCTAGTTTAGGCATTTAGCTAGCTAGTTTCAAAGTGTACATTTTTAAATCAAATTTCCATCTCAATCCAAGAACTCTAAATTCTATTTCTGACTTTTATAGAACTTTAGGAAGTTAGAGTTTTAATTTAATAATTTTACAAGTTATTTTCCTATTTTAAATCTATTTTTGACTTAGGTTTGTACATAGAGTTTTGCTTTTGATCAAGACTTGTAATTGGGAACTTTTGTACATAATTCTTGTTTAATTTTTGATTTGGAATTTGATACTGACTTGAAAGTAATTTTGGGACAAATTCTTCAACGTCATTGGATCTTGGGTGTTGATAGGTTGAAAAAACCAAATCCATCAAGAGGGATGAATGATGTTGATGATATTTGAAACCATTTTCATTTAATACATCCCCTCCTTTTTCATCTTATACCATTCTTACTTCTGCTAAATTTTATTGGAGAATAATTTATATATCATTTCTCAAAACATATGGTATATAGATTGCTATTGACCGACCTTAAAATAGGTGCGACTTCTATATAAGTCCACTTACGATTGTTTACATAGCGCTAAACTTTGTCTCGATTTGAGAAATTATCATTTGTGGCCCAAACTCATGTTTGTAAGCCCAAGTATGTTAATTTGAATCCTTTGATCCAATAACCTTGAGATTCATTGTTAAGAGGCTTTGGTCTTATACTTCCACTAATAAATCTTCAAAAGCTTTGGTCAAAGTGAATCACTTAAACATCATTGATCATTTATTGTTGCCTTGAGATTTTTAAATGAATGATATACTTGAAAAAAAGCAAATGAAACTTGTTGTTGAGAGGCTTTGATGTTATCAATCTTCTAATGAGTTTTAAATTCAAGTTTCAAGATGGTCATTCAACTAACCTCTAATTTCTAACAATTGACTTTACTTTATGCTCTTTACTTTAAGCACATTTATTTTAGCATTTACATTTCATGTTATTTTCATCTTTTCTCACTTGAGTATTTACTTTTATGTCATTTTTATTTTGTTCACTTGGGCTTTTCATTTTTTTCTTTTGAAGATACTTAATAATCAATTTGAACCATAAAGATTTTAATGTTACTTGGTTACTATCCTTTGCATTATGGAGTGATGGACTTATTGGACTTAGGATTAGAGACTTTGACCTATCTTAAGACCTTGTGACCTCAACTGATATTTTGTCTGGAGTTCTTGGGGTTTAACCCAAGTTATTGGGTTGTTTGTTTGTTTGTTTTTATGTGCGGGTTATTTTGATTACATACTTTGTCTGTGATCGAGAATTTATTTGTGAACAGCCGTTACTCTGCCCAATTTTTGTGAAGACTTAACACAATTGAAGCTTGGTTTTCTTAAGAGGTTTAGTATCCTTTCTTGCTTGGTTTCAAATTCAAAGAATGAGAATTCTATATTGACTAATTATGTCAAGTGCTGTCTTCTTGTTGGTTAGATGGTTATTTTCCTTAGCTTTTACCTTATACCTTAGGATAGTCCCTTCATCTCTCCCCACCTTCTTTAATTTCAAAAATCTTCTCCCTCCTTTTCAAAATTATTCTTGTTTTCTAAACTTGAACCGCTTTCACAATAAACTTGGACTTACGCTCATGCATTTTCAAAATATTTTCTTAATCAAACTTCAATCAATTTAATAATACTTTGACAGTTTTTTTGTGAGAAGACTAAAAGTCAATCAATCTCATTCAAACTATTTTGCCACTTTGGCCTTTTGCTTTAAAATTTTCTCAAAATATTAGACTCTTGTCAATCCTTAAAGTGATGCGAGCTACTATACTTCTACAATATGTAGTAAAGTGAGATATTTTCCACTTGGGTGTTGAGTGAAGCTTTGTTGATTTTAAAATCCAAGCTATATCCTCCACTTTAAGATGATGCAAATTCTCATTTCTTATAATCGTGAGTAGTAAGTATGTTTTCCACTCGGATAAGACGATGATGTCTCATCTCTTAAAATTAACCAACACACTTGTGTTTTAAATTTTTTAAAAGGTGAATTATGAGTACCCTGACCCCCTATTACACAGAAGGTGGTATGTAGGCACTAAAGGTTCGCAATCGCGGCGGGTGCAAAATCATAAAAAATATACTTCTTTTCGCATCCCCATAATCTATTTTTGTACAACATTTATATCCAAAATACACATATTTTCAAAGAGGTTCCTGCGAAGTACTGTAGATGTTTCGGGTGCTAATACCTTCCCTTTGCATAACCAACCCCTGAACATAGATTCTCTCCCCCTCTTTTCGGGTTATTCGCTCTTTTCCCATTCCTTTGGAAACAATAAAGCATGTTGGCAATTTTTATTTGATTTGTGCGAGGCAAGTCAATTCAATGGCTTAGTCTCAATATTTCTACCGCTACACCCGTCTTTCAATATTTTTAAAACCGATATGGGCCAAGAATAAATCATCAGAATGTGTAATATCGTACTTTGGACAATTGATTTAACCATAACCAATCTTCCATCCATAGATAATTAACTGGCTTTCCAAGCAGACGGTTTCACCCTGATTCTATCTATTATAAAATGAAAGTGAAATGGTTTAGGTTTTCCTCTAAAAATCGGAACTCCAAGGTATGTAAAAGGAGCCAGACCCGAGAAACCCAAACAGTTTGCAATATGTAAATGTATCTGATTGGACAACAACCCTACATATACAATAGACTTAGAGGGGTTAACATGTTTTCTAGAAAAACCTGCATAATTCAGGAAAAGGGCCTTGATTGCCTCAATAGAGCGGGTGTCATCTTTGCAAAAAGCCATTATGTCATCTGCGTATAACACATGAGAAGGAATCCTTGTATTCCTAGTGGCCTTAATCAACTACACTTTCTTAGTATCCACGAGATTGGTGATTCCCCTACTCAACACATCTCCTGCCAAGCAAAACAGAATAAGAAAGAGTGGGTCTCCCTGCCTGACACCACTCGTGCAGAAAAAATAACCTTTTTGAGCACCATTAATCAAGACCGAAATGGAAGCAGAATGCAAAATGGAACTAATCCTGTTGCAGAACTTTTCAGCAAAACTGTAAGTTTTGAGGACCTTATACAAGAAATTCCAGCTTAAAGTTGAAATTTTGGTATTCAGATCTTAGATGTCGTAAGAGATGTCGAGACACCTTTCTATGAACAAACATACAATGACAAGATAAATTATAAACAAAGTGCAGAAAAGTAAAGAACAACAAGATTGTTAACCTAGTTCAGTGTACAACAACACCTACTCTGGAGGCTAGACAAAATCAACTAGATAATATTAATTTGAAGCTAAACTCCCCCGTTTACAACTTCTCACTTAATGACTACCCTTTCTTAACTTCTACCTAAGACTCACCTATGTATGAGACCATTCTCAAATCCCTTCCAATCACAGAACATTGGCTGAACAATTCTAAACACTTAGAAAATAACAGAAGTCACACTTTAAAGACACACAATCATTCACTGCTTAAAAGCTTTGGAATGACTGACAGAACTTACAACACAAAAAAAAGTCCTACTCTTTTACCAAGATGATAGTCTAGTGGCTCACAATTAACACACAAACCCTAATAAAAATACACTGTAAGTTTCACACAAGTACTAGGGTTGAAGCCTTCTATTTACAACCTTAAAAGGACTGAATTTGGGCTTCACATAACGCAGCTGGATATGAAAGAGGTGCTGCAAAATTATCTCCTCAAAGATAGGACATCAATCATTAGTTTTCTAAATTATCTCCATAATTAGAAACTAAGAATACTCCTTGAGTTAGGCTTGAATCTTTTGTATCTTTAAACTGTGTGCCACACAGGATAGCATACTATTTACAAAATATTATATACATGTAACAAACTAAATATCCAACAGTCCAGCTATAGAAAATCACGATGTCGAAATAAACTACAATACAACACAAGTTTAAGAGGAAACTTAAACACACAAACAATCAGAGAAACAACAACTGAAATCAGTACAAAAAATATCAGAGAAATAGCTAGTGGAAGCTACTCAACACATCAAACAAGAGAATACCAAATTCTCAACATGTCAGGACGTCATGTCTAACAAATCTTCACAGCAGTCCAGTTCATAACATAAAACCAGCTAAACCTGCTAAGTATCACTTCAGAGAATATCACTTTAATTACTGCACAGTTCACCCAGGATGAAGAACGAAAGTCTTGAAGTCATTTGGTGTACACGAGGAAGAAGATAAGTTACATCTTCAAGAATAAAACAACTACTCCCCCTCAAACTTAGAACCAATTCTTGACACAGAATCTCAGAAGAATTTTCCTGTAGCCTCAAGAAACCAAGAAGAGTTCCAACTTGATAAATGAAAGTTAGAAGACCATGTGATAGAAGCAACTAAATACCAACTTGAACAATCTAGATGATGAATCAGGGGAGCAGACTCCAGTTCCAGGAAACTCAAAATATATAACACAATTGTGTTCATAACTCAGATCACAAGACACAAAAAGTATTCAGAAACAAGTATTAGAATTAAATCCCCTATACAACATCCTTTCAACACAACCTATAATAGACTCAAAACTTCCAATAATAATAGAAACATAACCTTTCTCCCCCTTTTTAGCAAAAAAAATGACAAACATATCCACCACAAAACCATACCCAAACCGTACTCACCCAAACCCGAACAAAAACCATAAAAACTATTTTGAGGTTTGTTGAACCTAAAAATTTTCCCTCTTATTTTTAACCTAATTGGCTTATGTTTTATCTTAACATACACACGCATGCATTAGAGATGAGATCAAGGTATTCTTGTTCTTATGATCTTCATCAAGCAAGAAGGAAATGGTTGACAATCAATGAAAAGAAGATGGTATTTCCTCAACCACATGGTTCAGTCAAGCTACTTATTCCTCAAGAAATCTCCACATAGTTAATCACTTCATCAGATAATTGAAGATTGCAAGTTATTTGGAGTTGATCAACTTTCTCTTGCTTTTTGGTCTCTGAACTAGGGTTTTGAGTATTGAAGTGTGTGACAAATTCATGGGAAATATTATTGAAGCACCATTATTATATTGGTACATTAGCCATTTTTGTTCAAGATATTCTTCATCATGTCCAGAGGAATTAGGGGTTTGAAATTGTGCACTCATCTTCTATCATTGTGACTGAAAATTAGGGTTTATGATAAAATCAATTTATTTATGATTGTTTGATAAAAGCTTGATGCCATGGTATTCTAGATGTTCCTAAGCATCTATGGATGGAAAATTGGTCATTATTTTTTATCAGAAGATGTTCAATTGGTCAGTTAATTGTGAATCAACTGAATTGGGAAAAAATCAACTGAGCAATAAAAAAAGTCAACTTCTAACTTTTTGAGATAAATATTGTTTTCAACATGTAAAAATTAACTAAGGTGTGGAATTTGATCAAGAAATACCAAAAGATTCATCAGAGATCAAGATTGAGAAAAACTTACTTAATTTAGAAATTTTAGGGTTTTCTAACTTTCCAATTTTAGTAAGTTTGTAAGTAACTTTAGTGATCTTCATGGATAGATTACATGATGATGCAAGCTTCTTTTCAAAACCACTTCAGCATCAAAATTGTTAATCTTCCTCTGATCTTTCCAACCATGTGAATTTCATCATAAATGGATCAAATTTGAATAAGTTATGAGGTTTTAAAGTGAGGCACTTTGGAGAAGATTTTTCGACACTTAGAAATTTTTTCAAGTTCTTTTGTAATAAGATTTTTGTACCACTTTTAGGCTCAAAAATAAGCATCATTTATTGATGGCAACAACACAAAAGACGAAGATCAACCTTTGCACTACAACTTTGCTTCAGAAAGTTTCTCAAAAGGGCCCCTAAATCTCAAGATGTGGTCATGGGAAGTAAGATAATCAAAAAGGTGTAAAATGACTTATACTTAAAAAAATTCTCTAAGTGTTCTTTCAGTTTCAAAGTGCCAACTTCTATGGCAAATTTCATGACCTTCAAGGCTTCAATTAAAAATCTCATCAACATCAAACATGAAGACCTCTCTTCCATCTTTCCAATGATCTAAAGTTTGGGTCTTATGGTCAAGGATTCAATGGGTTATGGTCTTTGAAAGTGTTATACCCCAATTTCCCCCTAAGATTTCTCATCATCTCATGTTACAATGCATCAAGACACACACATTAGGGTTGTTTCTCTCTTTGTCCTATCTTTAAGTTTGCTATTAAGGGATTACCAAGCACCTTGAATTGTGTATCTTGTACACGTCTTCTCTTAACTAACATCAATATGTGTATATATGTTTCTTTGAATGTTCATGTTGTAGGTGATCACAATTGCATTCATCTCACCATCTTATCTAGGGTTTGAGGGGTGATTCTAAATCAAATGGTCCTCTAATGGATTGCAAGAGCTCAATATTCAAGGTCATGTCTATTACATCAAAGATTTGTGGTTCAAGGAGCTCTCTCACTTTATTTAGGTCAAGATCTCCTCAAAGTTGGTGGTGGAATTCATCAAGAAGATTCATAAGTTCATGTGTTTATTGCAATGCCTTCTTCAACAAGCTTCATTGATAATTAAGCTCCATATTTGAGTGTGCTTCGAGAAAACATCATGTCAAGGCCTCTTATATTTCATCATGCTTATTTTTCCAAAAAGTCCAAGAAGATTCAAGGTTGATTCAACAAGTTTGACCTAATTGAGCAAATACTAGATTCAGTGATCACAAGTGCATAACTCTATCAATTTTCAACATTTTAAGTTGGTTATTTTCTCTATGTATTCTTATCATCATCTACAACAACATCTCTTCACATGACAAGATCCAATTGTGCAATAAAATAATAAAAAATTTAAAGGGGTTTCTAGTCATTTTTACACTCTCTGAGCTAGGGTTTGTTGACTTCTAAGGACCATATCTTGCTCATTTTTTTAGATTTTTGAGTAAATCCAAATCCATGATTCTCTTTAAAGGTTCCTTAACAACATCTCTTCAAAAGTCTAAGGCTAATTTTGAATGGAAGATCACTAATGATTAAGAAAGATTACAAGTCTCCTTGAAGAGCCTTTGAATTCTAGGGTTTTACTTCAAATGATCATAACTTGGTCAATTTTTATCTCCTTGAGCCCATTCGATTTCCATAATAATATTTGGGATGTCTAATATAACTTTGTTTTTATGTGCAAGACTTGAGAATGCTTGGAAAGTGGTTGAAGAATTGAAAATATTATAGGTCTTTTGTGATTTTCCCCAAGTTTGTTCATCATCTTCCAAAGACCATAACTTTTTCAATTTTTATGATTTTTGAGTGATCTCAATTCCAAAATTAAATTAAATAGGTCTACATCATGTCATCTTCAGATATCAAGATCGAATTTGAGTAGAAAGTCATTTAATTTTGAAGAACATTATAGGTTATTTTGAAGTTCAACACTTAAATTTTTCTAAGTACAAAATATTTGTGTGTTTTTCACAAATTCAAATGGACATAACATTCAGCTCAATTATCCAAATGGAGTCTTTCTTGGTACATTGTAAATACTATGACTTTGTCTTTCAAATTCTTCAAGAATTATACCCTAAAGCCTCTTGAGTTGTGTGAACCATGGATTCAAAGTTGGCACCTAGAAACTGATTTTGTTAAAACAGTTAGATTGTAAATTGGTTAATGTGGCCTCTAATCACATAATTGTTGCATGCTTTTACTTCTAATCACGCTGAGAAACCTTCCAGAAGTGATTAGCACCTTGAAACGCAAGATTTAGCTGAGTTTTGATAAGTTAGAAGTCACACTTTTGTCATGGTCAGGGTGCACACGATTTCACTTGATTGCTTATCATTCACCCTCTCCCTGAATTGCATCATACTCTCATATAAATAAAGACATCCTCTACTTCATTTTACAAGCTTTTGAGAGCCAAAGAACCTTTGTTGAACTCCCTTCATACCTCTCAATTCTGCAACTTCGAAGTTGGTTCTAAAGCATCTCTCAATCCAATTTATTTATTGATTCTTCATCCTTGAACTTCCCTGAGGCTAATAGAAGAAGAAACAAGCCTTGAGGTGTCTTGAATTGTGCTAGCCAAGTCAAGTTTCAGAGCATTTTCTTCATATTTCGTTCAGGTAGTAATTGGCATCAATTCTTCTAACTCAAATTACTAGAATGGTCTATGATATTCACTGATGCTTGTTGATGGTTTAATTTTGATCAATCAATGCATTTGATGCATCTGTTTTCGATTTCAAAATATTTTAAAACTCTCTGGTTTTCTCAAATTGACTGAGCTACAAGTTAAATAAATTTTTCACGAGGGTACAGTTGTCTTCGTCTTGATGAGACAAATCGAATGGCATTGGTATGAACCTCTAATTTTTCCATTTGAAGAATCACGATTTCTCTGGTTTTTTTGAAGGCTGGAGGTTGAAGATGATGACATGTTTCGTCTCAACCAATCAGAGCGCGCCAATTGTTTTATTTTGATTGGCCCAGATTTATTTGACTCTATGTGTTTTTTAATCGGGTCCATAACATGCATAGAACACCGGGTCCCTTGGATCTGCTTACTAACGCATTTGACATTGGTCAGATGGTCCATATTATTTTGGTTTTAATTTTATTTTTTGATTTTATACTTTAATTGTTTTAAACTTCAAAAATTCATAAAAAATTCATCTCAACTTCAAAAATTCTGAAAAAATTCTCAAAAATACTTTTTATTTTTCTCTTTCTGATTCTTATTTTTTCACAATTTTATTTTATAATTTGGTATTTTTTATGATTTTTCACTTTATTTGAATTATTTGAATTGTTTAAAAATACTTTTCTTGATTTTTAAATTCTGTAAAAAATATGAAAGAATCCAATGATCTCTTAAAAAATATTGGTGACTTCATTTTATTTTTATTTTTATTTTACTATTTTTTACAATTTTTGGTTTATTTTTCTTATTTCTTTGAATTTTAAAAAATAGCTTCTGAATTTAAAAAATTCTGAAAAGTTTTGTCAACACTTATTAACTCATGTTTGACCTCTTGCTTTTTTTTAGGATTTTTATTTGGTGTTTTAATATACTTTATGTATTTTACCAATTATTTCCCTTTTATTAATCATTTAAATATTGTTTTATTGAATATTATTTTATTATTTTTGTTTGGTCCTGATTTGGGTGTTATTTTGGGACAAGTTCCTCAACCTCACTGGGTCTTGGGTGTTGATACGTTGAAAAACCAAATCCACCAAAATGGATGAATGATATTGATGATATTTGAACCCCTAATTTCATCTGATACATCCCCCCCTTCTTCATCTCATCCCTTTATTATTTGTGCTACATGTTATTTAAGAATGATCTACATATCATTTCTTTAACATGTGATACATAGATTTCTATTGACCGGCCTCAAAATAGGTGTGACTTCTACATAAGTCCACTTACGATTGCTTAACATAGCGTTACATTTATCCCGATTCGAAAAATGATCATTCGTGGCCCAATCCCATGTTCTCAAGACCAAGTATATTTAATTTGAAACCTTTGATCTAATAACCTTGAGGTTCATTGTTAGGAGGCTTTGATCTTATCAATCCTCTAATGAACTTTCCTGAATTTTGGTCTAAGTGAATCATTTAAACATCATTCATCATATATGCTTTCTTTGAGTGCTTGGCATGAATGATATACTTGACAAAAAGAAAATGAAAGTTGTTGTTGAGAAGCTTTGATTTTATCAATCTTCTAATTCACTAACAATTGACTTCACTTTGTGATTTTACTTTATTCCCTTTATTTTATGCCTTTACTTTTATGCACCATTTACTTTAGCATTTACACTTCATGCTATTTTCATCTTTGCTCACTTGAGCATTTATTTTTATGTCATTTTATCTTTTCTCATTTGAGCTTTTTATTTTCTTTTTGAAGACACTTAATAATTAACTTGAACAATAGAAAACTTTAAGGTTACTTGGACTACTTGGTTACTATCCTTGGAATTATGGAATTGTGGATCTCTTGGACTTAGGATGAAAAGCCCTGATACCCTTGGGAGCTTGTGATTTTATTGTTATTTTGTCTAAAGTTCTTGGGGTTTACTCCAAGACATTATGTTGATTTTCTTCGTGTGCAGGTTATTCTGATTATATGCTTTGTCTATGATTGAGAATTCCTCTGTATACAGTTGTTACTCTGCCCAATTTTTGTGAAGACTTAATTCATCTGAAGCTTGGGTATTCTTGAGAGGTTTAGTATTTTTTTCTTGTTTGCTTTCAATCCAAAGGATGGGAATTCTATATTGACTTCTTTATGTCAAGTGTTGGCTTCTTCTTGGTTAGATCGTTATTTTCCTTAGCTTTTACTTTATGCTTTAGGATAGTCCCTTCATCTCCTCCTATCTTCTTTAATTTCAAAAATCTTCTCCCTCCTTTTTAAAACTCTTCTCGTTTTCTAACTTGAACCGCTTTCATAACAAACTTGGACTTAGGTCCATGCAGCTTTAAAAATCTTTTCTTAATCAAACTTTAACCAACTTAATCATAATTTGACATTTTTTTGTGAGAAGACTAAAAGTCAATCAAACTTATTCAAACCATTTCTCCACTTTGGCTCTTTACTTTAAAACTTTTTCTCAAAAAGATTAGACTCTTGTCAATTCTTGTAGTGATGTGAGCTACTAAACTTATACAATATGTAGTGAATGAGATATTTTCAACTTGTGTGTTGAGTGAGGCTTTGTTGATTTTAAAATTCAATATATATCCTCCACTTTGAGATGGTGCAAATTCTCCTTTCTCATAATCATGGGTAGTAAGTATGTTTTTCACTCGGATGTAACGATGACACCTGCTCTCTTAAAATTAACCAACACACACGTGTTTTAAAATTTTTGAGGTGAACTATGAGTACCCTGATCCCCTATTGCACAGAAGGTGGTATGTAGGCACTAAAGATTCACAACCGTGGCGGGTGCAAAATTGTAAAAAATACTTATTTTCTCATCTCCACCATCTATTTTTTGTATACACCATTTATAGCCAAAATATACAAATTTTAAAAAAGGTTCTTGTGGAGTACCGTAGATGTTTAGGGTGCTAATACCTTCCCTTTTCATAACTAACCCCCGTACCTAAATTCTCTCCCCCTCTATTTTGGTTTTATTCCCTCATTTCCCATTCTTCTAGAAACAATAAAGTGCGGTGGCGATTTTTATTTTAATCTGTGTGAGTTAAGTCAATCCAATGGCTTAGTCTCAACATTTCTACCACTACAACAAGCAGTCATGAAAATCATGGGCATCAAAACCATAACCATTGCTATTGTTGTGTCACTTTGGATTACATACACACGCACTGAGGAGAGAGAAACATGATATTAAATTAACTCCTCACTCTAGCAAGTTCTCATCGGGTTTGATTTTTCCTCAACTATTATGCATTCTCTTACTCGTTTTCATTCATCTGAAGCTGAAGGAGCATATGCCTTTGGGTTTCTAGAGCTTCAGAGTTAAGAGAAGCAGTGAATGAATCATCCACTTGGTAAGCTCCATAAATATTCCTCTCATGCTTGCATCCATGGATTTAAAGGCTTTATAAATATTTAGACATGATCATATGCATATAGCTGGCCATACATTAGGTATGAAGTGGGTAAACGTGTGCATCTAAGCTTGTATGCATCTCTGAGTTTTCTGGAAAATATATTGAATTTGTGACTTTGAGTCCAATAATATTTATGATTTGATGTTGTTTGATGATTTAATGGATGCTACGTTGTTCTATGGATAAATATCTATAACTTTGCTTTTGATATCATTGAATTTCGTTGAGAATTCGTGTTTTTATGTTGAACTGAATATAAGTTCATAATCACGAGCTAGGGTTTTCATTTTTTGGTTTTTACATGTTTGAGTGAAATAGATGAAGTGTGATTGGTATGTGTGTGTTGACTTGGTTGACCAGGTGCCCAGTGCTAACGTGGCTTTCTCTCCCTTATTTTTATATTTTCTTTTGTTTTTCATTTTCTTCATAATTTCACCATTTTCCCCGATTTTATTTTCATAGTTTTAATTACTCAAAAACTCAAAAAAAATTATGCAACATACTTTGATGAGTATATTTTATTTTCTTATTTTCTTATTTTTATTTTAGGAAATTCGTGGAACATTAAATTAATAAATTATTTAAATGTGTCATTTCTTTAAAAAATATTTGTTCATGTCATGTTTTTATTTTATTTTAATTTTTCCTTTAATCCAAAAATTACACAAAAATATTTTTGATATTCCTTTATGTTTTAAATAATTATTTGTGGACTTGAACCAAATTTATTTATATTTTTTCTTTGATTTAAAAATTGATGAAGTTAATTGTCAATTTTGGTGGTTTTGCTTGCTTATGCTTGAATATTGAATTAATTTTCCAATTTCCTTTGCTTATAAAAATAAAAAAAATAAATTATTTAGGGTTATTGAATGTCTTAGGATCTTGAAAGTGATTTTTAATTAATTTTATCCTTTGATTTTCTAAGTTTCATAATTTGTTTTGCTTAAGGTGTCTAGTTTGATGACTTTCTCAACTAGTCTTGATAATTGAGGCTCATTTTCATCTTTCATCCAACTTTCAAGAATCATAATTAATGTTTATGACTTTTAAAAGTCTTAATGATGTTTTAATAATTTTGGTTTGAATTTTAAATCCCTCTTCCTATTTTTTCTTGAATTATCTAGTGAATGTGTCCCATTAGTCTTGTGGAATTTTGTTGAGCTTCATTTGGCAACTTGTAAATTTCTTTAGAGGAAAATTATTGTACACATGGTGATCATATATTTTCTTTAATATCACATAAACTTTGATTAATTTTATTAATCATTTTTTTAGTTTTTGATGATTACTTGTATAAAGCCTTTGATTGGCCAATTTTAGAAACCATAGTTGCATTGTTGTTATGACTTTAGTTTAATCTTGAGGATTATTTGAATCCAATGACCATGTATGAGGGATGAAATATTCAAGTATATTTCTTCAATAATTTGAGAACCATTTGACTTCATTTTATCCATTGTACTCTTACTTTCACTTGATCATACTTTTGCATATTTGGTTTGATTGCTGAAGTATAAGGAATGCACTTTGTGCAACCCATGAAGAATCAGTTTCTTCTCTTCCTATTTACTCCTCCTCATATTATAAGAGGCTTGAGTTTATATTCATGAACCACTAAAGTGCTCTACCATTACTTCTTTGCTAGTTAGACTTTGAAGTTCATTTGTTCATCTTTTGTGATTATGGTTTTGGAGAGTGTCTTTGAACATTTCTATTTAAATACCATTGATCCAATTGGAATTAAATATCTTTGAGTTCAATTCTGACCTCAAATAACTTTATGCTTAAATTACATTGCTCCTTGATTCTTTTATTTATATTCACTTGTCAATCCATAAGGATGACAAGAAGGGAGCCACATTGCGTTTTATTGCACCTAGTTTTGAACTTGTGAAGTGGTGAAGCCCTTAGAGGATTGGGATACAATTTTGTGCTTGATCATTGATTGTATATCCTATCTCCTCATCTAATTTCTTATGCTTCTATGATCCTTTGTTTGGACATTCATTTGTCAATCAAGCATGGTGACTCTTTAGGATTTACATTCTCTTCTTTTGCTTGAGCTTTTGAACTACTTGCTTGATGTTTATAACTATGATTTAAATCAAGTCCCTTTTGATAATAATTAGTGTTTTATACTTCCTATAACACTTAATTACATCAACCTTTTGCTTATTTTCACAAGTAATTAGTTTACTATTCTTGTTTCATCATGTGGATTACATTGCTTGCTTGCTTGACAAGTTTCTTGAGATCAACTTTTGTGCATAAGGTTGTGGGTATTTTATTTTGGTCATTCTTTGTTGTTCATCTTTAGTTTACTTATAATCCAAGTCATTCTATTTTTCACGGTTGAACTTTTCCTACATGTTTACTTCTAAGCTTATTCAACCACTTATTGTTTTTGCCTAGTTTTGATGTGTTACTTTGAGATATCTCATGCTAAATTTTATAGTTGTTTGTGATACTTGAGTGTGCAATTTTATAGGTCACTTTCCTATGAATTGTATGGTTTGATACCTTCTTACCATGATCCCTCTTTATCTATCCCTTTCTTGTTACTTATGAGCCATTAGGAGCATGATTAGGTTTTGGATTTGACCACTATTTGTCTCTAACTTCGAGAATGCTATGACTTGATGAGTTAGGGATGTTTATAGGATATTTATTCATATTAAATATATTTCTTTTCTTTTGACCTCATCTTTTCTAAATGCTCAAATGACGTGCTTAATTATTCACACACTTGTGTTCACCTCACTTCATAATTCTGAATGATGCTTGTGTACCTTGATGCTTGTACCATGAATTAAATGCATAATTATACTTCTTCTTGATCATAAGACTTTTTCTAATTTTGTAAAATTCCTATGTTTGTCTCCCTCTCATCTAACATATACCTTCTCTTTCAATTTGTTTCACTTGCTAGCATCGAATGAGGACTTATGTCCACTTAGGGTTGCTTAATTGCTTTTGCTTGTGTGATTTGATTGTGATTCTTTCTCAAGAATGCTTGTATGTTGATTATAATTCCTTTATGTTTTCACTTCTGACTTTTTCACTTCACCTGACTTCCTTATGCCATAATAAGTTAGGCACTTGACACATGAGGCTTCACTTTTGGTGTGCTTACATGTATGATTTCTTTTTTGACTTTTAAGTACTTACCTCTTATGCATGAACCTTATGGGATCCTTTCACATGTCCTAATGTTTACCTTTATGCAATGTATCTTCCCTCTGCATGTGTTCTACTTGTTAATGACTTAGGTCCATTCTTGCAAGTTGTTTGAGTTTCATCTCTCTTCACCATGCATGCTTGCTTTGTTCAAGTGATGTTTGTTAACATGTAACCTCTTGGTGATAATTTTTAATGTCTTAAAGCATGTTTAAACTTAGGTATATACCCTTTCCAATTATTCGCTTGATGCTTTTAGCATTGTTTGAAGTTATGTTTTATATTTGCTTAATTGTACTTCTACTTGCCTAGTTAGATGATTTCATCTTCTTCTTGACTCATGTTTCCTTGTTTAGGGTAGAAATAGGATGATAACATGTTAGGTGAAGTAGATTTGAGTTGTTTAATATACTTTCATACTATTCCTTCTTTGTTGGTCAATCATTGCTTGCTTGCCTTTCTTCTTTACTTGCTCAAGTACTTGTTTGCTTGTCTTCTTCATGTGATTCTTGTATGATCTTTCTCACATCTTTGAGACACGTTTGTATGAACCTCTTTAGGTATACTTACTAACTTGTAAAGGTCTTTACCTTTATTTCTTCACTTCATCTTTTATTGTTAAGTTTTGATGTTTGTTTGACACTTAAATCCTTGAGTGCTTGTGTGTTTGTTGATTGCTTATGTTTGGTTTGTAATGCCTTAAGGTATAACCATTTGAGCATGACCCTTAGGGGACCATAGTGTGTGTTTTGAGTCTTTACTTAGACACATTCTTACTTGGTGATTTATAACTTGAGGCATGTTAGAGTTTAGGATCTTGTTGATTTGTACTTGTTGATTGATGTTTGATTCTTACACTTAGGCGTTTGCTTGGCTCTTAAGCCATATCTTTTGAGGTTTACACTCATGTTTGTTTCTTTGTAATTTACTTGTGATAACATGTTCCCTTAGGATTTTAGTTTCATCTTCTTTAAGATATGAACTAAATAGACCTTAGGTTCTAAACTAAGTATTACAATATTAGATAGCTCTCTTTAACTTTAACCTTAGATCCATCTTTGCATGTTAACTTAGGTAGATGTTTCCCTTTCATCCTAACTTTAGGATCACCATTGCATGATAACATTAGGATCTCTAATCTCCCTTAGAATTTTTCATTCCCCTTTTGCATATTTAAAACTAAAACTTCTTTTTCTTTATCAAACTCCAAAAACATTTAATAATAATGATGTGAACCATGTGTCACGAGCCTTAAGCGCCGGGGGGGGGGGGGGGGGGGGGGGGGAAGGTATGAGGGGGGTACATTCCCAACCTTTTGCTTTCTTTCAAACATAATCTTTAATATGGTTCAAATCACCAAATCCTTTTTCAAGGTGAAAAATACAAACCAATTCAAACTTTTTTTCCTTCGGGCTTTTCTTTTAAAAACCTTTTCACAAAAAGGATGTGTTATTTCCACTCCGCATAAACGACGTGTGATTCCCCAAAGGTCAGGTTGTAATATGTCAACTGCTAGGGTGCGAATGTAACATTATCCACCTAAAAAACAAAAAACAAACCAAAACACCTTTTTAGGTGAATTGTGAGTGCCCTGATCTCTCATGCACGAAGAGGGTACGTAGGCACAAAGGTTCACAACCCCGGTGGACACAACTAATAAAAACTTTTATTTTTGTAAATACCTTTCATTCATGCATTTCCATTTAACTTGTTAGCTTTAGACTTTAGACACACCCTTTGATTAGAACAACAAGAGTGGATCCCATGGAGTACCACGGACGTGAGGAGTGCTAATACCTTCCCCTTGCGCAATCGACTCCCGTACCTGTTGTACCCCAAAATTTGCCCTCCCATTTTCTTCAAGATTTGCAAAGAGCATGCTTCAAAATCCCCCAAAGGTTGCACAGTTCAAGGGCCTCCTAACAGTAAAAAACTAGGGTGTTGATTCTGACAAAGAAATTGAAGTTTCCAAAGGTCTAAACAAGTCCCACATGCCTGCAAACATGGTCAAGCATCCACATGCCAAGTTTCAAGACTTACAGCACAAAATTGCACAGTCAAAAACCCTAATTGCCCTACAGTCAACCGCAGGGGCAAAATGGTCATTTGACAGTCAAAAGCCTAAATTTTTGATCAACATCTTATTTTGAAGCCACAAACATCATTTGATCAATTCTTGCTCATGATTCTCAAGGCATGGCGCAAAAAGTCTCAAGATGCAAAAGTTTCCATATTTGGACAGTTGAAAAAGTCAACTGTAAATTGACCAGGGCATAACTTCCACATGGTTTATCATAAAAATTCCATCCAAAGCTCATTTTGAAGAGAATGACATTTCCTACAACTCCTCTTCACACTTCAAGTCCAAGAAATGCTCTCACAAAAAGTTATCAATTTCAACATTATAGGTCATTTTCAAAAGTCAACAAAAAGGGACTTTAAGTCAAAGACCATAACTTGAGATTGGTAAATCAAAATGACATGGGACCAAAGGAATTGGTTAGAGGACTTCAACACCTTTCCAAAATGTCCAAGAACATGATCAAAGCTTAAAAATTGAGCAAGATATGCCTTGTGGAAGTTGGGAAATTTTTGGGAATTTTGAAAAGTCAACTTTACTTCAAATGCCTCAAAATTGCTAATGGGCCACAAATTCTTCCAAGAATCATCATCCAAAAGCTATGCACGACCCATTGACCCAAAGGGGAGTTATTTTCTTATTTTTAATTAATTAATTGAATATTTAATCTATTTAATTCATTTAATCAAAATTAATTACAAGAAAAATACTAAAATAAGGTTTTCAAATATTTTTGTGCAGTATAATCTCTCATCAAGGCCTAAGGATTTCGTGCATGCCCAAAGAAGAAAGATTCCATGCAAATTGGCTAGGTTTCATGATAAAAAGATTGAAAAAGATTATGCAAAATCACAAAATTCAAAAGCATTGATTCCATGGATATTGGGCTTGTTTTGTTGACCTAAAACATTCACATATATGTACACATGATAACCCTAATGCTCAGAACCTTCAAGCTGCGCCCAAGAGGAATACACACTTTGCATTTTTTTGTCAAAAAACTTCAAAACTGAAAACACAGTTTCAGTGCGTTTCAAGGCAAGATAACCATTCCAAAAGCTTTCTGAGGACTTCCTGAACGTCACCCAATCTTTTTCCATTCCCCACGCATAAAGAAGTGGTAGAACAAAGTCCATTTTTCTGAAACTTTTCTCATAATCGTGTTTTGATATACATGCCTTTTCCATACATTTAAATGTTTGATTTACACTAATATGCATTCCCTGAAACTAATGATGTATTTTAATTAAGTTTTTATGGCCTGTACGCAAAGTTACCATGGAAGCTCTTTAGGGTTTCAGAGGTAAAAAATTAGGGCTTCTTTCATAGGGAAAAATTGGACAGCAAGGCCTATACCACTGAACTCGTGATCTTCAGACGAATCCAGTCATCCTATCGCGCCCAATTTATGAGCAACGATACTCTAATCGCTATTTTTCGCAGGGTACATTTAGTGGGGGTTTAAAACCCCCGCTATCTCTTTTTCTGTCACAGGCACAACGAAGACGAAGCCTGCGTGTCCTATCTTGGTTGGACCATTTGAATTTTCCGCGCGTTTTTGTGATTAAACATTATTAGCGTGAATTATTCTTTATAATATTTGTTTGTTATGATATATACAAATGCGTTTGAATGGTGTGGTGGTTGGGAACCTTGTTGGCAAGCCTTGGGACCTGGGTTCGATTCCCATGTCCCCCATATTTCTTTCTATTTTTTCTTGCAACGTGATTAGGTACTCAACGTGTCCAGAAGTCCACCAAACATCCAGCGCTGAAGCTTGCCACACGTCTCAGGAGATGGATCTGAAGGTCAGGATCTGGAGTCCACCATGGGCATCAGTCAAACGTGCCACACACATCCCAGAAAAGTCAAGAGGGCCTTCCTCAAATGGGCCAAATTGCTGGGAATTTACCTCCAAAATTGGGGTCAACACCCCCCATTGGTTTGCATATTATTTTCTTTCTTTTCATTTTTTTTCTTCTATTTATTTGTTTTATTTATTTTAGTTAATTCATCATTATTAATTTTCATAAAATATAAAAAAATCAGAAAAAAGTCAAAATAAAAATATGTTTTAATATTTAATTCATAAATAGTTTTTGTAAATAAATTTAACAATTAATTTAGTTTTAATCCTAGATTTAATTTTAATGTTTTTTTTAATAAACTAAAAAATGTAGAATTAGGGTTTTAAATACTTTTATTCTTTTTATTTTCTTTTGCCATTATTAAGTATTAATTATTTTTTAAATAAAATTGTCATGTAAATAATTAATGTAAATTAGGTTACAACTTAAACTTTTTTTTTTAACAAATTAAAAATAGTTTAGAATTAGGGTTTTTAATTCCATTAATTTTCTTAATTTCATAAAATACAAAAAATATCAAAAAATAAGTCTTTTTCCTTTATCTAATTTAATTAATTTCATAATTTCAATTTAATTTCTTTAAAAGGGTCCAACGCCCTCGCATTCGATCATAATTCTATTTCGCGCGCTTATTTTATTTCCTTTTTATAAATTTCATGTAATTACTCCAAAGCCTTGTAATAAATTAATTAGGACATTTATCTTTCCGCATTTTATTTTATTTCAAATCGGGTCTTGGATTAATTTGGCGTTGTAGACCCGCGCCTTTGTAATAGCGTAGGACTTTTAATTCCGCATCTTTTAACTGTTAATAACCTGCATGAAAGAATGAATGCCAAAAAAATAAAAACAAAGCGTAGATCACCAATGCATGAACAAGACAAATATAATTGAAAATGACACACAAATCACACACCACCCCTAGGGTACGTCTCACTGTTGCCTTGCCCCTCGAAAAGTGGTCGTCGAGTAGAGGACGTTTTAGTAAGTCCTCATGTCCATGAACATGGCATGAGGGTAGCTTCTAAGGTGTCTTCCTATTGCTCTGGTGACCACACTGTCCCGAACCCTCTAATTGACCCGAACACCTCCAACGGTGGTGCTACCTACCTCTCAATGGTGGGATGGCACTACTTTAAGGACATTTACACAGATGAATTCCTTAGGGTAGGTAGATGACTCGTAGATGCTTGCTCTAATTTCAAAACAAATCAAAAACTTCTTTTCACGCCGACACCTTTCAAAAAGCTTTCAAAAGCAATTTTTCAAACACTCTTGAGGACTGATACAAGAGTCGAACTAAAATTTTCAAAGAAACTTTTTTTTAACCCACAGTTGAAAAGCAAACAAACATTTTGAAAACACAAATGAGCAAGTATCTAAGAGCCCATGGATAACCATGGATAGAAAAGGTGCTAACACCTTCCCTTTCTATAAATCTACCTCCCGAACCGAGAGCAATCTCTATAAGGAATTTTTCTGTGCTTTTGTCCTTTCCATTTGGAGAAAATAAAAGACGGTGGCGACTCTTGCTTCCGCGACATTTCACGAACCAGCGTTAAACAGTCAGTTCCAGATCCACCGATCACAGTACCCATTCTCTTGGTTGCAAGACCTTGATTTCTCCTTTCTCAGGTTATCTTTGATGTTCACCTTTCCTCTTATGGGATAAATAAATATTTGATGGCGATTTTATTATTTATTTTTCTCTAGTTGCTTCAGCTGGCGACTTCACTATGGAAATCTAAGTGAGTCAGTCCTAACTCTTGTTTGTTTTGTCTTTAGGTGTTTATTTATTTATGTGTTTATAAGCTTATTCATTTGTATATATGTTTACCTGTATATATGTTTGCATGCATTACATTTTATTGCTTTCCATATGTTGGATATTGTTGATGTGCTGGTTGCTGGATTTTCAGTTTTTCATATTGGGTGGGATGTTACTCGAGGTAAAAGGCCTAATACACGAGCCAGAGTTGTAAAAATTTAGGAACACATAGGACTAGAGTAGATGTTCGTGATGCCTGGGGGTGTAGGCCCCACTGTACGATCATGAAGTACTACGCTCAGACGAGTTCATTTGGGGGCATTGTCGTCTTATGTACATCCGTTATAATGATATGTTTTCACGTGGACTCACGACTATGGGTTACCTTTTAGCCTTACCCTGGCCTAGACTTCACCCGTGAGTGGGGAAGGAATAACATTACAGGTACTGTTGGTGACTATGTGGTTCTTTTGGTGTATGTTCCGGACCTTTGATCCCGTAACATCCGGTTACTCAATAGTTTAGCAACTATTAATTGCGATGGAAACCTTGATCCTGTATTAGTGCATACATAACATGATTGTATCATCACAATACATGTTCTTTCCATTTCTAGTGAACCATATCATTGAGCCTTGTGCTGAGCTTTTCTATCATTTACGTGCTAAACATTAAAGTATGAGGGTTCCATGAAAATGATTAAACATAGAATTGCATTCACTCATACACTTCATGCATCTTCATGCATCCATAATAGGTGCTCAAAGTCGGGGATTCTTATTTAGACTTGGTATTCTTTTAAGAACTGCAAATCTTGAATTCTTATCGCTTCACGCTCAAAGATTAGTTATGGAACAACTTCGTGGGGAACTAGACGAGATGAAGGTTCAAATGGGGATATTTATGGTAGACATACAAGCTTTGGTCCATGGTCAGGAACTCGTGAAAGAGGGAAAAAGTCAGTTGAAGACTCAGTTGAGTTTGGTTATGGAAGTTTTGAAGACAGTGCTAAAAAGGAAGACAATCATATACCTATTGCTGTAACAGGAGATGACATTCCTCCCCATTATTTGGGACCTCGTTCAAGTCACGCAGTAACTCGTTGGTCTTTTCCATAATCTTGTGTTCCAGGGTCTTCTCGTCAGCATTCGACTTTTGTTTCCCAAGTGAATGTAAGGAAAAAGGCTCATCATCAAAGACAGAAGCAACCCGAGAAGCAATTTGACCCCATTCCAATGTTGTATGCTTAGTTACTTCCTCGACTACTAGGATTTCAGTTGGTTGAGCCTCGTACTTTGGGTCGTTCTCCGGCAAAGCTTCCACTTGGTTATGATAGCAATGCTAGGTGTGAGTTCCACTCTGAGGCACCTGGTCATAATATTGAGAATTGCAAGGTGTTGAAATACCAAGTTCAGGACTTGCTTGATTCAGGGGCATTTGTGTTTACTCCAGATAGTCGAGATGTGCGAGTTAATCTTACTCTAACTACTGCAGGGGAAAAGATTAATCATGTCTTCTATCCCGAATTTGTCTCAAAACAGGAGGACTCTCCACAATTTTGGGTTCCAGATCATCCATTATATCAATCTCTACTTGTTACTCAGTCAAATCAGAAAGGGAAAGCACCATAGCAGACTTGGTGTCCAAATTAGTCAGGTAGGAAGAATCTGAGAAGGCCAAGAAGAGTATATGACCCAATTCCTATGCCTCTTAGTCAGTTTCTCTCTCACTTGCTCCAAAATTATTTGGTGGAGTTAAAGCAGCTTGGGGCTCCTTCTTTCCATTATCTTGAGGGATATGACCCCAACGCCTACTGTGAGTACCATTCTGGGGAACCTGGCCATACTATTGAAGGGTGTAATTCATTCAAAGGCAAAGTTCAAGACCTCATTGACGCCAAGGAAATCACATTCACCCCAGAGGGCCTATCCATAAATTGAAGTCTCTGTGTCCGTGAACATCAAGACTGCAGAAAATCTCAAAAATCAATAAATCCAGACGGAGTCAAGTCTCTTCAATAATGTTGATCATTTGTTTCTTTACTGCATTTCATTTGTAATATTGCTTGTTTGCTTAAACATTGTTTTCATGTATGAACTTGTTTGTTTTTTAGTATTAATTTTAATGCAATGTGTTGTACCCCAAAATTTGCCCTCTCATTTCATCAACATTTCTCATCACAAGACTCTTGGAACTCAAGATCAAGCTAGGGTTTGCTCTGCTCAAGACACCTCCTTGCACTATTGACCTAAATTAAGGTTTGAGTTTGCACAGGGATATTTTGACCTAAAATGCCCAAAGTGACTTTCATACTTCATGTTGGACTCACAAGTTTGTCCATACCAAGTTTCAAGCCTTGATTCAAATTTTTGTCCAGTCAATTGGA
Source organism: Vicia faba (assembly GCA_948472305.1). Lineage (NCBI taxonomy): Eukaryota > Viridiplantae > Streptophyta > Magnoliopsida > Fabales > Fabaceae > Vicia > Vicia faba. Next base: position 1,055,248,816 of record OX451738.1, on the reverse strand, counting down.
CAGTTGACTTAGAAATCAGCTGTATTGGGGAAAAAGTCAACTGTGGCCAATTGACAGTCAAACCTCATGAAATTTGACCCACATCAACATTATTAACTCATATGAACCATTTGATCAAGTTTGGATCACAATTCCACAAGAAATTTGATCAGATCACCAAAAGGGCAAAATGGTCATTTTTAGGGTTTTGACTGCACAAAGGCAATTTTTGACTATTTGACCTAGCCAATGGCAAATCAAGCTCACACATGGACTCAAGGACTCAATGAAATTGTATTGACCCATTCAACAAGTTCAAAAGATCTCAAATGCAAAAGATTGACAGGTGAATTTTTTAGTCAACTGATCAAAATTTGACTGTACACTGAAAAGTCAAACTTTGACTTTTTGGTCAAAATCAAGTTCCAAGAGTTATTTTTCATCAAGACATGTCAAATTATGAAACTTTTTCATCAAGAAACCCAAAAATGCAAATTAGGGTTTAAAATGGAAAATTTTCATAACTTAGAAATTTTCTAAGTTATGAAATTTTCTTATTTTTTCCTAACTGTGTCCCATTTGTTTCACCAAGATAAAAATGGATTCAAACAAAACTTGCAACATGAAAGTTGTATTCCATCACAAAGTCTACAACTTTGATTCACAAAGTTTTCTCAAAAGAGGCCTGTATCTCAAGTTATGATTTTTGGAACAAGGGTACCTAAAACTTTTAACTTAGAGAAATTTTGCCCTAATTTAGGCAGGATTTTGACCCATCTTCTTGGCCATTTTTCACATAGTTCCACTTGGAGTTTCAAGTTGCATTTCAAATATGGATTATAATACATGTGCCAAGCTTTCCAAATTGTCCAAGAACTCCTCAAACACCCTTGTGGTTAGAGAGAATCTAATGCTTGAAGTTGGAAAAAACTCATTTTGATCCATGGCCAATATATGTTCATACAAACTTGCATTTTCAAATCAGCATGTTTGGTACTATCTTGAAGGCCTCAAAACCAGTTTGTACTCTATAATTTAATGCATAACCATTGAGCTAAGGTATTATCTTGGTCATTTGGACATTGCATACAAAATTAAGCCCTAAATGGTAAAAGGTATAATGCCATTTTTGTAAAGTTGCACTTTATGTCAAAACAAAATCCTTGAGGCATGGGGCCAGATCTTTGAGGCAAGATCAAATCTACCAATTCCAGTAACCAAGAGCAAAATGTGCAGCATGATATAGGACTTGTACAGGCCTGCATTGGACAGAGACACACTCTTGCTTGAAAAAGAAGAAAAGTTGCAAATCACATGCCATCTCTCACATCTGTTAAAACCAACTTACAAAAACTTTGTAAACAAGTTGGATACCTCCTAACAAGCCAGAAACACGACCCTTTTGCCTCTCAAAACTCCTAGTGCACAAATTCTCCATTTTCTTTCAAAACAGAGTCAGTTCTGTAAACTTCAAGCCATAGTCAAATTTCATCGTGCGTTTTGTCCAAAGATACTTCAAACACCTTCCAACCAACCTACCTGAGCTATCCAGATCATCCACAAGTTGTTGTAACACCATTAACACACATTTCCATTTTTGTTTTAAAGCTTTGCAGGTTGAGTTATGTGGCACGATTCAAGCTGTTTCAAAACAAACCAAGCATTGGAAAAGCTTCCTTGGACCTCAGGCAAGCTCAAAAGAAGCTCAAGCACCCTTGAAAGTTGCTGCATTATCCAGCTCGAAGTCAACTGAAACAGGTATTTCATGGACTTATATCTCTCTATTTAGGAATAGTTAGGCTTATATTTGTGAATGAAATATGTTGTACTCATAGCCCTGAAGCCATACATATGCTTAGTTTTCATTTATATTAATCGTGCTAGGAGAATTTTGTTCATGAACTTTCTGAAAAAACTAGGTTAGAAATTAGGGCCAGAGAAATTCTCTCTGGTCTTTAAGAGTTAGCTTAAGTTTTTTATATGGTTGGATTCGTTGTTTGATGCTCTACAAGTTTCATGTTATGAGTTTTGTCAAAAAATCAAAGAATTAGGAGATAGCAGGTGATGTACAGAACGCACGTTTTTGTGAACCAAGGAAGAAGATGAAGTCTGATTAGGCTGGGCCTGGTCATTCTTACTTCTAACACCCCATTTTTCAGTTTACACCCCCTGACCCATTTGCTTGTATATTTGTCATTTTGATATTTTTATTTTTATTCTGACTTTATTATTTTTTGTCCAAATATAAAAAAATACCAAAAAAACTATTTTTTATATTTTTCCATATTTATTTTCATTTTTACTAGTATAAGTATGTAATTAATCTATTTTTCTTTTTATTAAAACTCAAAAATAATATAAAAAAAACATATACTCATCTTTATTTATTATTTTTATACACTTAAAAATATTTTCTTGAATATACACATTTTTTTTGTAAATAATTAATTTCTATTTTATATATATATATATATATATATATATATATATATATATATATATATATATATATATATATATATATATATATATATATATATATATATATATATATATATATATATATATATATATATATATATATATATATATATATATATATATATATATATATATATATATATATATATATATATATATATACATATATATATATATATATATATATATATATATATATATATATACACACATATATATATATATATATATATATATATATATATATATATATATATATATATATATATATATATATATATATATATATATATATATATATATATATATATATATATATATATATATATATATATATATATATATATATATATATATATATATATATATATATATATATACTTTATTTTATTAAATAATTAGGACAAAAATACAAAAATATTACATTTTTATTTTTATTAATATTTTGCACTAAAATATCATTTTTACAATATACTTTTATTTTTTTTGTACAAATCAATATATTATTGTATATAATTAATAAATAATACTATTTATTTAAGAATTAGGGTTTTTGCCCTAAATAATAAATAATTAAAATTGACCCTTTTTATCATTCTTTACATTTCACATTAAAAAATTACTTTTTATATACATAAAAACTTTTTGCATAATACATTTTATTTAACATTTATTTGTTGTATTTTATTTAATTATTGCACATTTAAATATTATATTATGCCTTGTACATTCAATTTGGTTTTAATAACTTAGAATTTAATTTCTTGTCAAATACCCCCAATTCAAATTTGTACCCCCTCCCTATATCATGTTGTAATAGTGTAGGATTTAAATTCTCGCACTTTTAAATGCTTTCAATTATGCCATGGTTAGACCTAGGGTTTGTATGCAAATAAAATCAACAACTAGTTTGACCTAATCCAAGATAAACATGCATGAAAAACAAACACAATGCACACTCGCACCCCTAGGGTTTCAATCCACTTGTTGCCTTCAAAAAATGGGCCATGATTGCACGTCAAGTACTTTGGCAAAACAAAAACAAAAACAAAGATCATAGTCCCTCGATGACGCTATCTGAGTTGCCTAAACAAAATGATCAAGTCCCTTAAGAAAATTGCCAAAAATACTTGACACAATTGCTATCATGGTCCATATGATGACCCGCACCTGTCCCGTTAACATCCTAACATAAGGTTGTTCACCAAATACAATGGTGAAACAACACTGTTAAAAGGGTTAAAAACATAAGAAAGATCTTTGAGTAAAATAGGGTAGACAACTCTTAGTTACTTGATCAAAACTTTCAAAAAAACATCCTTGCTATCTTCAAAACACACTTCACAACACAATTTCAAAACCCTACTTTCAAACATTGGAAACTTTTAAAAGACAAAAACACCTTTGTATACATTCAAACAAGAATCATTACAAAGGTTGCCACAACGATGGCCTCTTTTCAAAACATCTTTCAAAACCACACACAAACCACCATTTCAAACAATTGAAAAGCAAAGAAAGTGATCTAAGCAAGTAACTAAGAGCCCATGGATAACCATGGATAGAAAGGGTGCTAATACCTTCCCTTTCTATAATCTACTCCCCGAACCCAAGAAAACATCTCAAAAGGTCTTTCCTGTGCTTTTTGACCTTTCCTTAGGATAAAATAAAAAGTCGGTGGCGACTCTTGCTAAACCGAAACATTTGCGATCACAAAACGCAAAATCCCAAGTCAGTTCTCCCACCGTATCACACAATGAGTATGTTTGTCTTGAAGTAATCCATTTGTTTTCACTCATGAAAGGTTTTTCTTGCATTAAGATACCTATTGTACTAGTCTTTTGCTTAGGAAGAGACTGAGGGAGGACGATGATAACTGTAAAATGCAAAAATATCTGGTTATATGCTTTTGAATAGAACCCTGCTGATGATGTACATGCATTGTTTCAAATTCCTAAACACCAGAGATATAAGGGAGTGAATCCCTCATCAACCCCTTTAAGCCTTGAAGTAGGAGTTTCTTTTCATATGAAAAAACCCTCATTGTTAACCCAACGACAGGGTAGTGTTCATTTAATCTGATCGAGCGTTCAAATTTTGAAAGGAGTGTGAATCTGAGGATAAACCATAATGGTTATGTCTCATGCATTAGAAGGTCAAAATATGATGATATCATAATGGGTATCCCTCATCAACTGAGAAATGAGGCAGTCACAACTCTCCAACAAGTCAAAATGACTCAGGGTCACACGATTTGTACAAAAAAATGAGGAAAAAAAGTGAAAAAAGAAAAATAAAAAAGCTCGTTAAGTCGAAAAATTGAAAGCAAGTGACTTAGGCAAAAATTAGAGCATTTCGCTGGACTTGAAAATCAAAAATCAAAAATAAATTAGTCCAGGAAAAAACTAGGGAAACAAAAAAGAATGAAAAATAAAAGTGAAAAGGATTACCAAAGTAAAATCATCATAAGAACAAATTTGTGTCATCAGACGCCCAAGAACAAAAGGTGAGTGACTGCCATGTCCAAGAATCTCAGTGGTTCCTCAACCGTCTCGAACTCCTCTTGAGAGATGAGTGCTCGTATCGAGTTAAATGAATGTAGGACTGGAGAACATCATGTGGAATGGGTGGGTAGAAATAAACTTTGATCCTTAAATCCTTTTTTCTGAAAATCGTGAATCAGGCCACCTTACAACCCTCAAAAGTCCTAATTGAAGCATGGCTTATTTCAAAAGCATACCACAACTAGATAATGTTAATTAACTCCTAAGGTGTGTTAAATATATGTGTTGGTATCATATGCTTGTATTATCTTTCATGAAAAGATTTTTGAATGTTTCACTTTAGCTAGTGATTCGCTCACAACAAAGTCGTAACATCATTTCAATCAAAGTTCATAAACTTCAATACTAACATAGACTTTGCATTAGAATTATTATTCTCATAATAAAGATCTTTCTACTTTCAAATATTTGTCTGACATCAAGTAAGTTTCCATGATGGGAATCAGTGTAATACATGATCATGTCAAAGTAAAGATACTTGAGCACTCCGCGGAGTAAAGGCCGATTATTTCAGAGAATGGTCATATCAAGGGGCATGTTGCCTAGAAACTCTTTTCAACGTAAGAAAGTTTCTTTCACAGTTTGATCACCCAAGAGAGGGTAGAGTTTAAAGTATCTATGGAGAAAAGGATGTGCCAAGTACATTCAATCTTGAGCAGTTACGTCGAAATTCGATCAATCTCTCAAATAAATCTAAAGAAGATGAGACAGATTATCCTGAATACTCTCTGGAGCAAGGGCATGCCACTGTCAAATAATCATAAAGGTTTTTTCCCCAATTTTTTTCACCCTCAAGAATAGTGGAGTTTGAAGATTCATTCGATCCAGGGCATTCAAGTCGGGATTCGATCCCTCAAAGTTCAGCTAATCTGGGGAAGTTACACCGAGAAATCTCCTTAAAGTTCAGTTAATCTGAGGTCGTTACATCGAGATTCAACAAATCTCTCCAAGAATACCTTGATCAGAGGATAATCATTTTAGAATTTGAAGATACTAGGGCAAGTCATCTCAAGTCATTATGATAGAAGGACACTCTCAATGCAGATTCCTTCATAGACTATACCTAGGTCACGTTGGTGTGATTTATTTTACAGTAACCGTCATTCACTTGTGACATGCAACATAATGGTGCAAGAGATCGAGAACCATCAAAGTTTTTATTAGCGTATGGTTTTGGGATATGTTTCCTCATTAGAGAATAGAAAGAATGATTCCTCAAACAGAATCCTTTCCCCAGCGTAGTCTGCACTTTTGCTCAACAAAAGCTTATATGTTAAGAGGTTTCCCTTTAGAAATCTCCTCCCTAGTGAAATAAATTTTGGTGGATTCTGTACAACTATTTATTTCCCCATTATGGTCTACATCTTCTAAGAGTTCTTGTTAGAGTTCTTATACTTACCAGCAGAAGATTTTTGGTTTGTCTCCTTGAAGCAGTCTATTTTCCCCAGTGGAGTGTGTGTAAGCCTGTTCTTCCCTGGTAAAGTCTACACATATGGGTTACCTTTCTAATATTTCTTTCAGGAGGTTTGTTTTTTCTTCCCAGTAAGGTTACATTTTTGTTAAATACCTTACAAGGTTCTCCTTCCAAGTGTATTTTGTACTAGTGAAAATTCTTTTGAGAATTCAATTATCCCTAGTGGTAAAATATTTTGTGTCATCCCCAGTGGAAGTTAAGCTATGTGGGTTTCTTGTTCAAGATTTCCCTTCTCCCTAAGTGAAGATTTGCACCCCAGTAGAGTTTGTCATAGATTTTCTTTTAGATTCTCATTATCGCCAGTAGAAGTTACCTTTGTCAAGAATTCTACATAAAAAGATCTCCATTCCCCAACGAAGTGTTCCTTATTCCTAGGAAGGAGGTAATAGACCTTTTCCATAGGAAGTTAAGATTTGTTTGGAGTCTGAATTAGCTTTCTTCAGTGGACTACAATTTATTTTTGCAGCGTCCTTTCCAAATCCTACTTTTCAGTGGCATCTCTCCTCAGATTTTGCGTGTTTTATTTGCAATCTTGCACCATAGTTTATAGCCAGTGGTTGTTAACAATCCAGATTGTATTATCCACAAAATACCAAATTTTCAAGGATTTCTCTTCATCAATTCCTTGTTTCTCCTGCAACTCATTTTTGTTATTGTTGGTCCCCATTGAACATTTAAATATGCATCATTACACTGCATCTACCAAATGCGTAGCATTTCCATTATATGGAGCATTATTCCATATAAAAATTCAAACATGCATTGAAGCATAAGCCAATTTTTTTGCTTACCTGAAATAACCAAGTTGTTATATACTCTGAAGGTGTGTACTGGCATCCCCGACATGATTCTTCCAAGATTTCCGCTTCATACCTTTGGTTTACCAAGCATATTGTCTTGTGGTAATCCCATCTTGTTTCCCCAATAGTGTCTATTATGATTTCTATCTCCAGTCGGGTCTTATTGTGTTTTCTCTTTCCCCAAAGAGTCGTTGATGTCTCTTGCCATTGCAAGTTCTCGGTGTTTTTACCCGTGTTTTCTCTTTTCAATTAGAGTGCGAGTAAGAGTTGGTGTATAACATGTCTTTCTTCTCAATTTGAGTATCCATACTTCGTGTGTGGCAATTCAGATAATTGCCACTCTTGAAGAATTATACTCTGTCTTTGGCCTGAGGGATAATGTATTTCTTGTGATTTTACAAACATTAGTACTCTCTCAAAGTTCGGCTTAGGTTGGCAATCCTTGTCCAGAGTCCCCTTCGGCTGGTCTCTTTTTCATTTGAAAGTCTGCCTTCAATCGATGTTTTGTTCAGATTCAATGTCTATTTGTATCCCTAGTTATGTTCGCCTTTGATCGGTGTTCTTTTCTTAGGAGTCTACCTTCAGCTAGTATTCTTTGTTTGAGTCCCCTTCGGTCGGTCTCTTTCCTTTATATGTCTTCTCTCGGCCTGACATATATTTTTAATATCTTTGTTAAGAGTCTACCTTCGGCTAGTCTTCTTTTTATTGTAAGTTCGCCTTTGATTGATGTTCTTTTCTTAGGAGTCTACCTTCGGCTAGTATTCTTTGTTTGAGTCCCCTTCGGTTGGTCTCTTTTCTTTATATGTCTTCTCTTGGCCTGACATATATTTTTAATATCTTTGTTAAGAGTCTACCTTCGGCTAATATTCTTTTTATTGTAAGTTCGCCTTTGATCGGTGTTCTTTTCTTAGGAGTCTATCTTCAGCTAGTATTCTTTGTTTGAGTCCCCTTCAGTCAGTGTCTTTCCTTTATATGTCTTCCCTCAACCTGACATATATCTTTGTTAAGAGTCTACCTTTGGCTAGTCTTCTTTTCATTGTAAGTTCGCCTTTGATCGATGTTCTTTTCTTAGGAGTCTACATTCAGTTAGTATTTCTTGTTAGATTCCCCTTAAATTGGTCTCTTTATTATGTCTTCTCTCGGCCTGCCATATATCTTTGTTAAGAGTCTACCTCTGGCTAGTCTTCTTTTCATTATGAGTTTGTCTTTGATCAGTGTTCTTTTCTTAGGAGTCTACCTTCAGTTAGTATTCCTTGTTAGAGTCCCTTTCAGTCTGTATCTTTCTTATGTCTTCCCTCAGCCTAACATATATCTTTGTTAAGAGTCTACCTCCGGCTAGTCTTCTTTTCATTGTAAGTTCTCCTTTGATCAGTGTTCTTTTCTCAGGAGTCTACCTTCGGCCAGTATTCCTTGTTAGAGTCCCCTTCAGTCGGTCTCTTTCTTGTGTCTTCCCTCGGCCTGACATATATCTCAAATGTTTATTGGTATCTTTCATGTATATGCCTTCCCCCGGCCTGGCATACACTTCTAACTTTTGTTTGGTCCCTTTCCTTTATGTGTCTTCCCTCGGCATGACATTTATTTCCAATGATTCATTGATATGTTTAATAAGAGTCTCCTCCGGCTAGTCTCTTCTCTCTGTATTTCTTCCCCCGGCCTGGCGTATATTTCTAATGTTTTTTTGGTCCTTTTTCTTGATGTGTCTTCCCTCGGCCTGACATATAAATTATTTATATATTTTATACGACTCTTCTCCGGCTAGTCTCTTCTCTCTGCATGTTTTCCCCTGGTCTGGCGTACATTCCCCCCTCGGGTAACTATCATTACAAAAAACAAAACAAAAATAGAAAATATAGAAAACCAAAATATATATGACTTTCCTTTGTTTCCAAGAGTACACATTTTATGGTTCTATTGGTATTCAATCCTCTTCCAACTTGAAAGTTCGAAAGGCTAACGCCAATCTCACCCTCGGGTTTAAGATGATTGAATAGGGGCAGCTATTGCACCCCAAAATTTTCCCTCTTCTTTTTAACCTAATTGGCTTATGTTTCATCTTATTATACACACTCATGCGTTAGAGATGGAATCAAGGTATTCTTGTTCTTTTGCCTCAACCACATGGTTGAGTCAAGCTACAAGGGCTTCTTATGCCTCAATACATCTCCACATAGTTCATCACCTCATCAGATAATTGAAGATTACAAGTGATTTGGAGTTGATCAACTTTCTCTTACTTTTTGGTCCCTGGACTAGGGTTTTGAGTATTGAAGTGTGTGACACCTTCATGGGCAAGATTCTTGAAACACCACCATTATCGAGGTACATAGGCCATATTTTTTCAAGAGATTCTTCATCATGTCCATAGGAATTAGGGTTTTGAAGTTGTGAACTCATCTTCTATCGTTGTGACTGAAAATTAAGATTTGTGATAAAATCAGTTTATTTTTTATTGTTTGATAAAATCTTGATTCCATGGTATTCTACACGTTTCTAAGCTTCTATGTGTTATACCCCAAAATTTTCCCTCTCACTTATCAAGAATTGCCTCACAAAATCTCTTTGACTCAAGACTGCATCAGGGTTTGACCAACCCAAGACACCTCTTCATGCACTGATGACCAAAATTAGGGTTTGAGTTTTCACAAGGATTTTTGGACTATCAATGCTTCATATGACTTTCAAGGATCATTAGGGACCCCCAAGATTACTCATGTCAAGTTTCAAGCCCTAAATCACACTTTTGATCAGTCAATTGAATAATTGACCTAAAAATCAGGTGTATTGGGGAAAAAGTCAACCATGGCCAATTTACAGTCAAACTTCATAATTTTTTATCCACATCAACATCTTAGACTCATATGTATCATTTGATCAAGTTTGGACCACAACTCCTCAAGAAATTTGATCAAATCATCAAAATGGCAAAATGGTCAAAATTAGGGTTTTGATTGGGAAGGGGCAATTTCTGATTTTTGACCTAGCAAATTATCAATTGGTTTGAATCATGATCTCAAGAGTCCAATTGCATCATTTTGACCTAATAACATGATTCAAAACATTGCAAGTCCATTGGATTGACATATGAATTTTTCAATCAACTGATCAAAAGTCATCTGTATACTGAAAAGTCAAACTTTGACTTTTTGGACAAAGTCAAGTTCCAAAGATCATAATTCATCAAAGCATGTCAAAATGTGAAACTTGTTCATCAAGAAATCAAGGATTTAAGATATTATTTTGAAAAGTGGAAATTTCTTAACTTAGAAAATTTTCTAAGTATAGAAAATTTCTTATTTTTTCTCAACTTTGAGCCAAATTTTCACTATGATGCAAGATGATTCAAAGGAAACTTCCAAAATGAAAGTTGTAGATATCCATGAAATCTACAACTTTGCTTCATAAAATTTCTCCTAAAAACGCTTGGATGTCAAGATATAATTTTGTGAATACATGCTCATGAACTAAAATAACAGTGAAATTTTGCCCTAGTTAGGCATATTTTTTACCTAACCTCATGGAAAATTTTCACATAGTTCCAAAGGTAAATTTCAAAAGAAATTCAAAGATGAGTTATAGAGCACATTACAAGCTTTACAAAATGTCCAAGAACTCCTTGAGATCATTCTTGAGTATGGAGAATCGAAGAGATGAAGTTGGTGATTTATCACTTTGATTTCAAGCCATTTCATGATGACCATGTAGATATCATTGCTCTAAAGCTAACCATGTTCATAGTTTTCATTTATATTAACTGTGTATAGAGAATTTTGGATTTGAAATTTCTGCAAAAATTAGGTTTCAAATTAGGGCCAGTAAAATTAGATCTTATCTTTGACTTTTAGTTTACATAAATTATATGGTTTAACTCGTGGGAAGAAACACCATAACTTTCATGTTTGAACTTTCAATTTTTTTGGAGAATTGAAGAAGATACAGGTGGTCCGACCATGGCTCAAGGTTGAAGATGAAGTTTCCTTCAGGAGACGTTTTCCAATATATATTTGTGCTTTTGTTTATATAAACGGATGTACAGCCACCCCAGTGGTAAGGCAGCGCGCGTAAATTCTAGAGGTCATGGGTTCGAGCCTCAGCGCGCTGCCTTTTGCAATTTTCTCACTGTTGGCTCCTAAATTCGACACCCTTGTCTTTATTAATATCAGCCATTAAGGTTGAAGGATGTTTTCGACCAGCTGGGTCTGTCGAAATGCCCATCAGAAGATGGCAAAGTACTTAGAGGATTTCTTCCAAGGGAGAGTTTGGTGGCCTTTGACGTCGAAGGTGTGGCTCGTCGAAGATTGCCTCTCAACGAAGGTGTTCGATTGCTCAGAGTGGGACGATTTGAAATTCAAGCGTTTGGAGGGAAAACGGTTTCCAGCGGTTACCAAGTGCAACGTGCAAAGATCTGGAGCATCGAACGCTGAGAACGTGCCAAGTGGAGTCATCTCGAAGCAGTGTAACTGCCCGACGGTTACTTGGGATGTTTTAGTATAAATAGTAGTAGTTCACGCAGTTTTTCGTGTGTGTTCACAATTATATACAAGTCACTCATATAGATTCGAGTACCCAGCGTGTGAGAAATAATTGTTGAGAATGTATGTGTGAAACACCACTTTTATTAATCAAAGTCATTTATTTTCCAGAAACTTTACTTGCTTTCTCCTTTACTTTTCCTGTCGAAAACCTTTATTTTAAGCCTTCCTTTATTTTATCAAGTTCTCTTCTTCATGCAATTTACATAAAGCTTCTTTATTTTCTTGTCATTTAACCATTGTCAAACTTAATCAAAACCCCAAAATCAACCATGTCTTAGGATCAATCTGATCGATCCTGTGAGTAACCAAATAAGTAACCATTTGGAAGATCAGCGGTTGTTTACCAAAACCAACGGTAAATAAATTGGCACACCTGGTGGGACTGTGTGTTGATTTTGAAGTTTAATTTGTTTACACAAAATATCGTCTTTTTCGAGGAGTGTTGTATGTTATTGAGAAGTGGTAGAATATACACTAACAATACCAATACTGCCAGGAGAAGAGAAGAGATGGTGAATCCGCCAAACAATAACGAAATCCCACAAACGAATGTGGGATCAACGGTTATCCCAACCGTAAGTGAAGCGACAACCGCTGGTTCAACACCAGCAGTAACGGTCACAACGACGGGGCCATTACCTCCGTTCACTGGCCCCAGAGTGCCTTTGGGAACCCCCCACCAAGGGGAAATTTAGGCACAAGGCCTTATGTTCCCCCAGGATTTATGACAGGCGGTCATAATCGAGAACCACTCTATGGCATGCCAACGTCTGATTTGGCTAGCCTAACGAACGCAACGTCCACTTTTTCAGACCCTTTAGTGAGTGCCTCTTCGCCACTCTAAGGTTCTGGAGTAGGCATGGCGAACAGAAATAGGACCCAACTCTTAGGAGGAACGTCCCAAGTTGCACATGGCCTTACAAATGCCTCGACAGCAGTCTTGAGGCAACAAATGGACGAAAGCAACCATGATATGGTTCAAATGTTGGCACAAACTTTAAGTACAATGCTGAATCCTCTAATACAAAACACCACCCAATCGAATCAGCAGATGACAGCGCAAATGACGCGTTTGGCTAATTTCTTTGGAGTACCCCAACCTATTCGACAGCCCCAAAGGGCGCCAATAAGGGGAAATCAAGGTATATTCTTAGAGGAAGAAACCACTATCAATCAAGGCCAGCAGCCTGTCGAAGAAAACCTTAGGGCACGATTGGAGCAGACTGTCGAAGAACCTAGGGTAGTAACCCCAGAGGTACGTTTAGTTAACAGACACCAAAATGCTGACGAAGTAGTTCAGCATATCCAATACCAAAATATGGGTTTGGAAAATAATCTGGCAACCATGATCGAAAGAATCATGACGCAAAATGGGATGAACATGGGCTTTCGTAGGCCCAACTTCACATCCCCACTGTCAGAATACGTGTTACAGACAGACTTACCTCCTAGATGTAAAGTCCCTAAGTTCACTAAATTCTCTGGGGACACGACAGAATCTACTGTCGAACATGTGGAGAGATACTTGATCGAAGCAGGAGATATTTCAAACAACGTAAACCTGAGGATTAAGTACTTCCCAAGTTCTTTAACAAAGAACGCTTTTACTTGGTTTACAACTCTTCCCCCCAATTCGATCCATCATTGGACCCAGTTGGAGAGATTGTTCCATGAGCAATTCTACATGGGACAAACCAAGATAAGCCTGAAAGAATTGGCCAGTGTAAAGAGACGTTTCACTGAACCTATAGACGAATATCTAAATAGGTTTAGGTTGCTCAAAGCAAGATGTTTTACACAAGTTCCAGAATATGAGTTAGTCGAAATAGCCGCAGGCGGCTTAGATTATTCCATTAGGAAGAAGTTAGACACTCAATACCTGAGAGACATGGCCCAACTGGCCGATAGAGTTCGACAGGTCGAACGCCTTAAAGCTGAGAAAGCCAAGGCAACGAAAACTCATAAGATAGAGAGGATAGCGTATGTTGAGATGGATGACGAAGATCCAGAAGCCTTCAACGAAACTATAACTGTCGAAGAAGGCGAAGTCGATTTAGCGGAACTAAAACAAGGACCACCATATTCTTGCAAGCTGTTAGTCCCCTCAAGTGGAAAAAATCCCACTGGTCCAGAAAGGACCAACGATAGGTTCCCCAAAAAGACTTAGTTTTGATATTACAAAATGTGATGAGATCTTTGACTTGCTTGTAAAAGATGGCCAAATGATAATACCCCCAGGGGTAAAAGTGCCTCCTCTTGATCAAAGAAAGAAGAGAGGCTTTTGTAAATATCATAATTTTCTGGGCCATAAAACGTCTCAATGTTTTCTTTTCAGGAATCTTGTGCAAGACGCTATCGAAGAAGGGAGGTTGAAGTTTGCTGACAAGACCCCCATGACCGTGGACTCTAACCCGTTGCAGGCTGAAGCCCATTATGCTGAACCTTCAGAGGTGAACGTGATAGAGGCATCCAGAAGCCAGTCGAAGAGGCCAGGAATCACAATGGTCGAAGTCTCAAAGGACCATGTCAACATGCCAATCTTTGGCAGTTTTTCTGGGAATCTATCCAGAAAGACAATTGAAGTGGTTCAGAAAGCGGTCGAAAGCCCAAAGCTGGAGACAGTTGGAGCCCAAAAATCTGGAACAAAACCCAGTTCTCACTTGGCCGCAGTTCAAGGCCAGACAGAGGGCTTGGAGATTCAAATGAAGCAGTTGACTCTTGCCAACAAAGATACCATGAATGTCAACATGGTCGAAGTCTCTGAACCAAAAGCATCAGAGGAGGCCATGAGGCAAGAACAAGCTAACAAAACTGCTTTCCCTCGGGAAAATGAAAATCTGGCAGATTTTCTGCAAAGATGCTAGAAAAAGAAGTCAGAAGTGATGCTGTGTCCAAGATGCAGTTCAATCTTCGACAAAAAAGCTGCTGAACATATTCAAGGTGTAAGAGCAGCAAATAAAAGAAGGGAAAGTGTTGATCTTCGACATGATCCCAGAAGAGCCTCCCAAAGAGGTTCAAACCAAGAAAAGAGGCCACTGACTTTCAGGCCTCCAACTAATGTGCCAGTAGATACATGGTACAAAACATCTGGTCGAAAGAGGCCAAGCGAGGAAAGATGGCACTCCTTCGATGTGCCAAGAGGTTCATCTTTAACACATAAGAAAGAGCCTCAGGTTGCTGCCCCTAAAGTGACACAGGTGTCAAGCAACTACAAAGGGAAAAATCCCATGTCTCGATCTCAATGGAGGAGATACCATAGGCGACGAAAAGCTGAGAGGGAGGCTGCTAATGAACCAAAGGCAGAAACCAGTTCAAATGTTCCTCAAAGAAAACAAAGGAAACCTCTGGAAAGAGAACCGGTAACCAATAGGCTAGTTTGGCCTAACCAAGGTGAAGTTGATGACGAAGATGGTTCTGAGTCTGATGACACTTTGGACATCATGGTGAATATAGTCTCAGTGCTGCCCAGAGAGTTCAACCGCCAGGTGGAGGTCGAAACAAGTGATTGGGAAGTGGAGCAAGAAATGGCCAAACATAGGCCAGTGTGCTATTTCGTCATGGATAATGGCACTACTGAGGAGCAAAATGGGTTCTTCGAACCACCTACAGAGGCGATGAAAAATCACCTCAAGCCTTTATTTATAAGGGCTAAACTCGAAGAAACCACAGTGAATAAAATCTTGGTGGATTGTGGGGCAACCATCAACATTATTCCTCACTTTATGCTAAGAAAAATAGGCAAAAGTGATGAGAATATCAAGCCTCACAACATGGTCCTGTCGAACTATGAAGGCGGCATAGGGACCACTATGGGAGTGATCCAACTGGATATCAAGGTGGGATCTATCCTTCGACCAACTATGTTTATGGTCATATCGGCCAAATCTAACTATAATCTTTTGTTGGGCCGTGAATGGATTCATGGTGTTGGGGCTGTACCATCATCAATGCACCAGAGGTTGCTGCTATGGCGTCCTGATGGGATGATCGAAAACATAGAAGCGGACCAAAGCTATTACCTGGGCGAAGTAAATCACCTAGGGCTGGAAGACTTCGACAAGAACTTGGCTCACATAGGGCCATGTCCAACACCTGACTTCGACTTGGCGCCAGCGCCAAACACCTTTTGTTCCCTATACCTGCACCCTGAGCATGGTTTTCAATGGGACAGAGAAGACTTGTCCCACATAGACTTCAGTGGGTTAACTGATATCCAACCAACTGGTTGGGGAAGTGAATTCAGTGATAATGACTGAGTCACAATCATTGAAGCGAATTTCGGCTTATGTAGCCGAAACAAAGATGATAACGGCTCTCGAAGCCGAAGTGAAATACATGGCCGCACAGGCCAATGATCAACAGTTATCTTCTACAGGTCCTGGAAAGGACTTCGATCCGGAACCTCCTGATATCATGCCAGAAGGGATGCAGGAACAGAGGCTCGACGCCATCTATGACGATGAGCCTTTGGGCTTCGAAAAGGACCCCTTGGCGAACAACATCAAAATGTTAGCGCAAGATCCTTTAGAAGAAATCAACTTGGGCGAAGGGTCAGAGAAAAAGCCAACTTACATCAGTGCCAAAATTGACCCAGAACTTAGGTTGGAAGTAATCCAATTGTTAAAGGAGTTCAAGGACTGTTTTGCATGGGATTACGACGAAATGCCTGGTCTCGACAGAGGATTGGTGGAACTTTAGTTGCCAATCAAACCTGGGAAGAAGCCAATCAAGCAAAGTCCAAGACGCTTCGCTCCAGAAATACTGTCGAAGATCAAAACGGAAGTCGAAAGACTGCTGAAGTGCAAATTCATACGCGTTACGATGTACGTCGAATGGATTGCAAACATTGTGCCAGTAATTAAGAAAAATGGTACATTGAGGGTGTGCATAGACTTCAGAGATTTGAATGCTGCTACACCCAAAGATGAATATCCTATGCCTGTGGCGGAAATGCTAGTCGATTCTGCCGCTGGCTACGAGTATCTGAGTATGCTCGATGGTTATTCAGGATATAATCAAATATTCATTGCTGAAGAGGATGTGTCGAAAACAGCTTTTCGATGCCCTGGGGCTTTAGGCACTTACGAATGGGTAGTGATGCCTTTTGGCCTAAAGAACGCTGGGGCAACATACCAGCGGGCAATGAATTCTATCTTCCATGATTTTATTAACACCTTTATGCAAGTATATATTGATGACATTGTTATAAAATCTGTTTCCAGGAAGAATCATATAGACCACCTTCGACAGTCATTCGAAAGAATGAGAGAACATGGTCTCAAGATGAACCCTTTGAAGTGTGCATTCTGTGTGAAAGCTGTAGATTTCTTGGGCTTCGTTGTCCACAAGAAAGGAATCGAAATCAACCAGAACAAGACGAAGGCGATTCTGGAAGCGAAAGCGCCATCGAATAAAAAGGATATGCAATCTCTGTTAGGCAAGATAAATTTCTTAAGGAGATTCATATCTAACCTAAGTGGGAAAGCTCAAGCCTTTTCACCCTTACTTCGACTGAACAAAGAGGGATTCAAATGGGGGCAGGAGCAACAAGAAGCCTTCGACAAAATCAAAGGGTACCTCACAAAGCCGCCTATTTTGGTGCCTCCTTGTAGCAATAGGAGTATGAGATTGTACATAGCTGCATCCGACAAAACTTTGGGAAGCATGTTAGCCCAAGAAGATGAAAATGGAGTCGAAAGACCCATTTACTATCTTAGTAGAGTTTTGAACGATGCAGAAACTAGATATAGCGAAGTTGAAAAATTGTGTCTATGTATGTATTTCTCTTGTACAAAACTCAAGCAATATATAAAACCAGTTGATGTGTATGTTTCGTCTCATTTTGATGTATTCAAGTACATGTTGTCGAAACCCATCTTGCACAGTCGAATTGGCAAGTGGGCACTAGCATTAACTGAATACTCCTTGACCTTTATGCCTCTTAAGGCAGTAAAAGGACAAGTGGTTGCAGACTTTATAGTCGACCACTCAATTCAAGTGGAGAGTATTAATTATGTGGAGATAGAACCTTGGAAATTCTACTTCGATGGTTCCAGCCATAAAGATGGAACAGGAGTAGGAATCTTGATTATTTCTCCAGAGAAAATTCCAACAACATTCAAGTACAAGATATCAGGTTCTTGTTCGAACAATGAGGCTGAGTATGAAGCTCTAATTACTGGCCTTGAGATATTGTTGGAATTGGGGGCAACTCGAGTCGAAATAATGGGAGACTCAGAGTTAGTCATTAAGCAGGTCACAAAAGAATATAAATGCATAAGAGAAAATCTCATTATGTACTTTGTGATAGCAAATCGTTTGTTGAAAAAGTTTGAAATGGTCAATATTCGACACATACCCGGGTTGGAAAATCAAATAGCCAACGATTTGGCACAAATTGCATCTGGGTACAAAATTTCAAAAACGAGATTACAAAGAGCAATTGAAGTTCGAGAAAAGATAAAAGCAACTTGTTTGTCACCAACAGACTTGGAATCGACAAGACTAGGGAATGCTGATCAAAGTAACTTCGAAATTTCGTTCATAGACAATTTGTCAGAGCAGGATTGGAGGAAACCCATTGTGGATTATCTTCAAAATCCAGTAGCTTCGACAGAACGAAAAACAAAGTATAGGGCGTTGAGTTACGTACTCATGGGTAATGAGTTATTTAAAAAGACGCCTGAAGGGGTATTGCTAAAATGCTTAAGTGAAACTGAAGCATACATAGCCCTTTCGACTACGCACGCTGGAGCATGTGGGGCTCACCAAGTAGGCCATAAGATGAAATGGTTGTTGTTTCGACAAGGACTATACTGGCCCACCATGTTGAAAGATTGTGTCGAGTTCGCCAAAGGTTGTCAAGAATGTCAAGTCCATACAGGCATCCAACATGTACCAGCAAGCGAACTTCACTCGATAGTGAAACCTTGGCCTTTTAGAGGATGGGCGTTGGACCTTATTGGAGAGATTCGACCAACATCATCAAAAAGCCAGAAGTATATATTGGTAGGCATTGATTATTTTACTAAGTGGATCGAAGCTATTCCTTTAGTCAATGTAGACCAAGAAAATGTCATTGAATTTATTCAAAAGAACATTATCTTTAGGTATGGAATCCCTGAGACTATAACTACTGATCAAGGATCAGTTTTCACCGGTCGAAAGATGCAGGAATTCGCTCAGGAAACATGCTTTAAACTCCTAACATCAACGCCTTATTATGCACAGGCAAATGGTCAAGTCGAGGCAGCGAACAAAGTAGTGATTGGCTTGATAAAAAATCATGTTGGGAAGAAGCCAAAAAATTGGCATAAGACGTTAGACCAGATTTTGTGGGCCTGTCGAACGTCCCCAAAAGAAGCCATAGGTACTACACCATATAGGCTAACTTTTGGTCATGACGCAGTGTTGCCAGCAGAAATTTGTCTTCAATCTGCAAGGGTTCAGAGGCACCATGATATTCCCTCTGAAGTTTATTGGGATATGATGTTAGACGAACTAGTAGATTTAGACGAAGAAAGATTGCACGCTCTCGACCTACTAAGGCTTCAGAAGAAAAGAGTGGAAGACTCTTACAATAAAAAAGTGAAACCTAAGGCATTCTCGCCTGGAGAATTAGTTTGGAAGGTGATTCTTCCCATGGATCGAAGGGATCGAAGCATGGGAAAATGGTCACCTAAATGGGAAGGACCATTCAGAATTATCCAGACTTTTTCTGGTGGAGCTTATGAAGTCGAAGAGTTAGGCGACGATAAAAGGCTCTTGAGAGTAAATGGTAAGTATTTGAATAAGTATAAACCTATACTCCAAGAGATAAAAATAAATAACAAGTAACGACTAAATTAACCATAAATAAGCCAAAATGGAAAATTTTATAAATTAGCCAAAATGGCAATATTGTCAAATACACATTACAATACATGGTTAAAGGGCTGAGTCAATCAGAAGGGGATGGAATCCTTGAGTCGAAGGTATTTAGCTTGCTGTAACTCCAATCTTTTGTTGCACAAGGCATTCGCCTGGACAAGCTTGGCAATTTGATCGTCGAAGGCTTGAGCTTTCTCAGCAAATTCTAGGCCTTGTGTGATTTCAGCTTGACTTTCGGTGTCTGGAACAGTCGAGAGAAGTTCCTCCTTGCGCTTAGTATTGGCATTCATCTTGGCCTCTAGCTCTTCGATTTGCGCCTTTATGGAAGCATTCTCTCGATCTATGGCATCAATTTCTTCCTGCTTAGACGCCTTTTGCTTCGACAACTCTGCAATACAAGAAGTCGTCTCTGCTACAACAGTCCATGCAGAAGAACTTTTGCCATATAACACTTCAAGCTGGCTGTTGAAGCCCCTTTGTCGCCGATAGTCTGCTGAAACTTGATCAATAATGGAGTGTAACTCCATGATAAAGCCTGAAACCTCCGGAGTCACAACTAGCAAGTCTACGGCATTCAAAACAGTCCCCAAATATGATGGAGCAGTAGGGTCCCCCTCCAAAGCTTTCATCAAATCTCTCTTGAAGAACTGAGCCTTGACCTTCGTCAAAGCCTCATCGAGAGGAGAAGTTCCAGTGGACTTCCCCGACTGAGTAGAAGCCCCCTGACTAATATCAGACGAACTTCCCTTGCCCTCGATAATGGCGTTCAAATAGCCAACATGATCAGTTTGCTTCAAGAGTTCTAAGTCTTCTTTCGACCTATGCTTTGTTGAGGTGATAACCTTTGCAGCAGCATTGTCTTGGGTTTGAGGCTGTTGAGTAGCATTTGCCTCGACTTGACTCTCTTCGACTTGGACTTCAGCAGTACCAGCGTCACCATGATCCCCTTCGTCACGATGTTCCTCCGACAGATCAACCACCTGAATCTCTTTTGGTTGTTGCTCTTCTGTTTGTGGATCTTCTGTTTGTTGTTCTTCTGTCTCAACATTGGCTTCATTTGTTTCAGCATTGGCTTCATCGTTCGCCAAGTCTTTTTCTTGTGGCCTACTGAGTTCAGCAGAGTCCAATGTTTCAGAAGTCCTTGGCGCTGAGCTTTCAGTGGTTTCCTGGAAAAAGAAGAAGAAGAATCTTCTAAGTTAGAAAGAGACATAATCGAACGTGGGTATCGACACCTGAGTTAAAAATGGGTCAAAGAGATTACCTGCAGAGGAACTTCAGCCCCAGGGCTGGAATTGTCGCTTTCGACAGGTTTATTAAGAAGAACATTCAGTTCCTCCTCCGTTGGCTCTTCAATAATTACTGGAGGTGGCCTGGGCTTTCTCCCAGCAACCTTTATTCTGATTGTTCGAGTCTCAGGAGAAGGAACGTCCTTCTTTAACTTTCGCCTTTTAAGAGGAGCAGGGGGAGAATCGTCTTCTTCGTCACTCCCAGATTCGACCGTCAGTGCTGGTCGTTTCTTGGGTGAAGGTGCCTAAAAACCAATTGGAGTTCGATTTAGAAGCTACATCGAAAGTAAGAATGTTAAAGCCAGAAGAAAATAATAAAAGTCTGGTTACCGGTGCAGAAGGCTTTTTCGAAGGACCTTCCCCCTGATGGCTTGTTGTAGTCTTCGCCGGCGCTATAGTCTTCGCCGGTGGTAGGGGTTTTGTCAAGGGACCTCCTCCATGTTGGCCTTCTGCAGCTTTCTTGGCTGCAGGCTTTCGAACAACTGAAAGAAGACAAAATAATTAACAGGCTGCCAGTCGAAAGAGAAAGACAAAATAATTTGGAAGAATGAACTTACATTTCTTTATTTTGTCCAAGACAAGAACAAAAGACTTCTGAAGTTCGTCCACGAAGTCCTTCTCGTCGAAAAACTCCTCAGCGTAGTAACTTTTCCACCACTCTTCGAAGGATGGTGAGCAGAGAAAGTTAAGCTGATAGTCGAACAACGAAAGGACTGTTCGACCAGCATATCTGCCGATATGCTTAGTGGCAGCGTCTTCAGTGTAGTCGTTGCAAAAGTATAACATAGACTTCTCCCTGGGAAAAATAGGAGAAGGAAGTGTTTGAATGATACCAAACTGGCGAGAAACCAAGTTTGGTTGATACGCGATCAGACTCAAGTGAGTCTTGGAGCTCTTGAATCGCAGGGGCATTATTCTTGGTGCGAGAAATGCTTCCCACACTGTTGTATGTTCTTCGACCTGAGGGCCACTTGACGACTTAGGATGGGGCCTCGTGAACCACTCTGGACCAACCTTTCGTCGAGCAAAGGGAGCCATGGTCGAAACAAACTCTTTCCTTTTTGCAAACATCAAGACGAAGTTTGTAAAAGTTTATTGAAGCTCCAGCCCATCTTCAGTTGGGGTCAGCAGAGCCAATCTGGTGCCTTCGATGCACCTATTTGCTATCTCCGGAGCCTGCTCATTTATTTGAGTCTTCTGAGGTAAGAAAGACTCGAAGATGGCGTTGAGCCATAGCTGAAGTAGCCAAAAAGGTCCTGCAAGCAGCAGACTGGCTCTGTTATCGATGATCTTCAAAAGAGTGGCTCCGCTGCTAATCGACTCGTACAGATTTGCCAAAATCAGTTATGCTAAACAAATATTTTGGCCATGGTGGAGTTGGGTGGCGAGAGTGACCATCTTCTTGGTCACTTGTAAAGACTTTGTGCTGAACACAAAGCGTGACAGCCATAAGGCTAGAAACGCGATATGCTCTACATCCGACACAGTGGCCGTCGACTTATCGTGATAATGATTGATATAGGTGGTGTAGGTTGGTTTTGTGGCAGAGAATCCAATCTGATCCTTCGACATTTCCTCTGGGTCGAAATAGTCCCCAGTGGGTCGAAGGCCAGTGATGGCAGCCACGTCGAACAACGTGGGTGTCAGCATTCCGCAGGGAAGGTGGAAGGTGAAATGGGTGTAATCCCAGAAGAGTAAGGAAGCTATCAACATTTCTGGGGAATAGTTGAGACCCGTTTTCGACAACATAACCAGGTCGAATATCCCCAGATCTTTCCAGATCGAAGCCTGGCTTTTCTCCATTTTTTCCAGCCAAGCACTGTAGTCAGGAGTGAGGCTAGGGCTAGACCTGAAAGCCCTAACACCCCGATTGAGGAAGCGAAGATCGATTTTCTCCTTAACGGGATCTTCGTTATCCTCGGCATCTTTCTTAGAGCATCCAACAGGTTTGAGCCTCTCGAGCACTGGAAAGTAGCTTTTGATCTTCATGGCTTCAGCGATGCTTGGGTATAGTGGGCCAGACATGGCGAAGATTTGGTTGGAGTATCCAACCGGAATCATGAGTTGGCGTGAATAAGCGTCACGTACAGTGTTGCACCCCAAAATTTGCCCTCCCATATTCTTCAAGAAATGGCCAAGTCAAGTCACAAAATTCCCCAAGGGTTGTGCAGTGCAACTGTCTCCTATACAGTCAAAACTAGGGTTTGTGTTCTGATCAAGAATTGAAAGTTTTCAAAGGCCCAATCAAGTCTCATATGCTTACAAAGATGGTCAAGTATCCTCATATCAAGTTTCAAGGCATTCAGCTCAAAATTGCACAGTCAAAACCCTAAAATGCACTACAGTCAACTGTAGGGGCAAAATGGTCATTTGACAGTCAAAAGTTCAAATTTTTGGTCAACATATCATTTTGAAGCCACAAACATCATTTGATCAATGCTTGATCATGATTCTCAAAATTTGGCTCAGAAATCATCAAAGATGCAAAAGTTACTATATTTGGACAGCTGAAAAAGTCAACTGAAATTGACCAGGGCATAACTTTCACATGGATTATCAGAAAAATTCCATCCAAAGCTCATTTTGAATAGAAAGACATTTCCTACAACTCATCTTCATACTTCAAGTCCAAGAAATGCTCACACAAAAAGTTATCAATTTCAACATTATAGGTCATTTTCAAAAGTCAACAAAAAGGGACTTTAAGTCAAAGGCCATAACTTGAGATTGGTAAATCAAAATGACATGGGACCAAAGGCATTGGTTAGAGGACTCAAAGACCTTTCCAAAATGTCCAAGAACATGTGAAAAGCTTAAAACTTGAGCAAGTTATGCCTTGTGGAAGTTGGGAAATTTTTGGGAATTTTGAAAAGTCAACATTGATGCAAATGATCCAAAAATGCTAATGGGCCCATTTTTCTTCCAAGTTTCTTCATGCCAAGCCTATGCACGACCATTAAGCCCAAGGGGAAGTATTTTCTCATTTTTTTAATTATTTATTTGAATTTATATTAATATTAATTCATTTAAATCATTTAAATATGTAGAAAATATAAACTTGACCTAAAAAAAATCTTTTTATGCACATTCTAGACTCAAGATCTCGTGCACATCCTAATTAGGCAAGTTTTGGTTTGATTTGAGCTGATTGAACAAAATTGCACATGAAAAAAGATTCAAAAAAGATCTTACAAAATCAAATATGCAAATCATTGAATGCCATGGATTTTGTGCAATTTTGTTGACCTAAAAGCTTCTATACATAATCAGGAATACAAACCTAATGGCCTGACACTCTAAGCTGCGCCCCAAAAGCCATTGCAACATTGAAAATTTTCCATAAAAACTCAAATCCGATTTCAAGGTTACAAGGTGATTCGAGATACCAAACCTATTTCAATAGCTTCCTTAAGCATTCCTGAAGGGATTCCAACCAATATCAACCATCAAAACGCCCTGGATCGGTACCTGTAACTCAAACTGCATCAAGAAAAACTCCTAATCGTGCATACCTATTCATGCATTTTTTACAAGTTTTGATATGTGTTTTGCATTCCTGATGAAGTTTACAAGCTAACCATTATGTTTAATTGCATTTTTGTGTCACACACGCGATTTTTCCATGTTCATATTCTAGGGTTTGCAGGTTTCAAAATTAGGGATTCTTAATACAAGCAAAATTAGACCATCCCGGTACCACCATTACACTCAGCTCATCTAGACGAAGAAGACTAGACCATCGCGCCAAATTTATTGGCCCTATAGCGCTAGTCGCTATTTTCTGTAAACCTACTTTAAACCACGCGCTTAAAACTGTTGCCTTTGAGTTTATGTTTCAGGAAAATTGAAGAAGACAACGTCGTGTCAGTTGGTGATTCGGTGGTTTGAATTGCGCGCGTTTTTTCTCCACTACGCGTTGGTTTTGTTTTTTTGTTATTTATTTACCATAATATATTAATTGAAATTTAGTGGTTCAGTTGGCAAAACGTGATGTGGTTAACCCTCAAGACCTGGGTTCAAGTCCCAGGTCTGTATAAATCTCCATAATATTTTTCAATACAAAATCCTATGCAACGCTAACATCCAGGACATACCATACACCTCAAAGCCTGATCGTCCACACGTCCAGTTGGGTCAATTCAAAGGCCAGGATCTATGGGGTACAGCGAGTGCTAGTCAACGCTGAAGCAGGCAAGCGAAAAGTCAAAGAATGCCACGTTTAATTGGGCCAGGCTTTACCATCAAAACCTCACAAATTGGGACTACACCCCCACCCTGGTTTGCAAATATTTTTATTTTTCTCATCTCTTTTAATTATTATTTTTATTTGTTTTCTTGTTTTAATTTAATTCAATATTTTTGCAATACATAAAAAATATAGGAAAATCAGGAAAAGATGAAAATATAATAAATTATTTTATTTTACTATTTTTGTAAATAAATGCATGTAAATGAACTTAGTTTTAATTAGGTTATAATTTTAATCCTTTTAATAACTAAAATCCAAAAAATAGAATTAGGTTTAATTTTTATTCTTCTTAATTTCCCTTTTTACAATAATATTGTTTATTTTATTTATTTTCATAAATTAAATTTTGCATGTAAATTAACTTAGATTTAAATTAGGTTAAAACTTAATATTTTTACAATAAACTTAAAAAACATTAGAATTAGGATTTGACATTTTATTTTAATTTCAATCAATTCTTTTTTCTTTTAAATCTTAAAAAACACAAAAATACCAAAAGCATTTTCATTTAATTTTAATTAATTCATTAACTTTAATTTTTTTGCAAAAGGGTCCAACGCCCATGTTCATAATTTATTTAATTTCACGCATTTATTTTATGTCGTTTATTATAATTATGTAACTCTCCCAAAGCGTTGTAACGATTTTATTTCTCGCACTTTTATTTGCGTTATTTATCTTTCCGTCAAATCGGGTCCGGTTTAATTTTGGCGATGTGGACCCGCGCCTTTGTAATAGCCTTAGATTTATTTTTCCGCAAACTTTATAACTGTTAAAAGCATGCAAGAATGAATGGCCCTAATTAAAATCAAGCGTAGATCACAATGACATGACAAGACAAATATCAATGAAAACGACACACGAATCGCACACACCACCCCTAGGGTACGCCTCACTGTTGCCTTTCGAAAGGTGATCGTCGAGTAGAGGATGTCTTAGTAAGTCCTCATGATCCGGGAACCTGGCATGAGGGTAGCTTCTAAGGTGTCTTCCCGTTGCTCTGGTGATCACCACGTCCCTAACCTCGAATTGACCCGAACACCTCCAACGGTGGTGCTACCTACCTCTCAATGGTGGGATGGCACTACTTTAAAGGACATTTACACAGACGAATTCCTTAGGGTAGGTAGGTTCTCAAGGATACTTGCTCTCTAATCTCAAAACAAACTCAAAAAGACTTTTCACACCGACACTTTCAAAAGCTTTCAAAGCGAATTTTTCAAACACTCTGACGTACGAGTCGAACTGAAATTTTTCAAAGAAACTTTTTAAACCCACATTGAAAAGCAAACAAACAATTTTGAAAACACATTGAGCAAGTATCTAAGAGCCCATGGATAACCATGGATAGAAAGGGTGCTAACACCTTCCCTTTCTATAATCTACCTCCCGAACCGAGAGCAATCTCTATAAGGAATTTTTCTGTGCTTTTGTCCTTTCCATTTGGAGAAAATAAAAGACGGTGGCGACTCTTGCTTCCGCGATATTTCGCGAACCAGCGTTAAACAGTCAGTTCCAGATCCACCGATCACAGAACTGGCGACTCTGCTGGGGAAAAACTATAAAGTGAGGTGTACCTTAGGGCTAGGTCATAACTGTGTTTTCACTTGTATTGTTTTGTTTGCTTTACTATTGTGGGTTGCATCGGAGATACATAGATCCTAACCCGGATCTGGGGATACCCTGTTTAGGTAGCATAAGCTGTGAGGGACCTGTCCGGCGTAGACCGACACGGGTGAAGCAGTGGCTACGTTGGTGTGGCACCTTGGTCTGTACCGATATCCCTTGTGTCGCAACGAGGAGAATATGGGTCTTCTAAGGAGTCATTAAGCACCAACAACCTTAGAACCTTAATTGACACAACTTGGCCTTTAGAATTGTAGCAGTATGCTACGCCCATTGAGGCTAAACTCTCGTGATGGTTCTGGCCGCAAGAAAAGATTGCGATGCTGGAGTTATGACCGATTGAGGGTAGTCAATGATATTGGGATCCTCTAAGAACCCGGTTACTTTTGATTAGGACAGGTATGAACCAACAAACTGAAAGAGGGTAGTACCTAGACCTCATGCTGGCCTAAACTTTAGGGGCTTGCCCTGTGTGACTTGTGTGCCTTACCATGTTTGCCTTTGTATCTGTATGTAGTGTGCTTTATCATAACATCATAGCATCATGAGCATTGCATGCATCCTGCATAAGAACTGACCGTTTCAAAGACAAGAAGGTTTCATCTTTGCTCTGTTTTGTAGGACATTATGATGCCTGTGCGAAGGAATACTATCCGGTTCAACTTTGTTCGTTCACCTGAGTTGCTTGATGAATTGGTTAGCAGAATTCCAAACACCACTTCCTTCATTCAGAGGCATGGTTCTCTTCTCAGTTTAGTCACTGCAAAGCGGGATCAACAGTTGATAAGTGTTCTGACCCAGTTCTATGACCCTCAGTACCAGTGCTTCACCTTTCAAGACTTCCAGCTGGTCCCTACCCTGGAAGAGTTCTCTAATCTGCTTGGTATCCCTATCTTGGATCAGACTCCCTTTACTGGTTGGGAAAAGACCCTCAGGCTTGAGGACATTGCTGCAGCTCTTCCTTTGACCCATCAATAGGTAACAGACAACTGGGTAACTAGAAGCGGAGTTAAGGGTTTCTTGGCCAAGTTCCTAATTGGTAAAGCTAACAATTTCTGGAATGACCTGGACTTTAGGGCATATGAAGACATCTTGGCTCTCCTAATCTATGGGTTAGTCCTGTTTCCTAATCCCGACAACTTCATCAATGTCACTTCCATTAAGATTTTTATGTCTCAGAACCCTGTGCCCACTCTCTTGGGTGACATCTTGCAACAACTTCATGCCCGCACTACCCGAAGACGAGGAACCCTATGGTGTTGTATCCCTTTGTTGGTGAGGTGGTTTATTTCGCACCTCCCTAAGTTCGTACTGAAGAACCAAGAAGGAAGAGGTTGGGCTCACAGGTTAATGTCTCTCACCGATAAAGACATCATTTGGACTTGCAGAGGTTTGGATGAGATAGCTATTATTGACCAATGCGGGGAGTATCCTAATGTTCCTCTGATTGGTACTCAAGGAGGGATCTCGTACAATCCATGTCTAGCACTCCGTCAGTTTGGAAGAGCAAGAAGAGCAGGCCCCCATGAGATGTTGGTGCCTCACATCAGTTTCGAGTTTCGGGTGGATAGTGACGAGCTGCGTCGTAGGTTCATCAAGGCTTGGGACAAGGTTCATAAAGCTGACCCACAAGAGCTAGGGCCAAAGACTTCTTTACCTATGGAAGCCTACTACAAATGGGTCCGCATCCGTGCTCAGAAGTTAGGTATGCCGTATGAAGCTGTCAGACCCGTCATTCTTGAGTGCCCTGACAAAGATGGTGTTCCTCCAACTGTCCTTCCTCCTCAGATACCTACTGATTATGAGACATTGAAGAGATCTTGGTCGCAACTGCAAGAAGAACGGGATTCTTACTGGGAAAAGTTCAACGAGCAAGAATCAAAGATCCAGAAGTTGACAAAGCAGTTGGAGAATGAGAGAGCTCTGAATGCATACATCCGTACTGAGAAGAGGAGACCATGGGATCAATAAGGAGCTCTGAATGTGCCTTTACAGCTTTTATTTCCTTTCCAGTATTTCCTTTCATGTAACGCCTAAGGGCAACCTTGTTGAATAATTTCAGTTGCAAAGTTGAATCTAATGAAGTGTGTTCTTTTTTGTTTACAAAGTTGATTCCCAATTGTCTTTGAAAACATAATTCATACGCATTTCATACATCATGTGCATAGCAAGTTTTTCCCCTTTTTCAGGTTGCTTACAGTTCTTCGCTGTTTATTTCAGCATCATGAATCCCGGATCTGAATCAACCGAGACATCAATCAAGGCTCTTCAGGCGCAGAATGCGCAGTTTCAAGAACTAATCAAGGGTCTAGCTAAAGGCCAAGAAGAACTGAAGGCTATGCTCCTGAAGAAGGAGAAGAAGAAGAAGAGAAGAACTGTGCTGTTCAACTCGGGCCGAAGGTTTGGCAATACTCTGCAGCATGAAGAGGCTGGTTCTTCTGTTGGCAAGAGTCCCTCTCAGGCAGAAGTAAAGGTTCCTAGTCCGGTCGTCTCCGACAACGAGACAGATTTTGATGAAGAGCAGTACCCTCCTGCAGACAACAGATACAAGCAATTGGAGGACAGGTTGAAGGCTATGGAGGTGCAACAGGCACCTGGGCTGGATTTCGGAGATCTGGGTTTGTCGACTGGTGTGATTATCCCGCATAAGTTCAAGGCACCATCCTTCTCGAAGTATGACGGGGCGTCTTGTCCCAAGCTGCATTTAAGGTCCTATGTTCGAAAAATTCAGCCGTACTCTGCGGATAAGAATTTATGGATCCACTTCTTCCAGGAGAGTCTTTCAGGGACTCATCTCGAATGGTTCTATCAGCTGGATGGGACCAAAGTTCGTAACTGGGAGGAGTTGGCTACTGCTTTCTACAAGCAGTACCAGTATAATGCCGACCTTGCCCCCACACGTACCCAACTCCAGGGTATGGCGTTAGGTGCAAGCGAAGGTTTTAAGGAATACGCTCAGAAGTGGAGAGACCTGGCTGGCAGGGTGCAGCCACCATTGACTGATCGGGAGCTGGTTGACATGTTCTTGGGGACCCTATCTGGGCCATTCTTCAACCATCTCATTGGGAATTCTTCTGCTGGGTTCACTGATTTAATCTTGACTGGAGAGAGGATTGAAGCTGGGCTGAAGTCTGGGAAGATTGCAAAGGGTGCATCATCTAGTTCGGAAAAGAAACCCTTCAAGAAGGAGTCTAGCGCCGTATATGGTTCCAGGAGATCAGAGAGAAATAAACACCGCCAATCTGTCAGTGCGGTAATGATTGCTAAGCCTGCTGCCGCTCCCCGGCCAAACAATACTCAGAAGGTGGAAAAACCCCGAAGAGAATTCACCCGTTTAAACATGACTTTGTCGCAGATCCTGCCACAGTTGCTCTCAACTAATTTAGTGACTGTCAAGGAGGCGCCGAGGTTTCCAAATACTGCATCCCCCAAGTACAATCCGAATGCTCGTTGTGCTTACCATTCAGAAAGCCCGGGGCACTCTACTGATGACTGTTGGGCACTAAAGAACAAGTTGCAGGACCTCATTGACGCTAAGGAGGTACAGTTTGAGGCATCTGACAAGCCTAATGTGGTGACAGCTCCCCTGCCTGCTCATGGGATAAATGCTATTGGAGATGAAGAGGAAGTTGACGAAGCTGAGTTTGATAGCTGGATCTATCCGGCAACTGATGGTGGACTCAACAATTGGAGCGCAAAGGACAATCTCCCTGTTTCTTTTGTTACTAAGTAATAAATTTCTTTGTTTCGTTATAAACAATGATAAACTCTATGGCCCGGTGTCTTACCCGAGGCACCGTGGTTCTATTTGTGAGGGCATACAAACTGTCATTTTATACATCATGAATGAAAATCTTGGACGTTTTTCGCATTGCAAATATTGTGTTCCTTTTCTGTCTTTCTTTTCCTTTACATAATTTTCAAAAACAGCTGTATTTACACACACACTCACTCATACAGGTTCCAATCCACTCTGGATCTCACTGATAACAGCTCTGCTACTGCCAATTATGACTTCGAAAATCCGATCAACTTAGCCGAAGACGAAGGTGAAGATGATTGCGAAGTGCCCGGCGAGCTTGCAAGACTGTTGCTTTAGGAAGAGAGGGCAATTCAACCCCATGAAGAGCCAGTGGAAACCATAAACTTGGGTACTGAGGCAGACAGGAAAGAGGTGAAGATTGGTGCCAACCTAGAACTCAGCGTGAAGCAACGGTTAACCAAGATGTTACATGACTATATGGAGATCTTTGCCTGGTCTTACGAAGACATGCCAGGGTTGGATACCGATATTGTCGTCCATCACTTGCCGACTAGGGAAGACTGCCCTCCAGTTAAACAAAAGGTCCGTCGGATGCGTCCAGAGATGTCCGAGAAGATTAAAGCCGAGGTCATGAAACAGTTTGATGCCGGGTTCCTTGCAGTAACTTCTTACCCTCAGTGGGTTGCTAACGTGGTGCCGGTACCTAAGAAGGATGGAAAGGTCAGAATGTGTGTCGATTACAGGGATCTGAACAGGGCCAGTCCCAAGGATGACTTCCCCTTACCTCACATTGATGTCCTTGTTGATAATACGGCTCAACACAAGGTATTCTCTTTCATGGATGGCTTTTCAGGTTACAATCAGATTAAGATGGCACCTGAAGACATGGAAAAGACTACATTTGTTACTCAGTGGGGCACCTTCTGTTACAAGGTCATGCCGTTCGGATTAAAGAATGCTGGGGCAACCTACCAACGTGCCATGGTTGCCTTATTTCATGATATGATCCATCACGAGATAGAGGTGTATGTTGATGACATGATCGCAAGGTCCCAGACTAAGGAAGAGCATCTAGACCATCTACAGAAGTTGTTTGACCGGTTGAGACTGTACAAGCTGAGACTGAACCCGAACAAGTGCACCTTCGGGGTAAGATCTGGGAAGTTGCTAGGCTTCGTAGTCAGTGATAAAGGTATTCAAGTGGACCCTGCTAAGGTCAAAGCTATTCAAGAAATGCCAGTTCCTAAGACGGAAAAGGAAGTCAGAGGCTTTTTAGGACGCCTGAATTACATTGCTCGATTCATCTCTCATCTGACTGCTACCTGTGAGCCAATCTTCAAGCTGCTGAAGAAAGATCAGGTAGTGCGTTGGAACGATGAATGCCAGGCTGCCTTCGACAGAATCAAAGAGTATCTCCAAGAACCACCTATCCTAATGCCACCGGTTGAAGGGAGACCTCTAATCCTATATCTGACAGTGCTTGACAATTCAATGGGGTGCGTGCTGGGGCAGCATGACGAGTCTGGCCGAAAAGAGCATGCCATTTATTACCTTAGCAAAAAGTTTACCGACTGTGAGACCCGATACTCACTGCTTGAGAAAACTTGCTGCGCTTTGGTATGGGCTGCTCGCCGGCTGAGACAGTATATGCTGACTCACACTACTTTGTTGATCTCAAAAATGGATCCTATAAAGTACATATTCGAAAAGCCTGCTCTGTCTAGGAGAATTGCAAGATGGCAAATGATCTTGACGGAATACGACATTCAATATACAACCCAGAAAGCCATCAAGGGAAGTGTATTGGCAGACCACTTAGCTCATCAAGCTGTAGATGACTACCAATCAATGAACTTCGAGTTTCCGGATGAAAGCATCATGATTGTAACTGACTGTGAAATACCTGGACCGGATGAAGGACCTGAACCAGGATCCCGATGGTCTATGCACTTTGACGGAGCTTCTAATGCTTTGGGAAATGGCATCGGCGCCATCATCATATCACCTCAAGGTACTCATACTCCACTCACTTCCCGGCTATGTTTCAACTGTACCAACAACATGGCGGAGTATGAGGCGTGTATCATGGGTCTTCAAGCTGCGATCGACCTAAGGATCAAATTTCTAAGTGTTTTCGGAGATTCCGCTCTTGTGATCAATCAGATCAAAAGAGAGTGGGATACGAAACATCCAAACTTGATTCCTTATAGAGAATGTGTGTTGACCCTGATTCCCCACTTCACGGAGATACCCTTTGAGCACTTTCCAAGAGAAGAGAATCAGTTAGCGGACGCGTTAGCTACAATGTCTTCAATGTTCAAGGTCAAATGGGATAATGAAGCTCCCCGGATCATCATCTGGAAACTGGACGAACCGGCATACTGTTGCGATCTCGAAACTGAATTGGTGACTGAGAAGCCTTGGTACCACGAAGTGAAGAGATATCTGGAAACTCAGGAATACCCTGAAGGTGCATTCATCAACGATAAGAAATTCCTGAGGAGGTTCGCAGCCAAGTTCTTCCTAAGCAACGACATCTTGTACAAGCGAAACCATGATTCAACCTTACTGCGTTGTGTGGATAAGATTGAAGCGGAAAGAATCATGGAGGAGCTACATGAAGGGACCTTTGGTACGCATTCCAGTGGGCACACTATGGCTAAGAAAATCCTACGGGCAGGATATTACTGGTCCACAATGGAAGCTGACTGTTACCAACACTCCAGGACATGCCACAAATGTCAGATCTATGCAGACAAGGTGCATGTTCCTCCGGTTCCCCTGAATGTTCTGACTGCGCCTTGGCCGTTTGCAATGTGGGGCATAGATATGATCGGCGAGATAAAACCTACGGCATCTAATGGACATCGCTTCATCCTAGTGGCGATTGATTATTTCACGAAGTGGGTTGAGGCAGCATCCTATGCTACGGTAACCAAGACTGTTGTGACACGGTTTATTCGGCACAATCTGATCTGTCGATACGGCGTCCCTGAACGAATTATTACAGACAACGGTACCAATCTAAACAATAAGATGATCGCTGAGCTCTGCGAACAGTTCAAGATACAGCACCACAATTCTTCTCCTTACAGACCGAAGATGAATGGGGCTGTAGAAGCAGCAAATAAGAACATCAAGAAAATCGTGCAGAAAATGACAGTGACTTACAAAGATTGGCACGAGATGTTACCGTTCGCTCTGCATGGGTACCGTACCTCAGCTAGGACATCAACCGGGGCAACTCCTTTCTCTCTGGTTTATGGCATGGAGGCAGTCTTGCCAATCGAAGTGCAAATTCCTTCTCTCCGGATAATGAAGGATGCAAATCTGAATGAAGATGATTGGATCCAGACACGACTTGATCAGCTCAACCTCATTGACGAAAAGAGACTTGCTGCTATCTGTCATGGTCAGACGTATCAGAAACGAATGATCAGGGCATTTAACAAAAAGGTCAGACCACAGGAATATCAAGTCGGGGATCTGGTGATCAAGAGAATCATCCTTCCTCAGAGTGATCCAAGGGGCAAATGGACCCCTACGTACGAAGGGCCATTTGTGGTTAAGCATGTGTTCTCAGGAGGAGCAATGATATTAACCAACATGGACGGTGACGACCTTCCGCACCCCGCCAATGCAGACATAGTTAAAAAATACTACGCATAAAAAAAGACCCGCTAGGCTGACATGCCTAGGCAAAAATTAGGGCTTCCCGTCGAACCAAAAGGGTTCGGGCAAAATGAAGGGATGAAAATGAAAAAATTTGTACACCCGGCAAGTCGAAAACCTGAAAAGGCGGCTTGGGCAAAAATGGGTATCCCGGTGGACTGAAAACCCGAAAGGGCGGTCCAGGCAAAAATTAGGGATAAAAGCGTAATACTATGTCTCATTGATCACTTGGCATCCAGAATCCGGTATCTACATCAAGTTCAGACGGCATCAACCAGTCAGCTTCACCTTCAACCAAGGTCATCAAGTGATGAGACGCTCAGAGTCATAAAGGCAATAGCAGAGTTGAAACCCAGTGGATCATTCATATTTCACACAGCTGTTTATTTTCTTTTGTACAAAATCTTGTATAAACTCTTTTGTTCGGCGACGTACCTCTTACTAGGACGTCAGCCTCTTGTATACAAAACGCCTATTCACAGGCTATTCAAAATCAATACAAATATATTTTCAGTTAAACGTGCCAAGTGTTTTTCTTTTTCTGTTTTGTTTTGCGAAGAACGTCCAAGGTTCAATTTGTGATATAGGCATTGACAATAATTTGCTAACTCATAAATATTTGCATACGAAACAAAAGAATTAATTGCAGGTGACACTAGAAACAGGGACAATAAAAGAATTGCCTGAGCAGTCTAATTGTTCTATCCTCATAGGTACCAAGGTAGATTCAACTAAAGAACACGACCAAGTACATCTTAATTCCCCAGAGAGTGAGCCAACAGTACATTCCTCTCCAAGCAAAATTATTACAAATATCAAGGAAAGTGGGTACCCTCTAGCAGGTCCCAACATTCCCCAGCAGTGCATATATTCTTAACAAGCATCCCCGGCAGTCTTGGTCTAAAGATTGTTCCCCGGCGGCATATCTCAATATTCAAATGAATCACCTCCCTGCAATTCAAAACTCCCCCAAAGAGTCCAATCCAGTTTCCCCAGGAAAGTTGGAACTCATATCCCCAAGCAGCAAGCTTATCCCCAGTAAATTCTGGAAGCTTATCCCTCGCAGAGCACGAACGCGTCGTCCGGCTTAATTTAAAGAGTTATTTCCTTAACAGGATATAACTGGGTTATCCTCAGCCAAAAGCCATGGAAAGAGCGTCGTCGACAAAGTCTTCTTACCCCAGCGAAGTCCGTCAACACTTCATACAACAACGGTATCCTCAGCAAGTCATTCTCAATAATTCAAGCAAAGCATCTCTATCCCCACAGAGTACCGCTTCCCAGCATAGTCGCTAGAGTATCTTTTCTCCCCGCAGAATCTTCATTTGCCAAGTTTATTCCTCAACGGAGTTATCTTCTCCTACCGGTATTCTTGCAGTTATCATCCCCAGCGGAAGCAAAATCTATTCTTCAACGTCAGCCCAGGATACAACTTCCCGGCACCCGTCAAGGATTCACTTTCCTAGACGAAAACATACATAAAACTTCACATACATCATCATAGCATGCATAACGCACTGCATCATACAAGTCTCCTTTATGTTGAGAACATCATTGCTTGATCCATATCATGCATTGCATATGACTGACTTTTACCTTTCAGGAAAGATGCAGTTTAAAGTCTCAATCACATTTCAAGACCTAGACCGGTTCAGTTAAATCGACCCTAAGATTTTCCTGATATTTATCCAGTCAAAGGCCTTTTCTGGTTCAGTCAGATCGACCCTGAGATCTCCCTGATGCTTATCCAGTTGAAGATATTCCAAGACCTAGACCGGTTCAGTTAAATCGACCCTAAGATTTTCCTGATGCTTATCCAGTCAAAGGCCTTCTCTGGTTCAGTCAGATCGACCCTAAGATCTCCCTGATGCTTATCCAGTTGAAGATATTCCAAGACCTTGTCCGGTTCAGTTAAATCGACTCTAAGATTTTCCTGATGCTTATCCAGTCAAAGGCCTTCTCTGGTTCAGTCAGATCGACCCTAAGATCTCCCTGATGCTTATCCAGTTGAAGATATTCCAAGACCTTGTCCGGTTCAGTTAAATCGACCCTAAGATTTTCCTGATGCTTATGCAGTCAAAGGCCTTCTCTGGTTCAGTCAGATCGACCCTAAGATCTCCCTGATGCTTATCCAGTTGAAGATATTTCAAGACCTTGTCCGGTTCAGTTAAATCGACCCTAAGATTTTCCTGATTCTTATCCAGTCAAAGGCCTCCTCTGGTTCAGTCAGATCGACCCTAAGATCTCCCTGATGCTTATCCAGTAGAAGACACCCAAGATTTTTCTCAACGAGCATTGTTGAAGTTAAAGTCACCCAAGGTTCTCTTACCATTCATGCTAAGGCAGTAACCATCCCTGGTTCATTCATCAGCGTTTGAAGCTCCAGACTCAGCTCCTGTAACCAGTCAGGACACATCTATACCAAGCATCTAAAATCAGCTCCTGCAACGTGTCAGGTACTCATTTTTTCTTTTGCAGGTATGCAGGTTCTCGCTAAGGAATCTCCCACGCAATCAACATTCAGATGGCATCTATAAGCCCATCATCCTATCCAGCAACCTCTAAATGGCATCTATAAGCCCATTCCCCCATCATCACTGCTACTATGTGAGCGCAAATTTCTGGGCACTCTAATGTCCAATCATCTTCTACCCTCGGATTACGAAAGGCACGTCAGCCAATCTGCATCCTCAGGTCTAAGAAGATTGAACAGGGGCAACTGTTGCACCCCAAAATTTGCCCTCCCATATTCTTCAAGAAATGGCCAAGTCAAGTCACAAAATTCCCCAAGGGTTGTGCAGTGCAACTGTCTCCTATACAGTCAAAACTAGGGTTTGTGTTCTGATCAAGAATTGAAAGTTTTCAAAGGCCCAATCAAGTCTCATATGCTTACAAAGATGGTCAAGTATCCTCATATCAAGTTTCAAGGCATTCAGCTCAAAATTGCACAGTCAAAACCCTAAAATGCACTACAGTCAACTGTAGAGGCAAAATGGTCATTTGACAGTCAAAAGTTCAAATTTTTGGTCAACATATCATTTTGAAGCCACAAACATCATTTGATCAATGCTTGATCATGATTCTCAAAATTTGGCTCAGAAATCATCAAAGATGCAAAAGTTACTATATTTGGACAGCTGAAAAAGTCAACTGAAATTGACCAGGGCATAACTTTCACATGGATTATCAGAAAAATTCCATCCAAAGCTCATTTTGAAGAGAAAGACATTTCCTACAACTCATATTCACACTTCAAGTCCAATAAATGCTCACACAAAAAGTTATCAATTTCAACATTATAGGTCATTTTCAAAAGTCAACAAAAAGGGACTTTAAGTCAAAGGCCATAACTTGAGATTGGTAAATCAAAATGACATGGGACCAAAGGCATTGGTTATAGGACTCAAAGACCTTTCCAAAATGTCCAAGAACATGTGAAAAGATTAAAAATTGAGCAAGTTATGCCTTGTGGAAGTTGGGAAATTTTTGGGAATTTTGAAAAGTCAACATTGATGCAAATGATCCAAAAATGCTAATGGGCCCATTTTTCTTCCAAGTTTCTTCATGCCAAGCCTATGCACGACCATTAAGCCCAAGGGGAAGTATTTTGTCATTTTTTAATTATTTATTTGAATTTATATTAATATTAATTCATTTAAATCATTTAAATATGTAGAAAATATAAACTTGACCTAAAAAAATCTTTTTATGCACATTCTAGACTCAAGATCTCGTGCACATCCTAATTAGGCAAGTTTTGGTTTGATTTGAGCTGATTGAACAAAACTGCACATGAAAAAAGATTCAAAAAAGATCTTACAAAATCAAATATGCAAATCATTGAATGCCATGGATTTTGTGCAATTTTGTTGACCTAAAAGCTTCTATACATAATCAGGAATACAAACCTAATGGCCTGACACTCTAAGCTGCGCCCCAAAAGCCATTGCAACATTGAAAATTTTCCATAAAAACTCAAATCTGATTTCAAGGTTACAAGGTGATTCGAGATACCAAACCTATTTCAATAGCTTCCTTAAGCATTCCTGAAGGGATTCCAACCAATATCAACCATCAAAACGCCCTGGATCGGTACCTGTAACTCAAACTGCATCAAGAAAAACTCCTAATCGTGCATACCTATTCATGCATTTTTTACAAGTTTTGATATGTGTTTTGCATTCCTGATGAAGTTTACAAGCTAACCATTATGTTTAATTGCATTTTTGTGTCACACACGCGATTTTGCCATGTTCATATTCTAGGGTTTGCAGGTTTCAAAATTAGGGATTCTTAATACAAGCAAAATTAGACCATCCCGGTACCACCATTACACTCAGCTCATCTAGACGAAGAAGACTAGACCATCGCGCCAAATTTATTGGCCCTATAGCGCTAGTCGCTATTTTCTGTAAACCTACTTTAGACCACGCGCTTAAAACTGTTGCCTTTGAGTTTATGTTTCAGGAAAATTGAAGAAGACAACGTCGTGTCAGTTGGTGATTCGGTGGTTTGAATTGCGCGCGTTTTTTCTCCACTACGCGTTGGTTTTGTTTTTTTGTTATTTATTTACCATAATATATTAATTGAAATTTAGTGGTTCAGTTGGCAAAACGTGATGTGGTTAACCCTCAAGACCTGGGTTCAAGTCCCAGGTCTGTATAAATCTCCATAATATTTTTCAATACAAAATCCTATGCAACGCTAACATCCAGGACATACCATACACCTCAAAGCCTGATCGTCCACACGTCCAGTTGGGTCAATTCAAAGGCCAGGATCTATGGGGTACAGCGAGTGCTAGTCAACGCTGAAGCAGGCAAGCGAAAAGTCAAAGAATGCCACGTTTAATTGGGCCAGGCTTTACCATCAAAACCTCACAAATTGGGACTACACCCCCACCCTGGTTTGCAAATATTTTTATTTTTCTCATCTCTTTTAATTATTATTTTTATTTGTTTTCTTGTTTTAATTTAATTCAATATTTTTGCAATACATAAAAAATATAGGAAAATCAGGAAAAGATGAAAATATAATAAATTATTTTATTTTACTATTTTTGTAAATAAATGCATGTAAATGAACTTAGTTTTAATTAGGTTATAATTTTAATCCTTTTAATAACTAAAATCCAAAAAATAGAATTAGGTTTAATTTTTATTCTTCTTAATTTCCCTTTTTACAATAATATTGTTTATTTTATTTATTTTCATAAATTAAATTTTGCATGTAAATTAACTTAGATTTAAATTAGGTTAAAACTTAATATTTTTACAATAAACTTAAAAAACATTAGAATTAGGATTTGACATTTTATTTTAATTTCAATCAATTCTTTTTTCTTTTAAATCTTAAAAAACACAAAAATACCAAAAGCATTTTCATTTAATTTTAATTAATTCATTAACTTTAATTTTTTTGCAAAAGGGTCCAACGCCCATGTTCATAATTTATTTAATTTCACGCATTTATTTTATGTCGTTTATTATAATTATGTAACTCTCCCAAAGCGTTGTAACGATTTTATTTCTCGCACTTTTATTTGCGTTATTTATCTTTCCGTCAAATCGGGTCCGGTTTAATTTTGGCGATGTGGACCCGCGCCTTTGTAATAGCCTTAGATTTATTTTTCCGCAAACTTTATAACTGTTAAAAGCATGCAAGAATGAATGGCCCTAATTAAAATCAAGCGTAGATCACAATGACATGACAAGACAAATATCAATGAAAACGACACACGAATCGCACACACCACCCCTAGGGTACGCCTCACTGTTGCCTTTCGAAAGGTGATCGTCGAGTAGAGGATGTCTTAGTAAGTCCTCATGATCCGGGAACCTGGCATGAGGGTAGCTTCTAAGGTGTCTTCCCGTTGCTCTGGTGATCACCACGTCCCTAACCTCGAATTGACCCGAACACCTCCAACGGTGGTGCTACCTACCTCTCAATGGTGCGATGGCACTACTTTAAAGGACATTTACACAGACGAATTCCTTAGGGTAGGTAGGTTCTCAAGGATACTTGCTCTCTAATCTCAAAACAAACTCAAAAAGACTTTTCACACCGACACTTTCAAAAGCTTTCAAAGCGAATTTTTCAAACACTCTGACGTACGAGTCGAACTGAAATTTTTCAAAGAAACTTTTTAAACCCACATTGAAAAGCAAACAAACAATTTTGAAAACACATTGAGCAAGTATCTAAGAGCCCATGGATAACCATGGATAGAAAGGGTGCTAACACCTTCCCTTTCTATAATCTACCTCCCGAACCGAGAGCAATCTCTATAAGGAATTTTTCTGTGCTTTTGTCCTTTCCATTTGGAGAAAATAAAAGACGGTGGCGACTCTTGCTTCCGCGATATTTCGCGAACCAGCGTTAAACAGTCAGTTCCAGATCCACCGATCACATACAGCAATGTCTAGGGGTTCAGGAACCCTTTGTTGGCCTGTAGGAGAAACTACAGGAGCAGTGGAGAAAATCTTGGGTTTAGCATTTCCTGAGGGGATGTTAGAACTAGGAGCGGTGGAAGAACCGGACGCCATTGTTGATGTTAAGGTTGAAGATGAAGTGAAGAACAAAGTTGTTTGCAAAGTAGGCAGAGAGTTTTTGTTCAAAGAAGTTTGAAGGCAAGGTAGCGTGAAAAAGTCCCACAATGGGTACTTGGCGCTATTTATAGTAGTTGGGGAAATCCCCAAATTCGAGGACATTTAATGCCATTTAATGTTGCAGAGGGTAGTGGGACACGTGGCGTCCCCCTGTTAACACAGCCGTTCTGCAGAAATGAAAGGGTGCAGCGTGCGCCCTCGTTTTTGGGAATTGTCATGATGACAATTTGTGAAAAGAAATTTGGCACGCTGCACGCCGTACTGAGGTGACGTCTTAGGTACGGATGAAATGATGGCTTTTTCTTGGGATTGTCAGTGGTTGGTAGAAGACAAAAAGTGCACAATTTAATTTATGACTAAGAGTGAGAAGATAGGTGTCGAATGGAATTTCAAAGAATGCCTTTTTCTTTTTCAGAGTCGAAATAAGGCATTCTTGGGGGGCAATTTGTTGGCTCCTAAATTCGACACCCTTGTCTTTATTAATATCAGCCATTAAGGCTGAAGGATGTTTTCGACCAGCTGGGTCTGTCGAAATGCCCATCAGAAGATGGCAAAGTACTTAGAGGATTTCTTCCAAGGGAGAGTTTGGTGGCCTTTGACGTCGAAGGTGTGGCTCGTCGAAGATTGCCTCTCGACGAAGGTGTTCGATTGCTCAGAGTGGGACGGTTTGAAATTCAAGCATTTGGAGGGAAAACGGTTTCTAGCGGTTACCAAGTGCAACGTGCAAAGATCTAGAGCGTCGAACGCTGAGAACGTGCCAAGTGGAGTCATCTCGAAGCAGTGTAACTGCCCGACGGTTACTTGGGATGTTTTAGTATAAATAGTAGTAGTTCACGCAGTTTTTCGCGTGTGTTCACAATTATATACAAGTCACTCATATAGATTCGAGTACCCAGCGTGTGAGAAAGAATTGTTGAGAATGTATGTGTGAAACACCACTTTTATTAATCAAAGTCATTTATTTTCCAGAAACTTTACTTGCTTTCTCCTTTACTTTTCCTGTCGAAAACCTTTATTTTAAGCCTTCCTTTATTTTATCAAGTTCTCTTCTTCATGCAATTTACATAAAGCTTTTTTATTTTCTTGTCATTTAACCATTGTCAAACTTAATCAAAACCCCAAAATCAACCATGTCTTAGGATCAATCTGATCGATCCTGCGAGTAACCAAATAAGTAACCATTTGGAAGATCAGCGGTTGTTTACCAAAACCAACGGTAAACACTCACATTTTCCCATCTTTTTTGTCCCTTTGCAGCATTGGGCTTCCTGCTTCATGGGCCTTGGATTTTTTTCTAACATTTACATCCAGTTTGCTTATGACACCCCTGGCCCATATCATTTTATTTATTTATTTTATTCTTATTTTTTCTTCTTAAATATATTTTTCTTAATATTAAAAATCATAAAAAATATAAAAATGATAGATTTATATTTTGGTTTATTTTATTTTATTTTATTTTTCTCATAAAAAATATTTTTATTTAGTTATATATTATCTATTTTTTTAAATAAACTTGTAAATTAAATTAGAACTAGGTTAAATATTTATTTTTTCTTCACACCCATTAAATATATTATTTTAGTATAAAAAAGACCAAAAATATCTCATAATGCCATATATTATTTTCAAGAAAAAAAATACAAAAAAAAAACTTTTTCATAAAGAAACTTATTTTCTTTTAATCAAATAGAATTAGGGTTTATTCAAAAATCTTTTCTTAAATAATTCCTTTCCTTAATTAATTTAACTTAATCTTGATTTACTTATTTTCTAATTAGGTTTTAGGTTAAAGCTTTTCCATATAAAAAACCAAACAAAAATCTTCTTTGCATCTACATATCTTTGCATATTTAATTCATCTCGTATATTATTTATTCCAATATTTGTATGTATTCAATTTGGTTGTAATAGATTAATTAGGTTTATGTTATTGCAATCCATATTCATAAAGTGTATACCCCCCTCCGACAAATGTTGTAATAGCGTTGTAACTTTAAATTTCGCAATTTATCGCTTTTACATAACATGCTAGTAATTAGGGTTTGTATGGCAAGATAAAACCAATCAAATAGAAAACCCTAATTCAAGACAAAATCAAGCATGAAAATGATACACTTGCATACAAAACACCCCTAGGGTTATCCCACTTGGTTGCCTTATTCAAAAATGGTCATATTATACATGTAAGGTATCTTATCAAAAACAAACAAATATAAGATCATAGTCCCTCGATGACGCTATTCAAAGTTGCCTTACAAAAATGATCTTAGACCCTTAGAAAATGCTAAGATACCTTGCAACATTGCTAATCATGGCTATACGATGACCCACGCCCATCCCGTTTACATCCAAAGATGGGGTTGTTTACCAAATCAATGGTAAGACAACAATATCAAAGGAAAAGAAAATGAACAAGAAAGACATTTGAGTAGGTAGATTGCTTTTAGTTACTTGCTCCATTTCAAAACAAATATCCTTGCTATTTTCAAAACAAACACACACATTTCCAAACATCTTACAAACATTGAAAGCATTTTCAAAAAGTTCAACATCTTTGTATACATTCTTATGAACGAGAATCATTGCAAAGATTGCCTAAACAATGGCCTCTTTAATAAAATACTTTCAAAAACCACACAAAACACAATTTCAAACAAAAACAAGTGATCTAGCAAGTAACTAAGAGCCCATGGAAAACCATGGATGAAAAGGGTGCTAATACCTTCCCTTTCCATAATCTACCCCCCGAACTCAAGAAACAATATCAAAGGTCTTTCCTGTGCTTTTTCACCTTTCCTTTTGGATAAAAGAAAAGTCGGTGTCGACTCTTACTAACTGCAACATTTGCAATCAAACACAAAACACCCAAGTCAATTCTCCCACCGTATCACATAACTGGCGACTCTGCTGGGGAAAGTTCTAAAAGTGGGGTTACCTTAGGGTTTAGATCACATTTACTTGCTTACATTGTTTGACTTGTATGCTTTACATTATGGTTCTTTGTTTGGGCTTGAATCCTCTACCCGGATTTGGGATACGTTATAGGTAAGTAGCAATACGTTGTGGAAACTGTGTGGGGTATACCGACATGGTCTAAGCAATAGCTACGTTAGTGCGGAATATTTGTGGGTACCGGTAGCCTTTGAGTTAATCAAAGAGAATACGGGGTCGCTGAGTGATGTCATAAAGCACTAATGAACTGCTAGAACCTTTACTTGACCAACTTGTCCTTTAGGATGTAGTAAGATGACCGGATTTGGTGCAGTCCGAAGTTAGTAGATACTCGATACTACACTCATTGAGGTTTGGTTTCTTAGGATATTTCAGTCGCCATTAAA
The DNA here is from genome assembly GCA_948472305.1 of Vicia faba. Classification (NCBI taxonomy): domain Eukaryota; kingdom Viridiplantae; phylum Streptophyta; class Magnoliopsida; order Fabales; family Fabaceae; genus Vicia; species Vicia faba. Next base: position 1,055,204,569 of record OX451738.1, on the reverse strand, counting down.
GAGGCTTGAGCTGAAACAATGACCAAGGAAACGAACCAGTGATATTGAGCTCCTTAGAACCCAGTTACTATTAATAGGATAAGTTTAAGCCAACTAAACTTTAAGAGGGTACTTACCTATAAAACTCCATGCCAGCCTAAACTAAGGATTTCATTGCTTTGTTTTGTATATGCATACTTGTACATAACATCATGGACATAATGAATATCATATACATCCACTAACCATTTCAAGGATTTTTTTTGGATTCATCTTTGTTCTTATTTTGTAGGATATGGATTCACTTTGCAGGAAAACTATTCAAGTCAACCTTTTGAGAATCCCTCTATAGCTTAAGGAGCTAGCTTCAAGGATTCCTGAAAACTCTCCATTCACCGAGAGACATGGTCGTCTACTCAACTTGGTCACCTCTAACACAGATGAGGACTGATGAAGGTGCTCTTTCAGTTCTTTGATCCTTTGCACCATTGCTTCACGTTTCCCGACTACCAACTTATGCCTACTTTGGAAGAATTCTCCCAACTCTTGAGGATTCCAATTCTCAATCAACTACCTTTCAATGGTACAGAAAGAGATCCAAATCTAGAAGAGATTTCTCAAGCTCTACACTTGCACTCATCTGATGTCACATCCCATTGGGAAATAAGGAGTGGTGTCAAAGGTTTCTTAGCAAAGTTCCTGTTTGAGAAAGCCCAAAGCTGTTGGAATTCCTTAGACTTGAAAGCCTTTGAGTAAATTGTGGCTCTCCTCAACTATGGGATGGTTTTGTTTCCAAATCCTGACCAGCTCATAGATGTGAACACCTTCAAAATCTTCATATCACGCAACCCGGTGCCTACATTGCTAGGGGGTATCCTACACTCTTTTCACACTCGCACAATGAGGAAAAGAGGTTCCCTTATGTGTTACACTCCTCTATTAGCAAGGTGGTTTATTTCTCATATTCCCCAATATGTATTAAAGAATGAGCAAGGTTCAAGGTGGTCACAAAGGTTGATGACGCTCAAACATTCAGACATTCATTGGTGCTCTCGATCCAAAGAGAATGTTATCATCGTTGATCGTTGTGGAGAATTATATAATGTCCCTCTACTTGGCATTAGGGGGGCATCACCTACAACCCATGTTTAGCCTTAAGACAGTTTGGTTATGCCCGAAGGGATGGCCTGCACGAGATGCTGATTCAAGGTTTGGTATTCGACTACGACAACAACAATCAAGGTCTTTTCCAGAGATTTATCCGAGCTTGGAGGATGCTAAACAAGGTGGATAGCAAGACTTTGGGGCATAAGAATTCCATCCCTCTTGAGCCTTACCTCAAATGGGTACGAACTCGTGCTCAGAGTATTATGATGCCTTACCCCTCCATTCTCCCAGTAATCATTGAGCCTGTTAAGGAAGGAGATGTTCCATACACTATCATACATCCTGACATGCCCACATCTCTTGAAGACCTACAAAGGGATTGGATAAAACTCAAAGGAGAGCGAGATACTTTCGAAGCCCAATTCTATGCAAGCGAGAAGAAGGTTTTGGAACTCACTAGGCTACTTCATGAGGAACAGACTCTGAATGCCTACATTGCACCAAAGAGGATGCGTACTACTTTTTTATCTTAGAGTTTTTGCATTATTTTGCCCAAGGGGCATTGATGTACTCAAACTTTATCTTATTAATATAACGTGTGTTTCCTTTTTTGTCTAAAACAAATTTGAATCTTTGAAATCCTTGAAAACATTGCATATGCATATATCATTCATCATAACATAAACAGGTCTTTTGCAACAAGTCTCCTCATCTCTCTATTGTATATTTCAGTAAGATGGATCTCAAGCAAACAGTGAAAGGTCTCCAAGCTCAGAATATGCAGTTTCAACAGTTGCTCATGACCCTAGCCAAGGGGAAAGAAGAGTTGAAGACTCTGCTGGTTGAAGAGAGGAAAAAGAAAACAAAGAAGGTAACCGGAGTCTTAAACATGGGGAGAAGATTTCATGAGCAGACAAGAAGGACTATGAACTTTGCAATAACATCCGGTGAAGGAGAGGGGAAAGGCAAGGAAACAGTTGTCCCGTCAGAATCAGAAGAGGAAGAGGAAGAAGAAGACTACTCTGAGGAACAATATCCTTTAGCTGATGACAAGTACAGACATCTCGAAGAGCGGTTTAGCGTGATGGAAATCCAAAAGGTGCCAGGCTTGGACTTTGAGGAATTGGGTTTAGTGTCAGGGATTGTGATTCTTCCGAAATTCAAAGTACCTACATTTGCTAAATATGACAGAGTTTCATTCCCTAAAATGCATCTTCGGTCATATGTGAGGAAAATTCAACCCCACAACGCTGATAAAGACTTATGGGTGCACTTCTTCCAAGACAGTCTGTTTGGAAATCAACTTGACTGGTTTTACCAACAAGAAAGAGCCAACGTCCATAATTGGGAAGATCTTGCTGCAGATTTCTACAAGCAATATCAATACAATGTTGATTTGGCGCCTACCTGTACTCAACTCCAGAGTATGGCCATGGCTTCCAATGAAGGTTTCAAAGACTATGCGCAAAAATGGAGAGATTTGGCTGGAAGAGTTCAACCCCCTATGTCTGAGAGAGAATTGGTAGACATGTTCTTAGGCACCTTATCTGGTCCCTTCTTCAATCATTTAATCAGAATTTCATTTGCAGGCTTTACTGAACTAATATTGACCGGAGAGAGAGTAGAAGCCGACATAAAAAGTGGAAAGATTCATAAAGATACATCTTCTTCTACAGTTGTAAGGAAGCCTTTCATCAGAAAGAAAAAGGTAGCTGCTGTATATCCGCAAAGAAACCAAGATAGGGACGAACGCCGACCAATGGTGGGGGCCTTTATGATTCCTAAGCCTATGATTGATCAAAAAAGAAGTAATCAACCAAGGGTGGAAAGGCCAATCAGGAAATTCACCCGAATCAACACGACCCTGTCTCAATGCCTATTGCGTATACCTTGAAAGAAGCTCCGAAAAACCCCAATACAACATCTCCTCATTATCATCCCAATGCCTGTTGCGTATATCACTCTGAAAGTCCTGGTCACGATACTAATAAATGTTGGGCCTTGAAGAACAAAATACAAGACCTCATTTAAGCAAAAGAAATTGAGTTTGATGCGCCCGAGAAGCCAAACGTCATTTCTGCTCCTATGCCCATACATGGCCACAATACCAATGCCATTGAAGAAGGATTATTTGTTACTTTAGTTAATGAACTTATGACCCCACTTCTGACTGTTAAAATTAACTTTTTGAAAGTCGGTGTGTTCCCGGGCTGTAATGAAGTTTGCCATCTCTGCTTGTCCTCACCAACTGATTGTCCTTTGTTGAAAGCAGGCATTCAGTGCCTGATAGATAACAAAGAGATTTTGTTTAAAAAGACTCTTGTTTCACCTATTCCTATTGAAGATGTTTTTATCATTACCATTTCCGCCAATTCTTCCAGGGTCTCCACCAAAAGACTCGTTAGAATTACATCAGTTCCGAAAGAAACTCCTTTAATAATCACAATGCCTGGGCCATCCCCATATGTGTCAGACAAAACCGTGTTGTGGAATTACGGAGGGGACATTTACTACCATGGTATCAAGCAAGACTGGCCGGCCACCGAAGAGATAAATTCTGAGAAAGAAGACTCCGACGTCAGTAATATTGCCAGAACTAGCAAAATTACCCGAAGCGGTTTGATCTTTTCTCCAGAAATTGCTCCCCCAAAAGCAGTTTCTGGACCCGTAATTATCCATGTGGCTGCTCCAAAGGTTGCTCCCATACCCATAATCATCTCTGCAAGTACTCCTATTGATGAAGCCGTTACAACCCATATCATCATTCCTACCAACAGTTCCGCTGCTGAGACTCGAGGAAAGAGAATTCAAGTTGAGCCTGTTTGGATGAAGGCTCAGTCACTGACTATCCATGAGACTTCCAAGAAAGAAATGGAGGAGATCCTAAAAATTATAAAGAGGAGCGACTATGATGTAGTTGAACAATTGGGGAAAACTCCATCTAAAATCTCCATGCTGGCATTACTACTATGTTCCGAGGCGCATGCAAAAGCCTTGGTGAAGTTCTTAAAAACAGCCCATGTGACTTAAGAGACATCTGCTGATCAATTCCAAGACTGCGTAGCCAGCTTGACAACAGACAACGACCTAGGTTTCTCGGATGCTAATCTAACACTGAGGGGAAGGAAGCATAATAAGGCATTGCATGTCTCAGTGGAATGTAGGGGCACAACTCTGGCCCATGTCTTGGTGGACACAAGCTCATCTTTGAATGTATTACCGAAAAAAGCTCTGGATAGACTTGACTGCGAGGGAATGACATTAAAGCCAAGAAACATAGTAGTAAGGGCATTTGATGGCTCGAAGAGGATGGTGCACGGGGATATGGATATCCCCATAAAGGTTGGAACCCAAACTTTCAATTCAACCTTTTATGTAATGGACATCTGCCCTTCATGCTCCTGCTTGCTAGGTCGGCCGTGGATCCATAATACTGGTGCTGTTACCTCTACATTGCACCAGATGCTGAAGTATCCGGTTTAAGGGAAGATTATCACCGTCCATGGAGAGGAAGAATACATGATCAGACATCTCAATTCCTTCAGATATGTGGAATTGGATGGCGAATTTATTGAAACTCCATTTCAACACTTTGAAGAGGTCCCCCAAGATGTGGCAGTGACCAAGGTTGTGTCTCAGATTCCCAAGATTATAAGGCCTCCACTCTGGATGTCATCTCTGAAGGATGCCAAAGCAGTGGTAGAGGAAGGTGGATGCATTATCTAGGGGAAACTTCCAGATATCCCATATAAGTCTGACAGGTTTGTCCTAGGTTTCACTTCAGGTGCTCGAAAGGCTGTACGTCGTGCCCGTGCTGGAGGACCACCCCTGAAGATCAGCAACCGTGAGGTCAACGCGGTAGAAGATGGTGAAGATGATTGCAACCTGGAGGATTGGATCTTTTCGACTGTCAATGGAGGGCTCAACAATTGGGAGGTTAGAGACTTTGTCCCGATCACTTTTATCCCACAGTAATTTATCTTTACATTTTGTTGGACCTGTAATATTGAAACAATTCGCACTCTTAAAACCTTGTGTCTTACCCGAGGCACAATGGTCCATTTGTAGGGGTTATTATCTCATTTTCATATGACATCAATGAATCATGGACGTTTTCGCATACAAACTTTTATGCTCATTGTTTTTCTTTTACATTTTATTTTTCTTTCAAAGATAGCTATACCCTTACACACACCCACACTCACAATGCAGGTATACATCCATTCTGGATCCCATGGGTAACGATACTGATATGGCCTTTGTGACTCTGAGAATCTAATCTACTAAGCCGAAGACGAAGGTGAGGAAGATTGTGAAGTACCAGGGGAACTTTCCAGACTGCTACAACAAGAAGAAAGAACCATTCAGCCTCACGAGGAACTCTTGGATACAATCAACTTGGGTAACAAAGATGACAAAAAGGAGGTCAAGGTAAGTGCTAATTTGGAACCCAGCTTCAAGGAGCATCTGATTTGGTTGTTGCACAATTATGTTGAAGTCTTTTCCTGGTCATATGAAGACGTGTCGGGACTTGATGTAGACATTGTGGTACATCGTCTACCTACAAGAGAGGATTGTCTGCCAGTAAAGCAAAATGTTTGTCGCATGAGACCTGATATGTCAAAAAATATTAAAGCAGAGATCATGAAGCAATTCAACGCTGGATTCTTGGCTGTCACCCCTTACCCTCAATGGGTTTCCAATATTGTTCCCGTACCCAAGAAAGACGGCAAAGTGCGAATGTGTGTGGACTACAGAGATTTGAATAGGGCGTGCCCTAAGGATGATTTTTCACTCCCCCACATTGATATCCTAGTTGACAATATGACACAACACAAAGTGTTTTCCTTCATGGATGGATTCTCAGGTTACAACCAAATCAAAATGACGCCTGAGGACATGGAGAAAACAACATTTGTCACACAGTGGGGCACATTCTGCTACAAGGTGATACCATTCGGACTAAAGAATGCTGGGGCAACCTATTAATGTTCCATGGTAGCTTTATTTCATGACATGATACATCACAAAATAGAGGTCTATGTGGACGACATGATAGCCAGATCGCAAACAGAAGAAGAGCATCTTGATCACCTACAAAAACTATTTGAGAGACTGAAGAAGTACAAGCTGAGGTTGAATCCAAACAAATTCACATTTAGGGTACGGTATGGTAAACTCCTAGGCTTTGTCGTCAGTAACAAAGGTATCAAGTTCGATCCTGCCAAAGTTAAAGCAATACAAGAGATGCCTGCTCTTCATACTGAGAAGCAAGTCATAGGATTCTTGGGACGTTTGAACTAATTTTCCAGATTCATTTCTCACCTAACAGCTACTTGTGAGCCAATCTTCAAGCTATTGAAGAAAGATCAAGTAGTCAAATGGAATGATGAATGCCAAATTGCTTTTGAAAATATCAAAGAATACTTACAAGAGCCTCCTGTATTAATGCCACCAGTCGAGGGAAGACCGTTGATCATGTATCTGACTATTTTAGAAAACTCAATGGGGTGTGTATTGGGGCAGCATGACGAGTCTGGCCGAAAAGAGCACGCTATTTACTACCTGAGCAAAAAGTTTACCGACTGTGAAACCAGATATTCACTGCTCGAGAAAACTTATTGCGCTATGGCATGGGCTGCTCGCCGGCTAAGACAATATATGTTGACTCATACTACCTTGTTGATATCTAAAATGGATCTGATAAAATACATCTTCGAGAAGCCTGCTCTTTCTGGGAGAATAGCGAGATGGCAGATGATCCTGATAGAATATGACATACAATATACTATCCAGAAATCTATAAATGGTAGTGTAATAGCTGATCACCTCTCTCACCGAGCTGTGGAAGACTACCAGTCCATGAAGTTTGAATTCTTGGATGAAGACATCATGACATTAGACAACTGTGAAGAAATCAGGCCACATGACGGACCTGAACAAGGATCCCGATGGACCCTGTTCTTTGATGGAGTCTCCAATGCACTCGACAATGGTATTGGTGCTGTACTCATATCTCCAGAAGGGTGTCATACTCCCTTTACTGTCAGACTTTGCTTCAATTGTACAAACAACATGGCGGAATACGAAGCGTGCATCTTTGGTCTCAGAGCTGCCATAGACTTGGGGATCAAATCGTTGGATGTATTCAGAGATTCAGCCTTGGTCATCAGTCAGATCAAAGGGGAATGGGATACCAAACACCCTAACCTTATCCCTTATAAATAACATGTTTTGACGTTGCTACCACATTTTGAGAAGATTACCTTCGAGCATTTCCCGCGAGAAGAAAATCAGCTAGCAGACGCTCTAGCCAAAATGTCATCTATGTTTAAACTTAATTGGGATAACGAGGCTCCCCGGATCACTATCGAACAAATGGATGAACCAACACACTGTCACGAGATTAATATTGAAGAAGTAGTGGACCAGCCTTGGTTTCATGAAGTCAAGAAGTATCTCGAGGCTCAAGAATATCCAGAAGGAGCTTCAATAAATGATAAGAAGTTCTTAAGAAGATTCTCCGCTAAATTCTTTCTTAGTAACGACATCCTGTACAAACGCAATCATGACTCTGTGTGACTTCGGTGCATGGATAAAGTTGAAGCTGAAAGGATTATGGTTGAACTACACGAAGGAACTTTTGGTACCCATTCCAGTGGGCATATGATGACAAAGAAAATCCTACGGGCAGGCTATTACTGGTCTACCATGGAAGCAGATTCCTATCAGCACTCTCGAACCTGCCATAAATGCCAGATTTATACTGACAAAGTGCATGTACCCCCAGTTCCTCTGAATGTCTTGACAGCTCCTTGGCCCTTTGCTATGTGGGGGATTGATATGATTAGGGAAATCAAGCCGACAGCTTCCAATAGACACCACTTCATCCTAGTGGCCATTGACTATTTTACAAAGTGGGTTGAAGCAGCCTTCTTCGCCTCTGTTACCAAGAATTTTGTTGCCTGTTTCATCAAGCAAAACCTTATTTGTCGGTACGGTATCCCAGAAAGGATCATCACTGACAATGGTACAAATCTCAACAACACTATGATTACCGCATTATGCGAGCAATTCAATATTCATCATCACAATTCTTCTCCCTATCGGCCAAAGATGAATGGTGTTGTCGAAGCTGCAAATAAGAACATTAAAAAGATCATACAGAAAATGACAGTCACATACAAAGACTGGCATGATATGTTACCATTTGCTCTCCACAGGTATCATACCACGACTCGCATATCAACTAGGGCAACACCCTATTCTTTGGTATACGACATGGAAGTCGTCTTTCCTGTTGAGGTTCAGACCCCATCTCTAAGGATTATGAAAGATGCAGGATTGAACGAAGACGATTGGATCCAGACTCGACTTGATCAACTAAATTTGATTGATGAAAAGAGACTTGCTGCTGTTTTCCATGGTCAATTGTATAAAAAATGGATGATCAAGGCTTTTAACAAGAAAGTCAGATTCCAAGTGTATCAAGTTGGGGATCTAGTGATCAAACGCATCATATTGCGACAAGGTCGTCCCAGGGGAAAATGGACTCCTACCTATGAAGGATCGTTCTTAATCAAAAACATATTCTCCGGTGGGGCAATGATCTTGACCACCATGGATGGCGAAGACCTGCCACACCCTGCGAACGTGGTCATAGTCAAAAGATACTATGCATAAGAGACCCGTTAGGTTGACATACCTAGGCAAAAAAAGGATATCCCAGCGAACCAAAAAGGTTCCGGCAAAAGTTAGGGATAAAACAAAAAAATATGTACACCCGACAAGTTGAAAGCCCGAAAGGGAAACTTGGGCAAAAAAGGGTTTCCCGGTGGACTGAAAACCTGAAAGGGCGGTCCAGGAAAAGTTTAGGGAATTAAGACGTACGACTATGTCCCGTTGGATCACTTTATGGACAACCTTTGACTTCCACTAACAAACTCAGAGGTTCTGATCAATCCAACCATCTTCGTACAAGGTAACAAATAGACAAGATGCTCAGAGATACGAAGACTATATAAGAATGGAAACCCCATGAGATTATTACACATAGCCATCTTTTCTTTGTATCAAATTCTTCTTTTTTTATGACAACATTCTCTTACTGGAATGTTTATCCCTTTGTACAAAAATACTTACTCAAAGTCAATGCAAAGATATCCTTTTGAAAGTGCAAAAACTATTTGTCTTTTCTTTACGCCTGTGTTTTGTTTACAAAAACGTCCAATGATTCATTGTTGAGCATATGCACCTGAACATAATTATTGTTTACAAATAAACAAAATGGGAAAGACAATTACTGATAGGTTGAAAGGATAGGAAAATATCTCTAGGCTATTCCATAAGTAATCCCCTGCAGTACGTCGTTTAAATCCCCATCGGAACAAAGTTTCAAATTATTGATCCCCAGTAGAAGTCGTCAAATTTCTCAGGACTCCCCAATAAGATTTTACAAGCAGTACATGGCATTGCCCTTACAACGGAGTTTATTTCTCTCGACAGAAATTCATCAATACTTCGACTTCAAGACATGAAGACTCACACATCCTCAGCAACATTCCAGGATTTATTTTCCCAATCCAACTACAATGCAGCAAATTAGCTCACATGCGCATACATCGCATTCATATATCATAAGCATTGATAAAATAAATGCATGATATCATACATTTCATACAACACAAATTTGCATTTTAGCTAACATTTTACCCTTTTCAGGATAAGATTAACAACTATCATTAACAATGTTCAGAGCTTTCAGATGCAGTTTAGATACGCTCTAGATACGGATGCCATCCTGATACTCATTCAGATAGAGCTTTCAGATATAGTTCAGATACACTCCAGATACGGATGCCATTCTGATACTCATTTATATTCAACCTTGTGATATAGTTCAGATACGCTCTAGATATAGATGCCATCCTGATACTCATTCAGATTCAACCTTTTGATACAGTTCAGATACGCTCCAGATACGGATGCCATTCTGATACTCATTCAGATTCAACTTTCAGATACAGTATAGATATGCTCCAAACACGGACGCCATTCTAATATTCACTCGGATTCGACTCCAAGATATAGTTCAGATACGCTCTAGACACGGACGCCATTCTGATACTCATTCTTCCAACTAAGAAATTACAATTCAACAATCACTCTTGGATGGCATCTTTAAGCCCATCTCCCACATCTTTCTATCATCTCTGCAAATGGCATCTTTAAGCCCATTCCTTCTAACATCGCATCGTCAAGTGCAAATTTCTGGGCACTCTAGTGTCCAATCATCTTCCACCTTCGAGTCACGAATGGCAAAACTCGCCAATCTAACTCTTCAGGTCTAAGAATATTGAACAGGGGCAGTTATTGTACCCCAAAATTTTCCCTCTCACTTATCAAGAATTTCCTCACAAAATCTCTTTGACTCAAGACTGCATTAGGGTTTGACCAGCTCAAGACACCTCCTCATGCACTGATGACCAAAATTAGCGTTTGAGTTTGCACAAGGATTTTTGGACTATCAATGCTTCATATGACTTTCAAGGATCATTAGGGACCCCCAATATTACTCATGTCAAGTTTCAAGCCCTAAATCACACTTTTGATCAGTTAATTGAACAGTTGGCCTACAAATCAGCTGTATTGAGGGAAAAGTCAACCATGACCAATTTACAGTCAAACTTCATAATTTTTTATCCACATAAACATCTTAGACTCATATGTATCATTTGGTTAAGTTTGGACCAAAATTCCTCAAGAAATTTGATCAAATCATCAAAAGGGCAAAATGGTCAAAATTAGGGTTTTGACTGGGAAGGGGCAATTTCTGATTTTTGACCTAACAAATGATCAATTGGTTTGAAGCATGATTTCAAGAGTCCAATTGCATCATTTTGACCTAATAAAATTATTCAAAACATTGCAAGTCCATTGGATTGACAGATGAATTTTTCAGTCAACTGATCAAAAGTCAACTATATACTAAAAAGTCAAACTTTGACTTTTTGGTCAAAGTCAAGTGCCAAAGATCATAATTAATCAAAAAATGTCAAAATGTGAAACTTGTTCATGAAGAAACCAAGGATTTAAGATTTTATTTTGAAAAGTGGAAATTTCTTAACTTAGAAATTTTTCTAAGTATAGAAAATTTCTTATTTTTTCTCAACTTTGAGCCAAATTTTCACCATGATGCAAGGTGATTCAAAGGAAACATCCAACATGAAAGTTGTAGATCTCCATGAAATATACAACTTTTCTACACACAATTTCTCCTAAAAATTATTGGATCTCAAGATATAATTTTGTGAATACATGCTCATGAACTAAAATAACTTAGTGAAATTTTGCCCTAGTTAGGCAGATTTTTGACCTAACTTCATGGCAATTTTTCACATAGTTCCAAAGGTAATTTTCAAAATAAATTCAAATATTAATTGTAGAGCACATTTAAATCTTTCCAAAATGTCCAATAATTCCTTGAGATCATTCTTGAGTAGGGAGAATCAAAGATATGAAGTTGGTGATTTATCACTTTGATTTCAAGCCATTTCATGATGAACAAAAATTCAAATCCAAGCCTAGGCTGCATAATATTTTCTTTGCAGACCTTAAACTTGTTTCTCACTCCATAATTAAATGTTTACACAGCTGCTAGAGCTTTAATCCAAACATTTGAGCCTTTATCCAAGTTACAATTCCATTTATGGCACAAAGTTGCCATTTCCATTTTGATAAAGCATTACTTTTGCCTTTGTCAACTTCTTGAGCCTCTAAATTGTTTTCTCTGCATACAAGCAAAGTCAAAACCAAAAGCAACTTGTCTAAGGCCTCTACCAACTCAGATCATGCTTGTACAACACTTAGAGATTTGTCTCCTCACTTTTCTTCAAAAGCAAGTTATAGAGCCAAAAGGCTATAACTCAGAAACCTTGAGTGGAGTTGATCTCTAACCTTTTCCATATATATACACAAGTGTATTGCAACATAACACACGAATGCTAAGACTCCAAAACAATCCCAAACACTTTGCAACTAAAAATCTGTCATAGCTTGACAGTTTTGAACCTTACACAGCCATCTCCAAATCCACTCGTGTGTATTGAGTTTTAACCACCCAAACACTTAATATACCTCATATCTAAGTGATCCTGTCCCCTGTTCCCTCACTGTAACTCCTCCTCCACCATCCACCATTTTCAAATATCAAGCTTGCAGGTTGACTTGAGTAGGGAGATTCAGGGACTTTCAAGACAAAGTAAGGATTGAAATACACTCAGGGAGGTTCAGGCAAGCTAAATAGATCCTCAGGCCTTGTCAAAACTTGCTCAAACTCCATTCATGATCCCAGCTGCAAGAGGTAAAAACTCAAACTTCTATCTCTTCATACAAGCATCATTTGGTCCTGATTTGTGAAAGCGAAATGTAGATATCCTTGCTCTAAAGCTAACCATGTTCATAGTTTTCATTTATATTAACTGTGCATAGAGAATTTTGGATTTGAAATTTCTGCAAAAATTAGGTTTCAAATTAGGGCCAGTAAAATTAGATCTTATCTTTGAATTTTAATTTACATGAATTATATGGTTTAACTCGTGGGAAGAAACACCATAACTTTCATGTTTGAACTTTCCATTTTTATGGAGAATTTAAGAAGATACAGGTGGTCTGGCCATGCCTCAAGGTTGAAGATGAAGTTGCCTTCAGGAGGCGTTTTCCAATATATATTTGTGCTTTTGTTTATATAAACAGATGTACAGCCACCCCAGTGGTAAGGCAGCGCGTGTAAATGGTAGAGGTCATGGGTTCGAGCCTCAGCGCGCTGCCTTTTGCAATTTTCTCACATTTTTCCATCTTTTTTGTCCCTTTGCAGCATTGGGCTTCCTGCTTCATGGGCCTTGGGTTTTTTTTCCTAACATTTACGTCCTGTTTGCTTATGACACCCCTGGCCCATATCATTTTATTTATTTATTTTATTATTATTTTATCTTCTTAAATATATTTTTCTTAATATTAAAAATCATAAAAAATATAAAAATGATAGATTTATATTTTGGTTTATTTTATTTTATTTTTCTCATAAAAAATATTTTTATTTAGTTATATATTATCTATTTTTTTTAAATAAACTTGTAAATTAAATTAGAACTAGGTTAAATATTTATTTTTTCTTCACACCCATTAAATATATTATTTTAGTATAAAAAAGACCAAAAATATCTCATAATGCCATATATTATTTTCAAGACAAAAAAATACAAAAAAAAAAATACTTTTTCATAAAGAAACTTATTTTCTTTTAATCAAATAGAATTAGGGTTTATTTAAAAACCTTTTCTTAAATAATTCCTTTCCTTAATTAATTTAACTTAATCTTGGTTTACTTATTTTCTAATTAGGTTTTAGGTTAAAGCTTTTCCATATAAAAAACCAAACAAAAATCTTCTTTGCATCTACACATCTTTGCATATTTAATTCATCTTGTATATTATTTATTCCAATATTTGTACATATTCAATTTGGTTGTAATAGATTAATTAGGTTTATTTTATTGCAATCCCCATTCATAAATTGTATACCCCCTCCCACAAATATTATAATAGCGTAGTAACTTTAAATTTCGCATCGCTTTTACATAACATGCTAGTAATTAGGGCTTGTATGGCAAGATAAAACCAATCAAATAGAAAACCCTAATTCAAGACAAAATCAAGCATGAAAATGACACACTTGCACATAAAACACCCCTAGGGTTATCCCACTTGGTTGCCTTATACAAAAATTGTCATATTATGCATGTAAGGTATCTTAGCAAAAACAAACAAATATAAGATCATAGTCCCTCAATGACGCTATTCAAAGTTGCCTTACAAAAATGATCTTAGACCCTCAAAAAATGCTAATATACCTTGAAACATTGCTAATCATGGCTATACGATGACCCACGCCCGTCCCGTTTACATCCAAAAATAGGGTAGTTTACCAAATCAATGGTAAGACAACAATATCAAAGGAAAATAAAATGAACAAGAAAGACATTTGAGTAGGTAGATTGCCTTTATTTACTTGCTCCATTTCAAAACAAATATCCTTGCTGTTGTACCCCAAAATTTTCCCTCCCATATTATTCAAGATTTGCAAAGAGCATGCTTCAAAATCTCTCAAGGGTTGCACAGTTCAAGGGCCTCCTAACAGTCAAAAACTAGGGTTTTGGTTCTGACAAAGAAATTGAAGTTTCCAAGGGTCTAAACAAGTCTCACATGCCTACAAACATGGTCAAGCATCCTCATGCCAAGTTTCAAGACTTACAGCACAAAATTGCACAGTCAAAAACCCTAATTGCCCTACAGTCAACTGCAGGGGCAAAATGGTCATTTGACAGTCAAACGTTCAAATTTTTGGTCAACATCTCATTTTGAAGCCACAAACATCATTTGATCAATTCTTGATCATGATTTTCAAAGCATGGCTCAAAAAGTCTCAAGATGCAAAAGTTTCCATATTTGGACAGTTGAAAAAGTCAACTGTAACTTGACCAAGGCATAACTTCCACATGGTTCATCAGAAAAATTCCATCCAAAGCTCATTTTTAAGATGAAGACATTTCCTACAACTCCTCTTCACACTTCAAGTCCAAGAAATGCTCTCACAAAAAAGTTATCAATTTCAACATTATAGGTCATTTTCAAAAGTCAACAAAAAGGGACTTTAAGTCAAAGGCCATAACTTGAGATTGTTAAATCAAAATTACATGGGACCAAAGGCATTGGTTAGAGGACTTCAAGACCTTTCCAAAATGTCCAAGAACATGATCAAAGCTTAAAATTTGAGCAAGATATGCCTTGTGGAAGTTGGGAAATTTTTGGGCATTTTGAAAAGTCAACTTTGCTTCAAATGCCTCAAAATTGCTAATGGGCCACATTTTCTTCCAAGATTCATCATCCAAAGACTATGAACGACCATTTGGCCCAAAGGGGATTTATTTCATCATTTTTATTTATTTATTTGAATTTTTAATTACTATTAATTCATTTAATAAAATAAAATATGACAAAAATACTAAAATAAGGTTTTCAAATATTTTTGTGCAGAATAAACTCTCATCTAGGCCTAAGGATCTCGTGCATATCAAAAGAGGAAAGAATTGGTGTAAATTGGCATGATTCTTCATGAAGAAATATTGAAAAAGATTCATAAAAATCAAATCTTGAAAACCATTAAAGACAAAGCTTTGGGCTTGGATTATTGACTAAAATCATTCCTTATACAAGCACAAACCTAACCCTAATGCCAAGCACCTGAAAGCTGCGCCCAATCATCAAGAACAATTTTGCAATTTTTGTGAAAAAAGTCAAAACTGAAAACACCATTCCAAAGCGATTCAAGGCCTCCAACCAATTGAAAAAGCTTCCTGAGACATCACTGAACCTGACTGAATCTTTTTCCACGCCCATAGCATCAAGAATTGGTATATAGAACTCAAAATTTCTCACACTTTATGCATAGTCGTGTTTCAATTTCTGGGCATTTTTCATACCATTTAATTGTTGTTTTACACTAATCTAATCATGCTGAAACTAACCATGCAATTTAATTGAGTTTTCGTGCTATGTATGTGAAGTTACCATTGAAGCTTGCTAGGGTTTCATGACTGTAAATTTGGGGCTTCTTTGTTCTGAGAAAATTGAGACACGAAACCCACGCCATTAGAACCAGAAGATCATGACCAATTGATTCCATACCTCGCGCCTAATTTATGAACCATGATGGCCTATTCGCTATTTTTCTGTTCATCATTTAGTGGGGGTTTAAAACCCCCGCTATTTAGTTTGTTTTTTCAGGCAAAATGCAGAACGAGTGGAGAAGAAGGCATGCTGTCAACCGGCCATTGGTCTATTCAAGTTTAGCGCGTTTTTTTTATTAACGTCATTAGCGTGTTTTGTTTTATATATTATTTATTTTCCATTAATGTTACAAAGAAAGCAAATGGCACAGTTGGTTAGTGCGTTGTCCTCTGAACATCAGGACCTGGGTTCGATTCCCAGGTCCCCTCACTCTCTTAATATATTTTGCTTCTATGTGATTCCATGCAGTTTCAATCCAAAAGACCACCATGCGCTCTACGCTCCAGCACGCCACTTGTCCCACAACATCCATCCAGTGGCCAGGATTCAAGGTCTATGGTATGCATCAGTCAAACATGCCACACGCTTCCAGGAAAAGTCAAAAAGGCCAAGGTTTCAATGGGCCAAATTCCTGCTGATCATACCTCCAAATGGGCCTACAAACCCCCCATGTTTGCATTCTTTTCTCTATTTCTTTTATTCTTTTCTATTAGTTATTTTAATTCTTTTCTCTATTTTATTTAATTCCATAAAATTGATCTTTTAAACATAAAAAATAATAAAAATCAGAAAAGACAAAAACAAAAGTATATTTTATTTAACATTTTTTTGTAAATAAATTTTATTAATTGATTTAGTTTTAATTCTAGGTTTTAATTTTAAATGTTTTTTTTATAAACTAAAAATTGTAGAATTAGGGTTTTAAAGACTTTTATCCTTTTTTTTCTTTTTTACCATATTAATTATTAATTATTATTTTCGTAAATAAAATTGTATTAATTAATTAGGTTAACTTAAGGTTTAATTTTCACATTTTTTTTAATAAATTAAAAGTAGTTAGAAGTAGGTTTTAATTCCAATTTAATTTTCTTACTAAAAATCCATAAATGCAAAAAACTCAAAAATAACTTCCTTTCACATTTAACTTAATTAATTTGTTAATCATAATTTAATTTCCTTAAAAGGGTCCAACGCCCTCGCATTCCTGATTTTACTTATTCTCGCATTTTATTTTATTTCCTCTTTTTGTGAATATTCATGTAATTCTCCCAAAGCCATGTAATAGCTTAATTAGGCATTTATATTTCTCGCACTTTATTTTATTTCAAATCGGGTCCTGTATTAATTTGGCGATGTGGACCCGCGCCTTTGTAATAGCGTAGGACTTTTACCTTCTCGCATATTTTTTAACTGTTAATAATTCGCATGAAAGAATGAATGTCAAAAATAAAAGCAACGCGTAGATCACCAATACATGACAAGACAAAATATCTGAAAACGACACACAAATCACACAGCACCCCTAGGGTACGCCTCACTGTTGCCTTGCCCCTCGAAAGGTGATCGTCGAGTAGAGGACGTTTTAGTAAGTCCTCATGTCCATGAACATGGCATGAGGGTAGCTTCTAAGGTGTCTTCCTATTGCTCCGGTGATCACCATGTCCCGAACCCTCAAATTGACCCGAACACCTCCAACGGTGGTGCTACCTACCTCTCAATGGTGGGATGGCACTACTTTAAGGACATTTACACAGACGAATTCCTTAGGGTAGGTAGACGACTCTAGATACTTGCTCTAATTTCAAAATAAATCAAAAAATACTTTTCACACCGACACCTTTTCAAAAAGCTTTCGAAAGCAACTTTTCAAACACTCTTGAGGACTGATACAAGAGTCGAACTGGAATTTTCAAAGAAACTTTTTTAAAACCCACAGTTGAAAAGCAAACAAACCATTTTGAAAACACAAATGAGCAAGTATCTAAGAGCCCATGGATAACCATGGATAGAAAGGGTGCTAACACCTTCCCTTTCTATAATCTACCTCCCGAACCGAGAGCAATCTCTATAAGGAATTTTTCTGTGCTTTTGTCCTTTCCATTTGGAGAAAATAAAAGACGGTGGCGACTCTTGCTTCCGCGACATTTCGCGAACCAGCGTTAAACGGTCAGTTCCAGATCCACCGATCACACTTGCTATTTTCAAAACAAACACACACATTTCCAAACATCTTACAAACATTGAAAACATTTTCAAAAAGATTAACATCTTTTTATACATTCTTATGAACGAGAATCATTACAAAGATTGCCTAAACAATGGCCTCTTTAACAAAATACTTTCAAAAACCACACAAAATACAATTTTAAACAAAAGCAAGTGATCTAGCAAGTAACTAAAAGCCCATGGAAAAGCATGGATGAAAATGGTGCTAATACCTTCCCTTTTCATAATCTACCCCTCGAACTCAAGAAACAATATCAAAGGTCTTTCCTGTGCTTTTTCACCTTTCCTTTTGGATAAAAGAAAAGTCGGTGGCGACTCTTGCTAACCGCAACATTTTCAATCAAACGCAAAACACCCAAGTCAGTTTTCCCACCGTATCACACTATGGATGGAAAATTTTCTATTAATTTTGATCAGAAGATGTTCAATTGCTCAGTTGATTATGAATCAATTGAATTAGGAAAAAAATCAACCAAGCAACCAAAGAGTTAACTCTTGACTTTTTGAGGTAAATATTTTGTTCAACATGTCAAAATTGACCAAGGTGTGGAATTTGATCAAGAAATACCAAAATATTCATCATAGATCAAGATTGAGAAAAACTTGCTTAATTTGGAAATTTTAGGGTTTTCTAACTTTCCATTTTTTGTAAGTTTTTAAGTAACTTTAGTGATCTTCATGGCAAGGTTACATGATGATGCAAGCTTCTATTCAAAACCACTTCAACATGAAAATTGTTAATCTTCCTATGATCTTTCCAAACATGTGAATTTCATCATTAATGGATCAAATTTGAATAAGTTATGAGGTTTTAAAGTATGGCACTTTGGAGAAGATTTTCCGACACTTAGAATTTTTTTTCTAAGTTCTTTTGTAATCAGATTTTTGTACCACTTTCAGGCTCAAAAATAAACATCATCCAAGAATAATATATTGATGGAATCAACATAAAATATCAAGATAAACATTTACACTACTACTTTGCTTCAGAAAGTTTCTCAAAAGGGACCCTAAATCTCATATGTGATCATGGGAAGTCATATAATCAAAAGGTGTAAAATGACTTATACTTAGAAATTTTCTCTAAGTATTCTTCCAGTTTCAAAGTGCCAAATTCTATGGAAAATTTCATGACCTTCAAGGCTTCAATTAAAAATGTCATCAACATCAAACATGAAGATCTCTCATCACTCTTTCCAATGATCTCAAGTTTGGGTTTTATGGTCAAGGATTCAATGGGTGATGGTCTTGGAAAACAGGCATGAAAATCACGAGCAACAAAACTACAACCATTGCTATTATTGTGTGTTGTACCCCAAAATTTGCCCTCCCATATTCTTCAAGATTTGCTAAGTCAAAGGTTCAAAATCTCCCCAAGGGTTGCACAGTTCAAGGGCCTCCTAAGAGTCAAAAACTAGGGTTTTGGTTCTGTCAAAGAAATTGAAGTTTCCAAGGGTCCAATCAAGTCCCACATGCCTACAAACATAGTCAAGTATCCTCATGCCAAGTTTCAAGACTTACAGCACAAAATTGCACAGTCAAAAACCCTAATTGCTCAGCAGTCAACTGTAGGGGCAAAATGGTCATTTGACAGTCAAAAGTTCAAATTTTTGGTCAACATCTTATTTTTAAGCCACAAACATCATTTGATCAATTCTTGATCATGATTCTCAAGGCATGGCTCAAAAAGTCTCAAGATACAAAAGTTTCCATATTTGGACAGTTGAAAAAGTCAACTGTAACTTGACCAGGGCATAACTTCCACATGGTTTATCAGAAAAATTCCATCCAAAGCTTATTTTGAAGAGAAAGACATTTCCTAAAACTCCTCTTCACACTTCAAGTCCAAGAAATGCTCTCACAAAAAGTTATCAATTTCAACATTATAGGTCATTTTCAAAAGTCAACAAAAAGGGACTTTAAGTCAAAGACCATAACTTGATATTGGTAAATCAAAATGACATGAGACCAAATGTATTGGTTAGAGGACTTCAAGACCTTTCCAAAATGTCCAAGAACATGATCAAAGCTTAAAGATTGAGCAAGATATGCCTTGTGGAAGTTGGGAAATTTTTGGGAATTTTGAAAAGTCAACTTTACTTCAAATGCCTCAAAATTGCTAATGGGCCACATTTTCTTCCAAGATTCATCATCCAAAGGCTATGCACGACCATTTGGCCCAAATGGGATTTATTTCATCATTTTTTATTATTTATTTGAACTTTTAATCACCATTAATTCATTTAATTAAATAAAATATGAAAAAAATACTAAACAAATGTATTTGAATCTTTTTATGCAGCATTTGCCCTCATTGGTTACTCAAGATTCGTGCACATCAAAAAAGGAAGGATTTGGCCATGGTTGGTATCAAAACACATGGAAAAGATTTGAAAAAATATGCCATTAAAATCAAATATTGGATTCATCAAAACATGGATCTTTTGGCTCAAATTGTTACCCTAATTCATCCCTCATATAAGTCAGAAGCAAAACTTAATGCACACAACCTTGAAGCTGCGCCTCATATCAAAAACCAAGTTTGCATTTTTGTCCAAATTTTCAAAACTGAAAACTGCATTCTAGCACAATTCAAAGAAATGTATTGATTCCAATAGCTTGCCAAGGCCTCAAGGAACGTTTCTGGATCAAAACCACTGCTTCTAACGCAAGGAATTGGTAGAACGAACCCGTCCTGTTCATAACTTTTCTCATATTCATGTCTCATGATTCATGCGTTATTTTCAATTTCTAATGCTTGATTTGTATTAAGTTAATAATTCTAAAGCTAACCATGCCATTTAATTGAGTTTTCGTGCTTTATACATGAATCTACCATGGAAGCTTGCTAGGTTTTCAAAGCTGGGAAATTAGGGCTTTCCTCTTCAGGAAAAATTGAGACACGAGACCAGGGCCATTAGAACCAGAAGCTTCACACGAACTCAATCCATAGGTCGCGCTCAATTTATGAGCAACCAGGGCCTATTCGCTATTTTCATGTTTACTACTTAGTGGGGGTTTAAAACCCCCGCTATCCTTTTTCTTTTTTTTCAGGCCAATGCAGAACGAGTGGAGAAGAAGATGAGGTGTAAGCCAGCGGTTGGTGCGTTTGAATTTCGCGCGAAAAAACACCACTAACCATCGTTTTGCATTATATTGTTTATTTGTTATATTATACACAAAGGGCGTAAATGGTTCAAGTGGCAAAGCATTGATTTGGTAAACTCTAGGACCTGGGTTCGATTCCCAGGTCCCCTCACTTTCTTAATATATTTTGTTTCAACGTGATTCCATGCAGTTTCAACCCCAGGGCCTACCATGCGTCTTCTTGTCTGTGTTTGCCACGCGCCCACTGATCTCAATCCAATGGCCATGATCTGAGGAGCACCCTATGCATTGGTCAATGGAGCCACACGTGACTACCAGAAGTCAACCAGGCCTCCAATAAATGGGCCAGATTGTTGGATAATACCTCCAAATTGGGGTCAACACCCCCCAAGTGTTTGTATTTCTTTTCTTTTTTCCTATTTTTTTTTATTATTTGTTTTAATTTAATTATTTCCATTTAATTTATAAATTAATATTTTCATAACATAAAATACCCAAAAAAATTCAGAAACTATAAAATAAAAAATATGTTTTTTTATGTTTAATTCACTAACATTTTTGTAAATAAATTATATTAATTAATTTAGTCTTAATTCTAGGTTTAAATTTTAATATTTTTTGTAATAAACTAAAAAATGTAGAATTAGGGTTTTATACTTTTTTTTCCTTTTTTTCCTTTTTCATCCTATTTAATTATTAATTATTATTTTGTAAATAAATTGCCATGTAAATAATTAGATTAAAATTAGGTCAAACTAAAAATATTTTTTAATAAATTAAAAATAGTTTAGAATTAGGTTTTAATTCCATTAATTCTCACTAAAATCCATAAATACAAAAAACTCCAAAAATTCTTTCTTTTATTTTCTTTTAATCAATTTTGTTAATTATAATTTAATTTCCTTAAAAGGGTCCAACGCCCTCGCATTCGATCACAATTCTATTTCGCGCGCTTATTTTATTTCCTTTTATAAATTTCATGTAATTCTCCCAAAGCTATGTAATAGACTAATTAGGATATTTATTTTTCGCACTTTATTTTATTTCAAATCGGATCTTGGATTAATTTGGCGATGTAGACCCGCGCCTTTGTAACAGCGTAGGACCTTTTATATTCCCGCAACTTTTAACTGTTAACTATTGCATGAAAGAATGAATGTCAAAATAAAAGCAACGCGTAGATCACCAATGCATGAACAAGATAAATGTAAATGAACATGACACACAAATCACACACCACCCCTAGGGTACGCCTCACTGTTGCCTTGCCCCTCGAAAGGTGGTCGTCGAGTAGAGGATGTTTTAGTAAGTCCTCATGTCCATGAACATGGCATGAGGGTAGCTTCTAAGGTGTCTTTCTATTGATCCGGTGATCACCATGTCCCGAATCCTCGAATTGACCCGAACACCTCCAACGGTGGTGCTACCTACCTCTCAATGGTGGGATGGCACTACTTCAAGGACATTTACACAGACGAATTCCTTAGGGTAGGTAGACGACTCTAGATACTTGCTCTAATTTCAAAACAAAAATCAAAACTCTTTTCACACCGACACTTTTCAAAAAGCTTTCGAAAGCAACTTTTCAAACACTCTTGAGGACTGATACAAGAGTCGAACTGAAATTTTCAAAGAAACTTTTTTTAAAACCCACAGTTGAAAAGCAAACAAACAATTTTGAAAACACAAATGAGCAAGTATCTAAGAGCCCATGGATAACCATGGATAGAAAGGGTGCTAACACCTTCCCTTTCTATAATCTAACTCCCGAACCGAGAGCAATCTCTATAATGAATTTTTCTGTGCTTTTGTCCTTTCCATTTGGAGAAAATAAAAGACGGTGGCGACTCTTGCTTACCGCGACATTTCGCGAACCAGCGCTAAACAGTCAGTTCCAGATCCACTGATCACAGAACTGGCGACTCTGCTGGGGATGCTTTATAAAGTGAGGTGTACCTTAGGATAGTTCATAACTGTGTTTTCAATTATATTGACTTGTTTGCTTTAAATTGTGGGTTGCATGGGAGTTACATAGATCCTAACCCGGATCTGGGGATACCCTGTTTAGGTAGCATATGCTGTGAGGGACCTGTCCGGCGTAGACCGACACGGGTGAAGCAGTGGCTACGTTAGTGTGACACCTTGGTCTGTACCGATATCCCTTGTGTCGCAACGAGGAGAATATGGGTCTTCCAAGGAGTCGTTAAACACCAACAGACCTTAGAACCTTAAATGACACAACTTGGCCATTAGAACAGTAGCAGTATGCTACGCCCATTGAGGCTAAACTCTCGTGATGGTTCTGGCCGCAAGAAAAGATTGCGATGCTGGAGTTATGACCGATTGAGGGTAGTCAATGATATTGGCATCCTCTAAGAACCCGGTTACTTTTGATAGGACAGGTATGAACCAACAAACTGAAAGAGGGTAATACCTAGACCTCATGCTGGCCTAAATTCTAAGGGCTTCTCTTGTGTGACTTGTGTGCCTTCGTACTTGACTACTTGCATGCTTGTTATCTGACACATGAACTACTTGCAGGTTTTGTTTATAGTCCTTAATTCGGACTTATAACAGGGTTTACTAAGTTTCTTGCAGGTTTTGGTTTGCAGTCCTTAATTGGGACTCATAACAGGGTTACTTACATTACCCCATGCATAGCATAACATCATACCATTGCATACATCCTACATAAGGACTAACCCATTTCAAGGATCTCAAGGGGCTTGTGATGCAGGTCATGATGAACCAACTGTCCAGCAAGGGGCAAAGGGGATTTATTTTCCTCTAGGCAAGGTTGTCAGGGGCTATGACCCACTAGATATGGTGAGCTTTGACCCTTGAAGAAGGACTCTCAGCAACATGAAGTTCCTTCAATCAAGCTACCGGATCCAAATTCTAACAAATTTTCTTGTTTACCCCGCGAGATCTTTGAAAAACATTGCAAACATACTGTGATCGGTGGATCTGGAACTGACTGTTTAACGCTGGTTCGCGAAATGTCGCGGAAGCAAGAGTCGCCACCGTCTTTTATTTTCTCCAAATGGAAAGGACAAAAGCACAGAAAAATTCCTTAAAGAGACTGCTCTCGGTTCGGGAGGTAGATTATAGAAAGGGAAGGTGTTAGCACCCTTTCTATCCATGGTTATCCATGGGCTCTTAGATACTTGCTCATTGTGTTTTCAAAATGGTTTGTTTGCTTTTCAATTGTGGGTTTTAAAAAAAGTTTCTTTGAAAATTCCAATTCGACTCTTGTATCGGTCCTCAAGAGTGTTTGAAAAATTGCTTTTGAAAGCTTTTTGAAAATGTGTTGGTGTGAAAAGTATTTTTGAATTTTGTTTTGAAATTTAGAGCAAGTATCTACGAGAACCTACCTACCCTAAGGAATTCGTCTGTGTAAATGTCCTTTAAAGTAGTGCCATCCCACCATTGAGAGGTAGGTAGCACCACCGTTGGAGGTGTTCGGGTCAATTCGAAGTTCGGGACATGGTGATCACCAGAGTAATGGGAAGACACCTTAGAAGCTACCCTCATGCCAGGTTCCCGGATCATGAGGACTTACTAAAACATCCTCTACTCGACGATCACCTTTCGAGGCAAGGCAACAGTGAGGCGTACCCTAGGGGTGGTGTGTGCGATTCGTGTGTTAGATTCATTGCATTTATCTTGTCATGTTATTGGTGTTCTACGCTTGTTTTTATTTTTGTCCATACATTCTTTCATGTCATTTTTTAACAGTTAAAAATATTGCGGAAGGTAAAATTTCTAAGCTATTACAAAAGGCGCGGGTCCACATCGCCAAAAGTTTCTCGAACCCGATTTGACAGAAAAGATAAAGAAAGTAAGAGAAAAATAAAGAATTAAAAGTGCGACAAATGATTTACAAGGCTTCGGGAGAGATACATAAATATTTAAACGAAATAAAACAAATATGCGAATTAATAATTGAATCGAAACGAGGGCGTTGGACCCTTTTTGCAAAATTAAACTAATAAGGAATCAATTAATTAAAAAGAAAGAAAGAACTTGTTTTTTTGGTATTTTTTAGTATTTTAGGATTTAATGTGAAAAAGAAAATTAATTAAAATTAAAATAAGATGCAAACCCTAATCCTAATTATTTTTAATTTATTAAGAAAATATTGAAGCTTTTTAACCTAAAATTAACCCTAATTTTTATATGCAAATTTAATTATAAAAATAAATAAAATAAATGATATTAAATATTTGAAAGAAAAAATAAAAAGGATGAAAAATTGTTAATTAAACCTAATTCTATGTTTTTTATGTTTTTATCAAAAGAATTAAACTTGAAACCTAATTTAAACTAAATTTAATTATATGCATTTATTTATGAAAATATTAAAAATAAAAATATTTATTGTATTTTTTCTTTTCTGATTTTTATGGGTATTTTTTTTATATTTATGAAAATATTAAATTGATTAAAAAGAACAATAATTAAAAGAAGATAAAAATAATGAAAAGATAAAAAATATAACAAAATTTTTGCAAACCTTGGGGGTATCAGTCCCCAGATAGGAGGTATAGCCCAAGCAATCCTGGCCCATTAGCATGGTCCGTTTGACTTTTCCAGGCAGCGTGTTGGCACGTTGACTCACGTCCACGCAGTTCTCTAATTCTCAGCCTTTGGATTGACCCTGATATGCACGTGGACGGTTTGATCTGGAGGGCGTATGGTACGCTTTGATGTTGAACATGCATATGAATCTTTATTGAAAAATAATATTGAAACAATGAAGACCTGGGACTCGAACCCAGGTCATGCACTTTACCAATCAACACCTATGCCACTGAGCCAATTCACGCGTGTTTATTATATAACCACTAACATATAATATAAAAGAAAAATGATCAGTGGCCTCAAACACGCGCGAAGATTTGAATCTTCCAATCACCGCTCCCCACGTTATCGTCTTCCTCGCGTGGTTTTTATTTTCCTGAAACAAAAGAAACATAGGCAACGGTTTTCACGCGTTGCCTAAGATAACATATCAAAAAATAGCGATTAGCCCTAGGGGCTCTATAAATTAGGCGCGAGGGTAGCCTCTTCTTCGTCCAAGTGCGCTGATCATGACCATGGTACTGTGGCTCGCTAATTTTATAGGACCAAGAAATCCCCAATTCAGAATCCTGTAAACCCTAAAAATCGATAATGGTATTTTGGCATATAACGTGTAAAACTTCAATTAAGGCACATGATTAGTTTGCAAACATCATTATAAACACAAACATAACAACAAAATATGTCAACAATGCATGTATGAGAGCAACCGATTCAGAAATTTCCTTTACTAACTTCAATGGTGATCTTGCGTTTTCTTGAGTATGGGGCTTGGGGAATGATTCAGTTATGTCCTATAATCCTCCAAGAAGCTAATGAAACACGTTTGGAGGCTTGAATCAACCTGCAAGTCAGTTTTCAGAATTGAGTTTCTTAGACAAAATTTCAAGTTTGTTGAATGGTTTTCTGAGCAGCTGCGTGGTCAATGGCATTAGGTTTCTGTTCTATGCTTATGTAGGAATGAATTAGGTCAAATAAAACACTCCAAATCCTTGGCATTCATGGTTTTTGAAATTTGATTTTCAAAGATCTTTTTCAATCTTTTTCCATGTGTTTTTGTGCAAATCATGATCAATTCTCTCCAAATCTTTCCATATATGAATATGCACGAATTATTGAGTAGATTTTATGCACAAAAAGATTGTAAAGCTTAGGTTAAATATTTTTCATGCATTTAATTTGATTTAAATGAATTATTATAAATAAAAATTCAAATAAATAAATAAAAAATGAAGAAATACTTCCCTTTGGGCCAAGTGGTCGTGCACATGCTTTGGATAGTGAATTGTGGAAGAAAAATGGGCCCATTAGCAATTTTAGGTCATTTGAATCAATGTTGACTTTTCAAAATATCCAAAAATTTCCCAACTTCCACAAGGCATAACATGCTCAATTTTTAAGCTTTGCTCATGTTCTTGAACATTTTGGAAAGTTCTTTGAGTCCTCTAACCAATTCCTTTGGACCCATGTCATTTTGATTTACCAATCTCAAGTTATGGCCTTTGACTTAAAGTCCCTTTTTGTTGACTTTTGAAAATGACCTATAATGTTGAAATTGATAACTTTTTGTGAGAGCATTTCTTGGACTTGAAGTATGAAGATGAGTTGTAGGAAATGTCTTTCTCTTCAAAATGAGCTTTGGATGGAATTTTTCTGATAATCCATGTGAAAGTTATGCCCTGGTCAATTTGCAGTTGACTTTTTCAGCTGTCCAAATAAGGAAACTTTTGCATCTTGATGATTTTTGAGCCAAACTTTGAGAATCATGATCAAGCATTGATCAAATGATGTTTAAGGCTTCAAAATGAGATGTTGATCAAAATTTTGAACTTTTGACTGTCAAATGACCATTTTGCCCCTACAGTTGACTGTAGTGCAATTAGGGTTTTGACTGTGCAATTTTGTGCTGAAGGTCTTGAAACTTTGTATGAGGATGCTTGACCATATTTGTAGGCATGTGAGACTTGATTGGACCTTTGGAAGCTTCATTTTCTTGATCAGAACACGAACCCTAATCTTGACTGCTTAGGAGGTCCTTGCACTGTGCAACCCTTGGGGAATTTTGAAGCTTTGACTTGGCAAATCTTGGAGAATATGGGAGGGCAAATTTTGGGGTACAACAGTTGCCCCTGTTCAATCTTCTTAGACCTGAGGATGCAGATTGGCCGACGTGCCTTTCGTAATCCGAAGGTGGAAGATGATTGAACACTAGAGTGCCCAGAAATTTGCGCTCACATAGTAGCAGTGATGATGGGAATGGGCTTACAGATGCCATTTGGAGATTGATGAATAAGATGATGGGCTTATAGATGCCATCTGGGTGTTGATTGCGTAAGAGATTCCTTAGCGGGAACCTGCATACCTGCAAAAGAAAAAATGAGTACCTGACATGTTGCAGAAGCTGGTTTTCAGATGCTTTTGTGTAGATATGTCCTGACTGGTTACAGGAATCGGATCTTCGAATTCTTCAGACGTGCCCTGGCGAGATACAGGAATCGGATATGGTAATGTTAGGTTGGTGAGTTGTCTCTACTGACAGGTTATCCTTATGGACGAGTGGTCTTTAACGATGAGTGTCTATAACGATGAGTGTCTATGACGACGAGTGTCTATGACGACGAGTGTCTATGACGACGAGTGTCTATAACGACGAGTGTCTATGACGACGAGTGTCTATAACGACGAGTGTCTATAACGACGAGTGTCTATGACGACTAGTGTCTATGACGACGAGTGTCTATGACGACGAGTGTCTATGACGACGAGTGTCTATAACGACGAGTGTCTATGACGACGAGTGTCTATGACGATGAGTGTCTATAACGATGAGTGTCTATAATGACGAGTGTCTATAACGACGAGTGTCTATAACGACGAGTGTCTATCACGACGAGTGTCTATCACGACGGGTGTCTATCACGACGAGTGTCTATCACGACGAGTGTCTATAACGACGAGTGTCTATAACGACGAGTGTCTATAACGACGAGTGTCTATAACGACGAGTGTCTATCACGACGGGTGTCTATCACGACGGGTGTCTATCACGACGAGTGTCTATAACGACGAGTGTCTATAACGACGAGTGTCTATAACGACGAGTGTCTATGACGACGAGTGTCTATGACGACGAGTGTCTAGAACGACGAGTGTCTATAACGACGAGTGTCTATAACGATGAGTGTCTATGACGACGAGTGTCTATGACGACGAGTGTCTATAACGACGAGTGTCTATAATGACGAGTGTCTATAACGACGAGTGTCTATAACGACGAGTGTCTATAACGACGAGTGTCTAAAACGACGAGTGTCTATAACGACGAGTGTATATAACACGACGAGTGTCTATAACGACGAGTGGAAGTAATTTTAACTGGACTTGTCTTCTTTTGACTGGATTTGTCTATTTTGACTGAATTTGTCTAATTGGCTGAATTTGTCTACTTTGACTGAATTTGACTATTTTTGACATAGCTGATCATTTAACTGTATCCTTCCTGAAAAGTAAAGGTCAGTCATATGCAGTGCACGATATGGGTCGAGCAACGACATAAATGAGATTTGTATGACATGATGCGTATATGCAGGTATCATGATGTATGAAAATGTGATGTTTATGAATGTATCTGCGTCTAGGAAAATAGATCCTTGACGGATGCCGGGAAGTCAAATCCTGGGCTGATGTTGAAGGATAGATTTTGCTTCCGCTGGGGATGATAGTTGCAAGAATACCAATAGGAGAAGATAACTCCGTGAGGGAATAGACTTGGCGAATGGAATAACTCTGCGGGGAGAAATGTACTCTAGCGACCATGCTGGGGAGCGATACTCTGTGGGGATAGAGATGCTTTGCTGGGTCGTTGATAATAGTTTGCTGGGGATATCTTTGCTGTATCGGAAGTGTTAATAGACTTCGCTGGGGGGTAAGAGAACTGTGTCGACGACGACCTTTCCATGACTTTTAGCTGAGGATAACCCAGTTATATCCTGGTAAGGAAATAACTCTTTGAATAAAGTCGGACGACGCATTCGCTCTTGGTCGCATTCTTCAGCTGAATTTACCTTGGCCCTTCGGTGGACAGAGCAACCGGATCATTTAGACAACTCATTATTGCCCCAGTTTCTGATATTGGAGAGGAAGACCTGTGAGGTGCTGATAGCTGTTGATGGACAAACCTTCTTTTGGTGAGCAGGTAATAAGATGATAGGACATAGTCGTACGCTTTGATCCCTAACTTTTGCTTGGACCGCCCTTTCGGGTTTTCAGTCCACCGGGATACCCATTTTTGCCCAAGCCGCCTTTTCAGGTTTTCGACTTGCCGGGTGTACAGATTTTTCATTTCATCCCTTCATTTTGCCCGAACCCTTTTGGTTCGCCGGGAAGCCCTTATTTTTGCCTAGGTGTGTCAACCTAGCGGGTCTTTGATTACGCGTAGTATTCTTTTCGACTATGTCCACGCTCTCAGAATGTAGGGAGTTGCCCCTGTTAGAAGTGTTTTGTTATGCCACCCGAAGATGTTTGATCAAGCAAGATTTGTTGTTGGAATGCCCCAAGTGACTCAGGCGGAGACTTGCCCCAGGCTATTTGGCCTTTGAGAGATTCTCCGAATCTTGACCTAACTGCCCCAGATGACGGATCATGACCATGTCTGCCCCCTGATTGGAGGTACTTCTGTTCATTAGGTATTCATCATGCGAACTTATATGCTGTTCAAACAAAAGGTCATATGCAAACAAAGTTATGTTAAAAATGCAAAGCCTATGTCTGTCTTGAAGATTTTGAAAATGCATTCTTTTTTTCATAAAACAAATGAATGTTTGTAAAACGTGATGTCAGCTCCTTCTTTATAGTAAGCCTTAAGGAGTCAGGATACCTTTCGTAACAGTATGCTTTCGAACTAACCCGTGCTTCAGCTAGGACTTTTAAGGGTTATAACGTGGCCTGGTTCACGGTTTAAGAAACAAAGGATAAAGGCTCAAATTTTACTTGTACCCACCCGCTCTTCGTGATGTTCTCCAAACCTAAACTCAGTTGATCACACGTTAGACCTTGTTTGAGTCTTTGCTCTGATGTTCCAATGATGATTCAGATATTCACAGTATATTTTGATTAGGCAGTCATTTCCTTTTTTGTTGAGGGTTTGTAGGACCTCTTTCTTTTTTGACTTCGTTATCCCTATTTTTTTGCCTGAGCTGTTTCCTTTTTTGGAATTACAGTCAGCGGGATGCCCCAGTTTGGTAAGTCTCCTTCATTGGTTTTGACTTTTTGGACTTTTCATTTATGATTTTTTTTTGATAATGACTGCCTGTCCTTATGATTGTTCGGAACCATCACTGTCTTTTGTTTTTGGAAAAACTCATTTGGTGCCATTCATTGTGCACTTGGATCAACTGAGAAGACTACCCTGCCCCAGGTTATGATTAAGGGTTCTGATTTTCGAAAATAAAAACTCCTACTTCTTTGGCTCAGAGGGGTCGACGAGGGATTATCATCCTTATAACTCCAGTGTTTAGGGATTGAAACAATGCCTGTACCTCATCAGCGGGGTCTGTTCAAAAGCATACTGTAGATTATGGTATTGTTTTCGTCATCCTCCCTCAAGAGGCTTAGAATTTCTTAATCAAGAGTTGACATCAGAAAAATATGAAAACAGTTTGCATATAGTGGATGCGAAATAATTACTTCAAAACAGACATGTGTAATGCATTAATGAAATAACTAAGTTTGACATGAAATAAATGTTTGAACAATCGAAAGAAAATTACAAATTGAACATTCAAATGAACAAAAAAACAATCCTAGCCATATTTTGGCAAGGGAGCAGTGATCACATTGGGAGCCTCTGGAGAGTCGAGCTGGACTTCCTTTGCGTCAATCAGATCTTGAACCCTGTTTCTCAAAGTCCAACAGTCATCTGTAGCATGCCCCGGGCTGTCGGAATGATAGGCACAACGAGCATTGGGATTGTACCTTGAAGGCGTCCTGTTGGGATTCTTTGGAGGGTCCATGAGAGTTACCAACTTGGTTTCCAGCAACTGTGGCAATATCTGTGACAAGGTCATGCCGAGGGGAGTAAATTGCCTCTTAGGTCTTTCTTCCCTTTGTTGATTGTGACGCTGAGGAGCGCCGACCGGTTTTGCAATAACCACCGCGTTGACCCCTTGGCGGTGTTCAGACCTATTCTGCCCTCTTGAGCCATAGACAGCACTAGATTCTCTCTTGGATGGTTTCTTCTCAGTGTTCGAGGAGTCACCATTCTGTATTTTCCCTGACTTGATGTCAGCTTCTATTCTTTCCCCGGTCAAGATCAGATCTGTAAACCCAGCAGCAGAATTCCCAATCAGATGGTTGAAGAATGGACCAGACAGGGTCCCCAAGAACATGCCGACGAGCTCGCGGTCAGTCAGAGGTGGTTGTACCCTTCCAGCAAGGTCCCTCCATTTTTGAGCATATTCTTTGAAACCCTCGCCTGCACCCATAAACATTCCTTGAAGTTGAGTGCGCGTGGGAGCAAGGTCGGCGTTGTACTGGTACTGCTTGTAGAAAGCAGTGGCTAAGTCTTCCCAGGTACGGATGTTGGCTCCATTCAGTTGATAGAACCAGTCAAGCTGAGTCCCTGAAAGACTCTCTTGGAAAAAGTGGATCCATAAGTTCATGTTGGCCGTGTAGGGTTGGATCCTCCTCATGTATGACCTGAGATGCAGCTTTGGACAGGATGCCCCGTCGTACTTTGCAAAGGCAGGTGCCTTGAATTTGTGCGGGATCACTACCCCAGAAGACAGACCTAGATCCTCGAAGTCCAGGCCAGGCACTTTTTGTATCTCCATAGCACTTAGCCGGTCTTCCAACTATTTGTACCTATCCTCAGCCGGAGGGTACTGTTCGTCGTTGAAATCTGTCTCATTGTCGGAGACCACTGGACTGGGAACCCTTTCCTCTTGATGACTGCCTTTCCCCACAGATGGAGTTGTCCTCTCAGCTTCATCCTGCAGGGTGTTCCCAGATCTGCGTCTAGGGCTGAACAAAACAGTCCTCTTCTTCTTCTTTTCCTTCTTCAAGAGCAGAGCCTTCAGATCTTGTTGCCCCTGGGTCAAATTCATGATCAGCCCTTGGAACTGGGCGTTCTGAGCCTGGAGGGCCTTGATAGTGTGCTCGGTTGAGGATTCAGGATTCATGACGAGACGACTGAAATAAACAGCAAAGAAGGTAAGCAACCTGCAGAGAAAGGGTACCTGTTATGCAATGATATGTATGATATGCATGCAATGATTTCAAGGACCTCGCAGGGTAAACAAGAAATTTGTTAGCATTTGGATCCGGTAGCTTGATTGAAAGAACTTCATATTTGTTGAGAGTCTTTCTTCCAAGGGTCAAAGGCTCACCATATCCAGTGGGTCACAGCCCCTGACTTTAGTCATCATGTCTGGTTTTGATTTCCAAACAACCTTGGTTAGGGGAACCTTCTTCAAGAGTCAGAGCTCACCATATCAAGTGGGTCATAGCCCCTGACAACTTTGGCTAGAGGAAAATAAATCCTCTTTGCCCCTTGCTAGATGTTTGATTTATCATGACCTGCATCACAAGCCTTTGAGATCCTTGAAATGGGTTAGAGATGTATGCAATGGTATGATGTCATGCTATGCATGGGGTAATGTAGGTAAACCCTGTTACGAGCCCCAATTAAGGACTGCAAACCAAAACCTGCAAGAAACTCAGTACACTCTGTTAGGGGTCCCAATTAAGGACCTAAAACATAACCTGCAAGAAACTTAATACCCTGTTATGAGTCCCAATTAAGGACTACAAACTAAAACCTGCAAGAAACAAGTGTTAGGTAACAAGCATGCAGATAGTCAAGTACGAAGGCACACAAGTCACACAAAAGAGCCCTTAGAGTTTAGGCCAGCATGAAGTTTGGGGTACTACCCTCTTGAAGTTGGTGGGCTCAACCTGTCCTATTAGAAGTAACCGGGTTCTAAGGGTCCCAATATCACGGGATTGCTTTCATTGTTCATCGTTTCGATTTAGCCACTGAACTGGCGACCGAAATATTCCAGGAAAGCAACCCTCAATTGAGTGTAGTATCGAGTATCAACCAACCTCGGACTGCACCAAAGTCAGTTATCTCACTACCCTAAAGAGGCCAAGATAGTTCAATTAAGGTTCCTAAGGTCTGTCGATGCTTCACGACACCACGCGGAGGCCCCGTACTCTCCTTGACTGAACTCAAGGGTTACCGGTACACACCAAAGTGCCACATCAACGTAGCAGACTGTTTCAACCATGTCGGTATACCCCGCACAGTTCCCTCACAGCCTTGTTGCTACTTTCTAAGAAGGTATCCCCCAGATCCGGGTTAGGATCTATAGAACTCCCGAGACAGTCCCACAATAATAAAGCAAACAAAGAAGACAATTGAAAACACAGCGATCTTAATCCTAAGGTACACCTCACTTTGGAATTCATCTCCCCAGCAGAGTCGCCAGTTCTGTGATCGGTGGATCTGGAACTGACTGTTTAACGCTGGTTCGCGAAATGTCGCGGAAGCAAGAGTCGCCACCGTCTTTTATTTTCTCCAAATGGAAAGGACAAAAGCACAGAAAAATTCCTTAAAGAGATTGCTCTCGGTTCGGGAGGTAGATTATAGAAAGGGAAGGTGTTAGCACCCTTTCTATCCATGGTTATCCATGGGCTCTTAGATACTTGCTCATTGTGTTTTCAAAATGGTTTGTTTGATTTTCAATTGTGGGTTTTAAAAAAAGTTTCTTTGAAAATTCCAATTCGACTCTTGTACCGGTCCTCAAGAGTGTTTGAAAAATTGCTTTTGAAAGCTTTTTGAAAATGTGTTGGTGTGAAAAGTATTTTTGAATTTTGTTTTGAAATTTAGAGCAAGTATCTACGAGAACCTACCTACCCTAAGGAATTCGTCTGTGTAAATGTCCTTTAAAGTAGTGCCATCCCACCATTGAGAGGTAGGTAGCACCACCGTTGGAGGTGTTCGGGTCAATTCGAAGTTCGGGACATGGTGATCACTAGAGTAATGGGAAGACACCTTAGAAGCTACCCTCATGCCAGGTTCCCGGATCATGAGGACTTACTAAAACATCCTCTACTCGACGATCACCTTTCGAGGCAAGGCAACAGTGAGGCGTACCCTAGGGGTGGTGTGTGCGATTCGTGTGTTAGATTCATTGCATTTATCTTGTCATGTTATTGGTGTTCTACGCTTGTTTTTATTTTTGTCCATACATTCTTTCATGTCATTTGTTAACAGTTAAAAATATTGCGGAAGGTAAAATTTCTAAGCTATTACAAAAGGCGCGGGTCCACATCGCCAAAAGTTTCTCGAACCCGATTTGACAGAAAAGATAAAGAAAGTAAGAGAAAAATAAAGAATTAAAAGTGCGACAAATGATTTACAAGGCTTCGGGAGAGATACATAAATATTTAAACGAAATAAAACAAATATGCGAATTAATAATTGAATCGAAACGAGGGCGTTGGACCCTTTTTGCAAAATTAAACTAATAAGGAATCAATTAATTAAAAAGAAAGAAAGAACTTGTTTTTTTGGTATTTTTTAGTATTTTAGGATTTAATGTGAAAAAGAAAATTAATTAAAATTAAAATAAGATGCAAACCCTAATCCTAATTATTTTTAATTTATTAAGAAAATATTAAAGCTTTTTAACCTAAAATTAACCCTAATTTTTATATGCAAATTTAATTATAAAAATAAATAAAATAAATGATATTAAATATTTGAAAGAAAAAATAAAAAGGATGAAAAATTGTTAATTAAACCTAATTCTATGTTTTTTATGTTTTTATCAAAAGAATTAAACTTGAAACCTAATTTAAACTAAATTTAATTATATGCATTTATTTATGAAAATATTAAAAATAAAAACATTTATTGTATTTTTTCTTTTCTGATTTTTATGGGTATTTTTTTTATATTTATGAAAATATTAAATTGATTAAAAAGAACAATAATTAAAAGAAGATAAAAATAATGAAAAGATAAAAAATATAACAAAATTTTTGCAAACCTTGGGGGTATCAGTCCCCAGATAGGAGGTATAGCCCAAGCAATCCTGGCCCATTAGCATGGCCCGTTTGACTTTTCCAGGCAGCGTGCTGGCACGTTGACTCACGTCCACGCTGTTCTCTAATTCTCAGCCTTTGGATTGACCCTGATATGCACGTGGACGGTTTGATCTGGAGAGCGTATGGTACGCTTTGATGTTGAACCTGCATATGAATCTTTATTGAAAAATAATATTGAAACAATGAAGACCTGGGACTCGAACCCAGGTCATGCACTTTACCAATCAACACCTATGCCACTAGCCAATTCACGCGTGTTTATTATATAACCACTAACATATAATATAAAAGAAAAATGATCAGTGGCCTCAAACACGCGCGAAGATTTGAATCTTCCAATCACCGCTCCCCACGTTATCGTCTTCCTCGCGTGGTTTTTATTTTCCTGAAACAAAAGAAACATAGGCAACGGTTTTCACGCGTTGCCTAAGATAACATATCAAAAAATAGCGATTAGCCCTAGGGGCTCTATAAATTAGGCGCGAGGGTAGCCTCTTCTTCGTCCAAGTGCGCTGATCATGACCATGGTACTGTGGCTCGCTAATTTTATAGGACCAAGAAATCCCCAATTCAGAATCCTGTAAACCCTAAAAATCGATAATGGTATTTTGGCATATAACGTGTAAAACTTCAATTAAGGCACATGATTAGTTTGCAAACATCATTATAAACACAAACATAACAACAAAATATGTCAACAATGCATGTATGAGAGCAACCGATTCAGAAATTTCCTTTACCAACTTCAATGGTGATCTTGCGTTTTCTTGAGTATGGGGCTTGGGGAATGATTCAGTTATGTCCTATAATCCTCCAAGAAGCTAATGAAACACGTTTGGAGGCTTGAATCAACCTGCAAGTCAGTTTTCAGAATTGAGTTTCTTAGACAAAATTTCAAGTTTGTTGAATGGTTTTCTGAGCAGCTGCGTGGTCAATGGCATTAGGTTTCTGTTCTATGCTTATGTAGGAATGAATTAGGTCAAATAAAACACTCCAAATCCTTGGCATTCATGGTTTTTGAAATTTGATTTTCAAAGATCTTTTTCAATCTTTTTCCATGTGTTTTTGTGCAAATCATGATCAATTCTCTCCAAATCTTTCCATATATGAATATGCACGAATTATTGAGTAGATTTTATGCACAAAAAGATTGTAAAGCTTAGGTTAAATATTTTTCATGCATTTAATTTGATTTAAATGAATTATTATAAATAAAAATTCAAATAAATAAATAAAAAATGAAGAAATACTTCCCTTTGGGCCAAGTGGTCGTGCACATGCTTTGGATAGTGAATTGTGGAAGAAAAATGGGCCCATTAGCAATTTTAGGTCATTTGAATCAATGTTGACTTTTCAAAATATCCAAATATTTCCCAACTTCCACAAGGCATAACTTGCTCAATTTTTAAGCTTTGCTCATGTTCTTTGACATTTTGGAAAGGTCTTTGAGTCCTATAACCAATGCCTTTGGTCCCATGTCATTTTGATTTACCAATCTCAAGTTATGGCCTTTGACTTAAAGTCCCTTTTTGTTGACTTTTGAAAATGACCTATAATGTTGAAATTGATAACTTTTTGTGAGAGCATTTCTTGGACTTGAAGTATGAAGATGAGTTGTAGGAAATGTCTTTCTCTTCAAAATGAGCTTTAGATGGAATTTTTCTGATAATCCATGTGAAAGTTATGCCCTGGTCAATTTGCAGTTGACTTTTTCAGCTGTCCAAATAAGGAAACTTTTGCATCTTGATGATTTTTGAGCCAAACTTTGAGAATCATGATCAAGCATTGATCAAATGATGTTTAAGGCTTCAAAATGAGATGTTGATCAAAATTTTGAACTTTTGACTGTCAAATGACCATTTTGCCCCTACAGTTGACTGTAGTGCAATTAGGGTTTTGACTGTGCAATTTTGTGCTGAAGGTCTTGAAACTTTGTATGAGGATGCTTGACCATATTTGTAGGCATGTGAGACTTGATTGGACCTTTGGAAGCTTCATTTTCTTGATCAGAACACGAACCCTAATCTTGACTGCTTAGGAGGTCCTTGCACTGTGCAACCCTTGGGGAATTTTGAAGCTTTGACTTGGCAAATCTTGGAGAATATGGGAGGGCATATTTTGGGGTAGAACACATACATACACATCATTGCATTATAGGTACCCTTTGTACAGGTCACTTACCTCCTCCGCTGTTTATTTCAGCAATGGCTTCCCAACAATACAACCAGGATTTCCATGCTCAAGAGACTCGGTTCGGGGAAATCCTCCTGAATCTATCCAAGGGGCAGGAAGAGCTAAGAACACTTCTCATGGAGACTTTGGTCAGGAACAGTGCTGAGGACGAACGGCTGAAACGTCTGCAAGTTGAAGTGGATGCAATGAAAGCCCAGAGGCTGGGGCAGGTGACTGCCATTCAAGGTTTAGCTCAAAGACAAGAAGAGCTCGGAGTTCTCATCAACCAACTGCTTCAGGGTAACCAACTGGGGCAAATGTCTAAGGGTAAAGATCCAGTCATCATTCAACCATCTTTGAGACAAGGAGATAAGGGGAGAGCTCCTCAAATGGCTCCAGTGTCACAAATTCAGCATCAACCTCACCAGCTTCAGCCAGACAAGCCCAGGAGGCAATTCACCCAGCTCAATATGTCGTTGTTTCAAGCTCTACAACGCCTGTTGAGATTGAATCTGATCACATTAAAGGCTCATCCCCGGAACCCCAACACAGTAGCTCCTACCTATCATCCCAATAAAAGGTGCGCCTACCACTCTGCCAGTCCAGGACATGATACAAATGAGTGTTGGGCTCTGAAGAATAAGATCCAGGACCTGATTGATGAAGGAGCACTGGAGTTCACACAAGATGGTCAGGCTGAGTTTTTCTACCATCCCTCCAAGGCTCACGATTTGAAGTGACAAGCCCTAAAGATGAAAGGACTTTTGTTCATTAGGATTTTCAAGTTGTAATTTTCTTTTGTTCAAACATTTACTCATGTTAAACGTTATTATTTCATTAATGCATCGCATATGTCTATTTTGAAGCAATATATTCGTATTCACTATATGCAAATTATTTTCATATTTTTTCTGATGATCAACGCTCGATTAATAATGCTAAGCCTCTTG
Source organism: Vicia faba (assembly GCA_948472305.1). Classification (NCBI taxonomy): domain Eukaryota; kingdom Viridiplantae; phylum Streptophyta; class Magnoliopsida; order Fabales; family Fabaceae; genus Vicia; species Vicia faba. Next base: position 1,055,165,703 of record OX451738.1, on the reverse strand, counting down.
AGGGAGGATGACGAAAACGATACCGCAATCTACAGTATGCTTTTGAACAGACCCCGCTGATGAGGTACAAGCATTGTTTCAATCCCTAAACACTGGAGTTATAAGGATGATAATCCCTCGTCAACCCCTCTGAGCCAAAGAAGTAGGAGTTTTTCTTTTCGAAATTTAAAACACTTAATCATAACCTGGGGCAGGGTAGTCTCTCAGTTGATCCAAGTGCATAACGAATGGCACCAAAGAGGTCCTTACAAAACAAAAGACAGTGATGGTTCCGAACAACCAATAAAGAAAGGCAGTTATTATCTTTCAAAATAAGAACCCATTAAGTCAAAACCAAGGAAGGAGACTTACAAAACTGGGGCATCCCGCTGACTGTAATCACAAAAGAACAGCTCAGGCAAAAAAAAAAAGGGATAACAAAAATCAAAAAAGAAAGAGGTCTTATAAACCCTCGACAAAAAATGACTGCCTATTCAAAATAAGTTATCAACATCTGAATCATCACCGGAAAATCAGAGCAAAGACTCAAACAAGGTCTAACGCACGATCAACTGAGCTTAGGTTTGAAGAACATCACGAAGAACGGGTGGGTACAAATAATTTGAGCCTTTATCCTTTGTTTCTTAAACCGTGAACCAGGCCACGTTATAACCCTTAAAAGTCCTAGCTGAAGCATGGGTTAGTTCGAAAGCATACTGTTACGAAAGGTATCCTGACTCCTTAAGGCCTACGGTAAATACGAAGTTGACATCACGTTTTACAAACATTCACTTGTTTTATGGAAAAGAATACATTTTCAAAATCTTCAAGACAGACATAAGCTTTGCATTTTTGATATAACATTGTTTGCGTATGACTATTTGTTTGAACAGCAGGGAAATTCGCACGATGAATACCTAGTGAACAAAAGCACTTCCAATCAAGGGGCATGGCATGACTATTGTCCGTCATCTGGGGCAGTTAAGTCAAGATTCAGAGAATCTCTCAAATGCCAAATAGTCTGGGGCAAATCTCCGTCTAAGTCACTTGGGGCATTGGACGATCAAACGAAGATCTTCTGGTGGCATGGCTACACAACAACAGGGGCACCTCCCTACATTTTGAGGACGTGGACATAGTCAAAAAAATACTACGCACAATCAAAGACCCGCTAGGTTGACATACCTAGGCAAAAATAAGGGCTTCCCGGCGAACCAAAAGGGTTCGGGCAAAAATAAGGGATGAAATGAAAAAATATGTACACCCGGCAAGTCGAAAACCTGAAAAGGCGGCTTGGGCAAAAATGGGTATCCCGGTGGACTGAAAACCCGAAAGGGCGGTCCAGGCAAAAATTAGGGATCAAAGCGTACGACTATGTCCCGGTATCTTGTCACTTGCTTACCAGAAGAAGATTTGTCAAACAGCAGTCATCAAACACCCCACAGGTGCCTTCTCCCATAGAAACAGGGGCAATAATGAGTTGTCTGAGCAATCTAATTGCTCTGTCCACCAAGGTACCAAGGTGGGTTCGGCTGAAGAACATAACCAGTACATCTTAATTCCCCAGAGAGTGAGTCAGCAAGTCAGTACACTCTCGCCAAGCAAAGATATTATCAGCCTTAAGGAAGTTGGGTATCCCCCGCAGATCTCAATACTCCCCAGCACGATATACAGACATTCCTAACAAGCATCCCCGGCAGTCTTGGTCTAAAGATTGTTCCCCGGTGGTATACCAGACATTCAGTGGAGCTACTTCCCCAATATATCTCAAAAATATCCCCAGGAGAGTCCAATCCAGTTTCCCCAAGAATGTTTGAATCATCTCCCCAGCAGTAAGCTTATCCCCAGTAGATTCTGGAAGCTTATCCCTCGCAGAGCACGAACGCGTCTCCCGGCTTTATTCAAAGGTTATTTCCCTACCAGGATATAACTGGGTTATCCTCAGCCAAAAACCACGGAAAGATCGTCCACGAAGAAGTCTTCCTATCCCCAGCGAAGTCTATTAACACTCCCAACATAACTTATCAACGGTATCCCCAGCGAAGTTACCATCAACATCTCAACAAAGTACCTCTCTCCCTACAGAGTATTGCTCCCCAACAAGATCGTTAGAGTACTTTTCTCCCCGCAGAGTAATCCATTCGCCAAGTTTATTCCCCAACGGAGTCATCTTCTCCTACCAGTATTCTTGCAACTACCATCCCCAGCGGAAACAAAAAAACTATTCTCCAACATCAGCCCAGGATGTGACTTCCCGGCACCCGTCAAGGATTTACTTTCCTAGACAAAAATATACATTCATAAACATCGCATTTCCATACATTATAGCATGCACATACGCATCATATCTTACAAATCTCATTTATGTTGAGAACATCATTGCTTGATCCATATCATGCATTGCATATGACTGACCTTTACCTTTCAGGAAAGATCCAGTTAAGTTCTCAGCTATATTTCAAGACTTTAGTCTGGTTTAGTTAAATGGACCCTAAGATTTTCCTGATTCTTATCCAGTCAAAGGCCTTCTCTGGTTCAGTCAGATCGACCCTAAGATCTCCCTGATTCTTATCCAGATGAAGATTTCAAGACCTTGTCCGGTTCAGTTAAATCGACCCTAAGATTTTCCTGATTCTTATCCAGTCAAAGGTCTTCTCTGGTTCAGTCAGATCGACCCTAAGATCTCCCTGATTCTTATCCAGTTGAAGATTTCAAGACCTTGTCCGGTTCAGTTAAATCGACCCTAAGATTTTCCTGTTTCTTACCCAGTCAAAGGCCTTCTCTGGTTCAGTCAGATCGACCCTAAGATCTCCCTGATTCTTACCCAGTTGAAGATTTCAAGACCTTGTCCGGTTCAGTTAAATCGACCCTAAGATTTTCCTGATTCTTATCCAGTCAAAGGCCTTCTCTGGTTCAGTCAGATCGACCCTAAGATCTCCCTGTTTCTTATCCAGTTGAAGATTTCAAGACCTTGTCCGGTTCAGTTAAATCGACCCTAAGATTTTCCTGATTCTTATCCAGTCAAAGGCCTTCTCTAGTCCAGTTAAATCGATCCCTAAAATATTTTCTTGATAAAGACTTAGTAGAAGACATCCAAGATTCTCTCAGCGTTACTGTTGAGGTTGAAATCGCCCCAAGATTCTCTCAGCGTTCCTGTTGAGGTAGTAATCGCCCCAAGATTCTCTCAGCGTTCCTGTTGAGGTAGTAATCGCCCCAGATTCTCTCAGCGTTCCTGTTGAGGTAGTAATCGTCCAAGGTTCTCTCAGCGTTCCTGTTGAGGTAGTAATCGCCCAAGGTTCTCTCACCGTCCCGTTGAGGTAGTAACCATCCCTGGTTCATTCATCGCCTTTTTGAAGCTCCAGATTCAATTCCTGTAACCAGTCAGGGCACATCTATACAAAGAGTTTGAAGACCAGCTCCTGTAACAGGCCAGGTAATCATTTTCTTTTCAGGTACGCAAGTTCTCGCTAAGGAATCTCTTACGTGATCGACACCCAGATGGCATCTATAAGCCCATCCACCTTCCATCATCTCTTAGCATGGCATCTATAAGCCCATCATCCTATCCATCAACCTCCAAATGGTATCTATAAGCCCATTCCCCCCATCATACTTCCAACATGTGAGCGCAAATTTCTGGGCACTCTATTGTTCAATCATCTTCCACCTTCGGATTACGAAAGGCACGTCAGCCAATCTGCATCCTCAGGTTTAAGAAGATTTAACAGGGGCAACTGTTGTACCCCAAAATTTGCCCTCCCATATTCTTCAAGATTTGCTAAGTCAAAGGTTCAAAATCTCCCCAAGGGTTGCACAGTTCAAGGGCCTCCTAACAGTCAAAAACTAGGGTTTTGGTTCTGTCAAAGAAATTGAAGTTTCCAAGGGTCCAATCAAGTCCCACATGCCTACAAACATGGTCAAGTATCCTCATGCCAAGTTTCAAGACTTACAGCATAAAATTGCACAGTTAAAAACCCTAATTGCTCAGCAGTCAACTGTAGGGGCAAAATGGTCATTTGACAGTCAAAAGTTCAAATTTTTGGTCAACATCTTATTTTGAAGCCACAAACATCATTTGATCAATTCTTGATCATGATTCTCAAGGCATGGCTCAAAAAGTCTCAAGATACAAAAGTTTCCATATTTGGACAGTTGAAAAAGTCAACTGTAACTTGACCAGGGCATAACTTCCACATGGTTTATCAGAAAAATTCCATCCAAAGCTCATTTTGAAGAGAAAGACATTTCCTAAAACTCCTCTTCACACTTCAAGTCCAAGAAATGCTCTCACAAAAAGTTATCAATTTCAACATTATAGGTCATTTTCAAAAGTCAACAAAAAGGGACTTTAAGTCAAAGACCATAACTTGATATTGGTAAATCAAAATGACATGGGACCAAATGAATTGGTTAGAGGACTTCAAGACCTTTCCAAAATGTCCAAGAACATGATCAAAGCTTAAAATTTGAGCAAGATATGCCTTGTGGAAGTTGGGAAATTTTTGGGAATTTTGAAAAGTCAACTTTACTTCAAATGCCTCAAAATTGCTAATGGGCCACATTTTCTTCCAAGATTCATCATCCAAAGGCAATGCACGACCATTTGGCCCAAAGGGGATTTATTTCATCATTTTTTATTATTTATTTGAATTTTTAATCACCATTAATTCATTTAATTAAATAAAATATGTAAAAAATACTAAACAAATGTATTTGAATCTTTTTATGCAGCATTTGCCCTCATTGGTTACTCAAGATTCGTGCACATCAAAAAAAGGAGGATTTGGCCATGATTGGTATCAAAACACATGGAAAAGATTTGAAAAAATATGCCATTAAAATCAAATATTGGATTCATCAAAACATGGATCTTTTGGCTCAAATTGTTACCCTAATTCATCCCTCATATAAGTCAGAAGCAAAACTTAATGCACACAACCTTGAAGCTGCGCCTCATATAAAAAACCAAGTTTGCATTTTTGTCCAAATTTTCAAAACTGAAAACTGCATTCTAGCACAATTCAAAGAAAAGTATTGATTCCAATAGCTTGCCAAGGCCTCAAGGAACGTTTCTGGATCAAAACCACTGCTTCTAACGCAAGGAATTGGTAGAACTAACCCGTCCTGTTCATAACTTTTCTCATATTCATGTCTCATGATTCATGCGTTATTTTCAATTTCTAATGCTTGATTTGTATTAAGTTAATAATTCTAAAGCTAACCATGCCATTTAATTGAGTTTTCGTGCTTTATACATGAATCTACCATGGAAGCTTGCTAGGTTTTCAAGGCTGGGAAATTAGGGATTTCCTCTTCATGAAAAATTGAGACACGAGACCAGGGCCATTAGAAACAGAAGCTTCACACGAACTCAATCCATAGGTCGCGCTCAATTTATGAGCAACCAGGGCCTATTCGCTATTTTCATGTTTACTACTTAGTGGGGGTTTAAAACCCCCGCTATCCTTTTTCTTTTTTTTCAGGAAAATGCAGAACGAGTGGAGAAGAAGATGAGGTGTAAGCCAGCGGTTGGTGCGTTTGAATTTCGCGCGAAAAAACACCACTAACCATCGTTTTGCATTATATTGTTTATTTGTTATATTATACACAAAGCGCGTAAATGGTTCAAGTGGCAAAGCATTGATTTGGTAAACTCTGGGACCTGGGTTCGATTCCCAGGTCCCCTCACTTTCTTAATATATTTTGTTTCAACGTGATTCCATGCAGTTTCAACCCCAGGGCCTACCATGCGTCTTCTTGTCTGTGTTTGCCACGCGCCCACTGATCTCAATCCAATGGCCATGATCTGAGGAGCACCCTATGCATTGGTCAATGGAGCCACACGTGACTACCAGAAGTCAACCAGGCCTCCAATAAATGGGCCAGATTGCTGGATAATACCTCCAAATTGGGGTCAACACCCCCCAAGTGTTTGTATTTCTTTTCTTTTTTCCTATTTTTTTATTATTTGTTTTAATTTAATTATTTCCTTTTAATTCATAAATTAATATTTTCATAACATAAAATACCCAAAAAAATTCAGAAACTATAAAATAAAAAATATGTTTTTTTATGTTTAATTCACTAACATTTTTGTAAATAAATTATATTAATTAATTTAGTCTTAATTCTAGGTTTAAATTTTAATATTTTTTGTAATAAACTAAAAAATGTAGAATTAGGGTTTTATACTTTTTTTCCTTTTTTTCCTTTTTCATCCTATTTAATTATTAATTATTATTTTGTAAATAAATTGCCATGTAAATAATTAGATTAAAATTAGGTCAAACTAAAAATATTTTTTAATAAATTAAAAATAGTTTAGAATTAGGTTTTAATTCCATTAATTCTCACTAAAATCCATAAATACAAAAAACTCCAAAAATTCTTTCTTTTATTTTCTTTTAATCAATTTTGTTAATTATAATTTAATTTCCTTAAAAGGGTCCAACGCCCTCGCATTCGATCACAATTCTATTTCGCGCGCTTATTTTATTTCCTTTTATAAATTTCATGTAATTATCCCAAAGCTATGTAATAGACTAATTAGGATATTTATTTTTCGCACTTTATTTTATTTCAAATCGGGTCTTGGATTAATTTGGCGATGTAGACCCGCGCCTTTGTAACAGCGTAGGACCTTTTATATTCCCGCAACTTTTAACTGTTAACTATTGCATGAAAGAATGAATGTCAAAATAAAAGCAACGCGTAGATCACCAATGCATGAACAAGATAAATGTAAATGAACATGACACACAAATCACACACCACCCCTAGGGTACGCCTCACTGTTGCCTTGCCCCTCGAAAGGTGGTCGTCGAGTAGAGGATGTTTTAGTAAGTCCTCATGTCCATGAACATGGCATGAGGGTAGCTTCTAAGGTGTCTTCCTATTGCTCCGGTGATCACCATGTCCCGAATCCTCGAATTGACCCGAACACCTCCAACGGTGGTGCTACCTACCTCTCAATGGTGGGATGGCACTACTTCAAGGACATTTACACAGACGAATTCCTTAGGGTAGGTAGACGACTCTAGATACTTGCTCTAATTTCAAAACAAAAATCAAAACTCTTTTCACACCGACACTTTTCAAAAAGCTTTCGAAAGCAACTTTTCAAACACTCTTGAGGACTGATACAAGAGTCGAACTGAAATTTTCAAAGAAACTTTTTTTAAAACCCACAGTTGAAAAGCAAACAAACAATTTTGAAAACACAAATGAGCAAGTATCTAAGAGCCCATGGATAACCATGGATAGAAAGGGTGCTAACACCTTCCCTTTCTATAATCTACCTCCCGAACCGAGAGCAATCTCTATAAGGAATTTTTCTGTGCTTTTGTCCTTTCCATTTGGAGAAAATAAAAGACGGTGGCGACTCTTGCTTACCACGACATTTCGCGAACCAGCGTTAAACAGTCAGTTCCAGATCCACCGATCACATTGTGTCACTTTGGATTACAGACACACATACTGGGGAGAGAGAAAGTGGATCTGAAATTAAATCTTCTCAAGTAAGTTCTCATCGGGTTTTAATTTTTCCTCAAGTATGTTGCATACTCTTGCTCGTTTTCATTTATCTGAAGTTGAAGGAGCATCTGCCTTTGGGTTTTTGGAGCTTTGGAGTTAAGAGAATCAGTGGACGAACCATCCACTTGGTAAGCTCCATAACTCTTCCTTTCATGCTTTCATCCATGGATTTAGATGCTTTATAAAGATGTAAAAGTTATCATCTACATATAGTTGTCCATACATTAGGTATGAAGTGGATGAACATGTGCATAACTTGTATGCATCTCTGAGTTTTTAGGAAAAACTATTTAATTCGTGACTTTGAGTCTAATAATCTATGTGATTTGATGTTACTAGATGATTTAATGGATGCTACGTTGTTCTACGGCTTAATATCTAAAACTTTGCTTTTGATATCATTGAATTTCGTTAAGAATCGGTGTTGTTGTGTTGATCTGAATATAAGTTTATAAACACGGGTTAGGGTTTTCATTTTATGCTTTTTACATGTTTGAGTGAAAGAGATGAAGTGTGATTCGTCTGCGCGTGTGTTGACTTGTGTGATACGGTGGCAGAACCGACTGTTTTGGAAAATGCTGGTTTGCGTTTTGCGTTTTTATATGTAAAATATTGCGGTAAGCAAGAGTCGCCACCGACTTTTATTTTATCCAACTGGAAAGGACAAAAGCACAGAAAAATTCCTTTTCCGAGATTTTGAGTACGGGGGGGTAGATTATAGAAAGGGAAGGTATTAGCACCCTTTCTATCTGTAGTTTTCTAAGGACTTTTAGGTACTTGCTCATCATTTTAAAAATTGCTTCTGTGTTTGTGGATTTTGAAAAGTTTTTTATTTTACTTCGTTTTAACCCTTGCTTCTGTCTTCAAGAGTGTTACGAAGTATTTTTGAAAACTTTGTTTGAAAAGAGTGTAAGTGTTAAAAAGTTTATTTTGAGCAAGTACCTACTAGCATCTACCTACTCGAAAAAATAATGTTTATGTTCTTGTTTCCTTTAGACAACTCTATCCCACTATTAATGAGTGGGTAGCACCATCGTTGGAGTTTGTAAGGGTCAATTCGAAAGGGACGTACGATCACTAAAGCAATGTTAGGACGTCTTAGTAATAACCCTAGTGTCTTAAGATCATATTCGAGGCAACATTTCCGAGGCAACCTTTCCGAGGCAACATTTTTGAGGCAACCTTTCCAAATGGGACATTTGATCTTTGTTTAGACAAGAGGGCAACCACTAAGACACCCTATACTTAATGATTGTTTACCGAAGGCAACCGAAGTGAGAGTATACCCTAGGAGTGCGCATGTGCGAATGATTTGATTTCAAGTTATTATCCTTGCACATTTATGGTTTGCTAACCATTTTAAAATTAACATACATTCTTGTCATGCAATCCTATTATCATACATATAACCGTTAATATTTGCGAGAATTAAAATGCGGAAAATAAAACTACGCTATTACAAGCTTCGGGGAGGGGGATTAATTACATAGCCAAAAACCCGTAAAACGATAAAATAAAAGAAAAATCCTAATTAAACTATTACATACCATGAACAGTTACATTAATATCGTAAAAAAAATAAATGCACGCGATGAATCGAGAACGAGAAAAAATTTAGGGTTTTGACCCCGTCTAAACCTAATTAAAAGAAAAATCATTTTTGTTGTTTTTGATTATTTTGATAAAATAAGGTTTCAATTAAATAAGTACAAACCTAATTACTAATTAATTTAAATTAAGAAAAATAATTAATTTGACCTATTTTTGAATTTTGGTTATTTTAACAAAAGAAAATAAAAATTAAATCAAACAAATCCTAATTTTCTAATTTATTTTAAGTTATTTACAAAAAGGTTTAAATTACCCTAAAATTAAATTAAACTAATTATTAAATTAATTTTGACAAAATATATAAAAACCTTAATTCTAATTTGATGAAATTGATTTTATGAGTTTTTGTAAAAAAAAGAATTAATTTTATGTTAGAAAATAATTAATCAAAATAAATTAAATAAAAGAAATATAAAAGAAAAATAAAGAAATGGGCCTGGTGTTAGTAGCAATGGAGGGGGTTTGAATCTGACTTCTAGGCCCAATAATCCTTAGCCCACGTTGACTTTCCAGATCCAATACTGCAAGCTTGATTGATGTTCATGGTAGGACTTCATTGTGAATCCTTAGATCTAGCGCGTGGACAATCTGATGGTTGTGGGATGATGGCGTATCGTGGTCTCATGAGAAGCCTGCTGTTTTACCCCAAAATTTTCCCTCTCATTTTATCAAAATTTCTCATCACAAGACTCTTGGAACTCAAGATCAAGCTAGGGTTTGCTCTGCTCAAGACACCTCCTTGCACTGTTGACCTAAATTAGGGTTTGAGTTTGCACAAGGATATTTTGACCTACAATGCCCAAAGTGACTTTCATATTTCATGTTGGACTCACAAGTTTGTCCATACCAAGTTTCAAGCCTTGAATCAAATTTTTGCCCAGTCAATTGGACATTTGACCTATAAATCAACTATATTGGGGAAAAAGTCAACTGTGGCCAATTGATAGTCAAACCTCATGAATTTTGACCCACATCAACATTATGAACTCATATGAACCATTTGATCATGTTTGGATCACAATTCCACAAGAAATTTGATCAGATCACCAAAAGGGCAAAATGGTCATTTTTAGGGTTTTGACTGTACAAAGGCAATTTTTGACTGTTTGACCTAGCCAATGGAAAATCAAGCTCAACCATGGACTCAAGGACTCAATGACATTGTCTTGACCCATTCAACAAGTTAAAAAGATCTCAAATGCATAGGATTGACAGATGAATTTTTCAGTCAACTGATCAAAATTTGACTGTACACTGAAAAGTCAAACTTTGACTTTTTGGTCAAAATCAAGTGCCAAGGGTCATCTTTAATCAAGACATGTCAAATTATGAAACTTGTTCATCAAGAAACCCAAAAATGAAAATTAGGGTTTAAAATGGAAAATTTTCATAACTTAGAAATTTTCTAAGTTATAAAATTTTCTTATTTTTTCCTAACTTTGTCCCATTTTTTCACCAAGATGCAAATGGGTTCAAACAAAACTTAAAAAATGAAAGTTGTAGTCCATCACAAAGTCTACAACTTTGATTCATAAAGTTTTCTCAAAAGAATCTTGGATCTCAAGTTATGATATTTGGAACAAGGGTACCTAAAATTTTAACTTGGAGAAATTTTGCCCTAGTTTAGGCAGGATTTTGACCCATCTTCTTGACAATTTTTCACATAGTTCCACTTGGAATCTTAAGTTTCATTTCAAATATGGATTATATTACATGTTTCAAGCTTTCCAAATTGTCCAAGAACTCCTCAAACACCTTTGTGGTTAGAGAGAATAGAATGCTTGAAGTTGGCAAAAACTCACTTTGAAACCTTGGCCAATACATGTTCATACCAAGTTGCAAATCTGACCAAACTAGCTTAGTACATAATTACAAGTCTCTAAACCCTTAAAAACTCAAAAATTGAATGCAAATACATTGGATATTGACATTGTTCTGATCAAGAGAGCTTTGTACATTGAACTTTTCCATTTTGAGCATAAAGGTCATACTTCCATCTTCATAAAGGCCACTTTATGTCAAATTGCATTTTCTTGAGCCTTGGAATTTCTTCCTTTGAAGAAAACAAGCTCCACAATCTCAGGCATAGTAAAGGAAGTTGGTGCATGCTTGGAAATAGCCTGTACAGGCCTATCTCACTTCACTTCCAACTTTGCTTTCAAAACAAGTCAAAGGGAAACAAGCTCATAACACACATATCTGATAAAACCAACTCAAGCAAAGTTTTGAAACAAGTTTTACATATCCACACAAGTCAGAAGCACGAGCCTTTCACCCCTAAAGTACCCTTATACTCAAAATCTTCATTTTCTTGCAAAACAGGGCCAGTTCTGCAAATCACAAGCCACCATCAAATCCTCTCGTGCGTTTTATCCAAAATCACTTCAAACACATTCCAATCAATATACCTAAGCTATCCAGACCATTCACAATTTGTTGTAACCCCATTAACACACATCACCATTTATGTTTGGAAGCTTTGCAGGTTGAGTTCTGTAGCACGATTCAGGCCACTTCAAAACAAACTAAGCATTGGGAAAGGTTCAAGGGACATCAAGCAAGCTCAAAAGAACCTCAGGCGCCATTGGAAGTTGTTGCATTTTCCAGCTCGAACTCAACTGAAACAGGTATTTCATGAACTTCTATCTCTCTATTTAGGAACATTTAGACTTAGTTTTGTGAATGAAAGATGTTGTATTCATAGCCCTGAAACCATACATGTGCTTAGTTTTCATTTATATTAATCGTGCTAGGAGAATTTCATCCATGAACTTTTTGAAAAAACTAGGTTAGAAATTAGGGCCAGAGAAATTCTCTCTGGTCTTTGAGAGTTAGCTTAAGTTTTTTATATGGTTGGATTCGTGATTTGATGCTCTACAAGTTTCATGTTTTGAGTTTTGTCAAAAGATCACAAATACAGGAGATACAGGTTTGTGTAGCAAGCGCGCGTTTTTTCAAACTTCTGGAGGTTCAAGATGAAGTCTGGACTGGGCCTGGATTTCTTTGCTTTTGACACCTCCTAGTTCACTTTCAGCACCCCTGGCCCATTTCTTTGTATTTTCATTGTTTTTGCATTTTTATTTCTTTTCTGACTTTGATATTTTATTTTCAAATATAAAAAATATTCTAAAAATATTTTCACAATTTTTTTCATTTATTAGGTATTTTATTTTAATTTTTCCTAATATAAACAACAATTTAAATATATATATTATTTTGTTAAACTTGAAAATAATGCAAAAATACTCTTATTTTCATTTCTATTTTTTATTTACATCAAAAACATTTTCTTGAATATATTTTATTTTTGTAAATAATTTATTTTATCTTTTTTACATATTTAATATATATATATATATATATATATATATATATATATATATATATATATATATATATATATATATATATATATATATATATATATATATATATATATATATATATATATATATATATATATATATATATATATATATATATATATATATATATATATATATATATATATATATATTGTTTTATTAAAAACATAGAATAAAAAAACACAAAAAATAATACATTTTATTTCTATTGATATTTTATACTAAAAAATACTTTTTTTAATATACTTTTATTTTTTGTACATATTGATACATTTTTGTACATAAATAATACTATTTATTTATTTTCTTAAGAAATTAGGGTTTTTGCCCTAAAAACAAATAAAATTAATCTTTTATTTATTTCTTTATACCTTGTACATTAAAAAATACTTTTACATACATGAATAAATAAAAAAACCTTTTTTGCATAATACATTTTATTTAATATTTATTTATTGTATTTTATTTAAATACTGTACATTTAAATATTATGCCTTGCAAATTCAATTTGGTTGTAATAATTTAGGGTTTAATTTCTTGCAAAATAATCCCCTATTCAAATTTGTACCCCCTCCCTATATCATGTTGTAATAGCTTAGAGTTTAAATTCTCGCACTTTTACGCTTTCAATTATGCCATGATTAGAATTAGGGTTTGTATGCCAAAATCAAATCAATAAATAGTTTGACCTAATCAAAGACAAAAATGCATGAAAAACAAACACAATGCACACTTGCACCCCTAGGGTTACAATCCACTTGTTGCCTTCAAAAATGGGCCATGGTACGCATGTCAAGTATTTTGGAAAAACAAAAGATCATAGTCCCTCGATGACGCTATCTAAGTTGCCTAAACAAAATGATCAAAGTCCCTCAAGAAAATTTCCAAAAATACTTGACACAATTGCTATCATGGTCTATACGATGACCCGCGCCTGTCCCGTTTAACATCCTAACACAAGGTTGTTCACCAAATACAATGGTGAAACAACACTGTTAAAAGGGTTAAAAACATAAGAAAGATCTTTGAGTAAAATAGGGAAAATAACTCTTAGTTACTTGATCAAAAGCTTGCAAACATCCTCGCTATCTTCAAAACACACTTCACCACACAATTTCAAAATCCTACTTTTAAGCATTGAAAACTTTTCAAAAGACAAAAACACCTTTGTATACATTCAAACAAGAATCATTACAAAGGTTTCCACAACGATGGCCTCTTTTCAAAACATCTTTCAAAATCACACACAAAGCACCATTTCAAACAATTGAAGAGCACCATTTCAAACAATTGAAAAGAAAAGCAAGTGATCTAAACAAGTAACTAAGAGCCCATGGATAACCATGGATATAAAGGGTGCTAATACCTTCCCTTTCTATATTCTACTCCCCGAACCCAAGAAAACATCTCAAAGGTCTTTCCTATGCTTTTTGACCTTTCCTTAGGATAAAATAAAAAAGTCGGTGGCGACTCTTGCTAAACCGAAACATTTGCGAACACAAATGCAAAATCCCAAGTCAGTTCTCCCACTGTATCACACCTGCACATGGAATTATATAAAGCAAAATAATGTTGAACGAATAAGGGGACTTGGGGATCGAACCCAGACCCTTTGGCAATTTCCCTTGTCCACTGACCATCTGAGCTAGCGCGTTTTCTTGTACATGGAATAACAAATAATGATTATATTGGGAAAAAATAACATATTACAAAGGCGCAAACTTTTGAATGGGCCAGTCAGGGGGTGCCACGCCACCCTTCTTCTTCCTCCCTCCGTTGGCAAAGGTCCAGGACTTTTACCTACGGTTTTCTGAGCGTAGGTACAACCCTGTGAACCTCCAAAATCTTATGCACGCATGATAAATCAATTCCAGTGGTACCAATCAACTCGTTGCAACCTCACGAGCATCATGATACCACTTTCCATGGCCAATTGTTCCTGCAAGCAAAACCCCTAAAAACGAAACCTAAACCCTAATCATGGCAACTTTCTGTACGGTGGATAAAAATGCAATTAATTATTATCATTAGCTTACAAATGTTTCAAGGATGCAGAATATATAAACAAATCATGCTAAGAGTGCTAGGATTATGATATATGATTTCAAAAAAGCACGGAGGTCGTGGGATACTTACAGCGCGTATATGGGCACGAAAATGCTTGCTAATGATTGGGATAGAGTCCTTAGATGTCCAGCAAGCGAATGGTGTGCTGGGAATGCTTGAAGAAGCCTGGAAATTGGAATTTGATTCACCACTTTTATTGAGTTTTTGCAAGTTTTCTTTCAGTTTCTCACGCCTCTAATCTTCTTGCTTTTGATCTGCACACGTTCTATATGTACCCTTGAATGGATTAGGGTTACAAATTGGTTTCAAATCTTCTCCAATAATGATCATTGATTCAAGATTTGATCCTTTGTACAAATATTTCCAAATTGAAAAAATCCAATCTTTTTGTGTCCATTTGAAGCTTGCATGATTTGATTCTCTTTCTAGCTTTATAAGAGGCCTAAACATGCACAAAATCTCAAGCTTTGATTAGTTTTGATATTTTTCATGATTTTATTTGATTTAATTGAAATAAAATTCAAATAAATGACAAAAGTAAAACAAAGACAAGTGGGAAGGATCATAGGTCGTGGGTCATGTTACCAACTTGATGCAAGCATAAAAAATTGGGCCCATTTGACAAAAATTACAATTTTGGCCACTTTTGACTTTTGGCAATTTTGAAAAAATGGTCAACTTTGCCAATGCATAACTCCTTCAATTTTGACCCTAGAGATGTGTTCTGGGACTTTTTAGAAATATTAGGATGTCCTCTACGCAACCCTTGGTCTCATCTCAATTGAGTCTTCCATGTTCATGTATGAAGCTTTGACAAAAAAGGTGTTTTTGTTGACTTCTCAAAATGACCTATAATGTCTAAATTTGTTCCTTCTTGTGAGTGCATATTTTGAACTTGGGAGATGCAGATGAATTGTAGGGAATTACATCCTCTTCAAAATGAGATTTGGATGGGTCATTTTTGATAAAGTATGAGAAAGTTATGCTTGGTCAAAGTTGAGTTGACTTTTCCTACAAAACCCTAATTTAGCAACTTTTGGGTTTTGATGAATTGTCAGCAATCCTTGAGGAATCATGATCAACCCTTGATCAAATGATGAATAATACTTCAAAATGAGGATGTTGACAAAAAATCTTGAAGTTTGACTGTATGTGGGCCACAATTGACTTTTCCCCTAGCACAGTCGATTTTCAGGCCTTTGAGGAATTGACTGAGCAAACTTCCTCTGCAAGGCTTGAAACTTGACATGGATGATCTTGAGAACATATTAGGACAATAGTGAGAATTTGGGATCCTTTTGATTGAAACATCTTGATGCAAACTGAAACCCTAATTTGAGGTAGACAACCTTAGGAGAGAGTTTGTCTGGTCAACCCTTGGACTTCCTTGAGCAATTTGAAGATCTCACTTGAAATGTATTGAGAAATATAGGAGGGAAAATTTTGGGGTACAACATCTGCCCATGTTCAATCTTCTTAAATCTGAGGATGTAGATTGGCTTGCTTGCCTTTCGTGATCCGAAGGTGGAAGATGATTGAACACTAGAGTACCCAGAAATTTGCACTCGCGTGAAGTGGTATTTGTCTTGTGATGTCGGGAATGGGCTTATAGATGCCATTTGGAGATTGATGATGGAGGATGGGCTTAAAGATGCCATCTGAAGGAGTGTCGATCGCATAAGATATTCCTTTGCGAGAGCTTGTAAACCTGTTATTGAGGAGGACTTCGATGGGGAATGCTGGTCTCTGTCTTGGTAAAAGTTGAATTTTAGGAGCTTTGGTCGTCCGTTATTCTACTGGGGAATCGTCTCTCAGTCGAAGAGGTGAAAATGAACTACTATTTGGTCGTGATCCAGGCTTCATAGTGATAAGATCGACTGCTATCTGGTCGTGCTCCAGGATTTGCAGTGACTTACTGGGAAGATGAAATTAAACTTACTATCCGGTCGTTCTCCAAGCTTCGCAATTTCTCAATTCTTATCTGGTCGTACTCCAGGCTTTAGAAGGAATTAAGTTGTTATCCGGTCGCATCTAGGCTTCAACTTGAATTTAGGGCACACTAATATCCGGTCGATTCCGGGCTTCTTAGTAATTGTCCAGGTAAACTGCTATTTGGTCAAAATCCAAGCTTCGCAGTGTCTTATACTGTTATCTGGTCGATTCCAGGCGTCAGTCCTTTGCCGCTATCTGGTCGTAATCCAGGCTTCGCAACTTATTACTTCCTATTTGGTCGTGTTCCAGGCTTCAGAAGAAATCAAGTGGTTATCCGGTCACATCCGGGCTTTCATTTGGTTTTAAGGCCTACTAATATCCGGTCGATTTCCGGGCTTCATAGTAATTGGCCGGGTAAACTGCTATTTGGTCGAAATCCAAGCTTCGCAGTGTCCCTTACTGTTATCTGGTCGTAGTCTCAGGCTTCAGTGTCTTTTACCGCTATCTGGTCATAATCTAGGCTTCACGATGTCTTATACCATTATCTGGTCGAATCCAGGCTTCATGGTGTCTTGTACTGTTATCTGGTCGATTTCTAGGCTTCACAATACCTTGTTAAGTTGTTTTCTGGTCGATTTATGGGCTTCACCGCTTGTGTTTATGATATACCACTATCTGGTCGATTCCAGGCTTCATGGTGTCTTTGTACTGCTATCTGGTCGTAATCCAGGCTTCCTTGCATTGCTATCTGGTCATTCTCCAGGCTTCACAATAACTTGCTGGGGATTCAACTATTTTCTAGTTGATTTCTGGGCTTCATAGCTTGAATTGGAATATAAATCTTAGCATCGGTTTGACTGAACCAGAGAAACTTGTGAGAATTTTATTGTATCTTTCCCTGAAAGGTAAAGAGTTAGTCGTATGTAATGTCATGATGTATGACATGTATCGAGTAATGATGCTCTCAAAATAAATGAGATTGTGTTGTATGATGCGTATGAGCATGCCATGATGTATGGGTATGCAATGTTTTTATGATGTTCTCTAGCTGGGGAAAATAAATCCCGGACTACTACTGGAGAATACGAGGAGTTGAGTTCTTCGTTCTCGCTGGGGGTAACGATCGAAGATGAATTGAGAATAAATTGGCGGGAGAATAGCTCTGCTGGAGAATAAATTGGCGAGAGAATGATTCTGTGGGGAAGAGATACTCTGCCAGAAGATCTGCTGATTTGGAGAAATAACCTCGGTTGGGGATGAATTACCGTTGCTGGCGATAATGAACTCTGTCGGGGATTGAATTTTTGCCTGTGGAAGAAATAAACTCCATCGGGGATAGTCTTCCATTGTTGGTGATAGATGAACTCTGCTTGGAGAGAATTAATACCAATGTTTTTAGATACCTTTTACTCTACAGGGAGTGTATGTACTTTTAGTCATATTCTCAAGATGACTTTGTCCCTGTACCTGGTGGGTAGAGCAACTATCAGGTTCGGGCACTTCTGTTTGCCCCTGTCCCTGAAATTACCAGTAATCGTCTTTTGTTTCGCATATAAATATTTATGAGCAACAATTATTTTCAAATGCATATATCAAAAATGAATCATTGGACGTTCTTGCAAAACAAAACAGGAAAAGAAAAACAATTTTGAAATTTATTGTAAAATGAATTGTATTGATTTTGAAGTCGGCCTGTAATAGGCGTTTTGTACAAGAGGCTGACGTCCTAGTAAGAGAACACCGCCGAAAGATAGAAAGTATATAATTTATGAAAAACCAAGAAAAACAGCTATGTGAAACAATCCCACTGGGTTCTAACTCTGCTATTGCCTTTATATCTTCGAGCGTCTCATCACTTTGCTACTTGGTTGAAGGTAAATCAGATTGATCAGTGCCGTCCGAGCTTTGTAGTTGATACCGAAGTATGGTTGCAAGATGATCCAATGAGACATAGTGTTACGCTTTGATCCCTAATTTTTTCCTGGACTGCCCTTTCAGGTTTTCAGTCCACCGGGATACCCCTTTTTGCCCAGGCCGCCCTTTCAGGTTTTCGACCTTCCAGGTGTACAGTTTTTATATTTTCATCCCTTACTTTTTCCCGAACCCTTTTGGTTCGCCGGGAAGCCCTTCTTTTTTCCTAGGCCAGTCGACCTAGCGGGTCTTTGATTATGCGTAGTATTTTTCTCTATGTCTGCATTGACGGGGTGAGGAAGGTCGTCACCATCCATGGTGGTTAGAATCATAGCTCCTCCTGAGAAAATGTTCTTAACCACAAATGGCCCTTCATAAGTGGGGGTACATTTGCCCCTGGGATCACCTTGCGGCAGTATGATGCGTTTGATCACTAGATCCCCGATTTGATACTCTTATCGTCTGACTTTCTTGTCAAAAGCCTTGATCATTCGCTTTTGATACGTCTGACCATGACAAATATTAGTAAGTCTCTTCTCGTCGGTTAAATTCAACTGATCAAGCCGGGTTTGGATCCAGTCATCTTTGCTCAAACCTGCATCTTTCATAATCCGGAGAGAGGGTATCTGGACTTCGATGGGTAGGACTGCATCCATGCCATACACCAAAGAGTATGGTGTTGCCCCTGTTGATGTTCGTGCTGAGGTGCAATACCCATGAAGAGCAAATGGTAACATCTCATGCCAGTCTTTGAATGTCACCGTAATCTTCTGCACAATCTTCTTGATGTTCTTATTAGCCGCTTCAACAACCCCATTCATCTTCGGCCGGTAAGGAGAAGAGTTGTGATGCTGTATCTTAAACTGTTTGTAGAGCTCGGTGATCATTGTATTGTTGAGATTTGTACCATTGTCCGTAATGATCCTCTCTGGTACACCATATCGACAGATCAGATTGTGTCGGATGAATCGCGCCACGACATTCTTGGTTACTGTAGCAAAGGAAGCTGCCTCAACCCACTTCGTGAAATAATCAATAGCTACCAGAATGAAACGATGTCTGTTAGACGCAGTAGGTCTGATCTCGCCGATCATATTGATGCCCCACATTGTAAAGGGCCAAGGTGCTGTCAAAACATTCATAGGAACTGGAGGTACATGCACCTTATCAGCATAGACTTGGCACCTATGACAAGTTCGAGAATGCTGATAACAATCGGCTTCCATAGTAGACCAATAATATCTTGCCCGTAGGATCTTCTTTGCCATGGTATGTCCACTGGAATGAGTTATGAAGGTACCTTCATGTAACTATGCCATAATCTTTTCTGCCTCGTTCTTGTCTACACACCACATTAAGGTTGAGTCATGGTTACGCTTGTAAAGGATACCATTACTGATGAAGAACTTCGCAGTGAATCTCCTCAGAAACTTCTTATCATTAACAGATGCACCCTCGGGGTACTTTTGAGCCTCAAGATAACTCTTTATCTCGTGAAACCAGTGTTTATCTGCTACCTCTTCAGTCTCAATATCACAGCAATGTGTGGGTTTGTCCAACCTCTCAATGGTAATCTAGGGAGCTTCATTGTCCCACCTTACTCTGAACATAGAAGACATGGTAGCTAGCGCGTCCGCTAACTGATTCTCCTCTCTTGGGAAGTGTTCAAAGGTTATCTCTTCAAAGTGCGGAAGAAATGTCAATACATACTCTTTGTAAGGAATAAGATTTGGGTGCTTCATATCCCACTCGCCTTTGATCTGACTGATCACTAGAGCGGAATCTCCGAATACACTCAAGAACTTAATCCTCAGGTCAATAGCTGCTCGAAGGCCCATGATGCATGCTTCATACTCCACCATATTGTTGGTGCAGTTAAAACATAATCAGACGGTGAATGGAGTATGACAGCCCTCAGGAGATATGATCACAACGCCAATGCCATTACCCAACGCATTTGAGGCTCCATCAAAATACATAGACCATCGGGATCCCTCCTCGGGTCCTTCATCTGGTCCAGGTTCTTCATAATCGGTCACCAACACGATGTTCTCATCCGGGAATTAGAAATTCATGGATTGGTAATCATCCACGGCCTGATGCGCCAAATGATCCGCCAACACACTCCCCTTGATTTCCTTTTGGGTCGTGTATTGGATGTCGTACTCAGTCAAGATCATCTGCCATCTTGCTATTCTTCCGGACAAGGCAGGCTTTTCAAAGATATACTTGATCGGATCCATCTTTGATATCAATAGGGTAGTGTGAGTCAGCATATACTATCTCAGCCGGCGAGCAGCCCATGCCAAAGTGCAGCAAGTTTTCTCGAGCAACGAGTATCGAGTCTCACAGTCGGTAAACTTTTTGCTAAGGTAGTAAATAGCATGCTCTTTTCGGCCAGACTCGTCATGCTGCCCCAGCACGCACCTCATTGATTATCCAACACTGTCAAGTATAAGATCAAAGGTCTTCTTTCAACTGGAGGCATCATAATAGGTGGCTCTTGGAGGTATTCCTTGATCCTTTCGAAAGTGGTATGACATTCATCATTCCATTTTACCACTTGATCTTTCTTCAGCAGCTTGAAGATCGGCTCACAAGTAGCAGTCAGATGTATAATGAATCGGGCAATGTAATTCAGACGTCCCAAAAAGCCTATGACTTCCTTTTACATTCGGGGAGTTGTCATCTCCTATATAGCCTTCACCTTTGTAGGATCCACTTGAATACCTTTATCACTAACGATGAAACCCAGCATCTTACCAGACCTCACCCGAAGGTGCACTTGTTTGGGTTTAACGTCAGCTTGAACATCTTAAACCTGTCGAACAGTTTCTGGAGATGGTCAAGGTGTTCTTCTTCAGTCTGGGACCTCACAATCATGTCATCAACGTAAACCTCAATCTCATGGTGAATCATGTCGTGGAACAAAGCGACCATGGCACGCTGATAAGTTGCCCCAACATTCTTCAACCCGAAAGGCATTACCTTGTAACAGAAGGTGCCCCACTGTGTAACGAAAGTTATCTTCTCCATGTCCTCGGGAGCCATCTTGATTTGATTGTAACCAGAAAAACCATCCATAAAGGAGAAGACCTTATGCTGCACAGTGTTGTCGACCAAAACATCGATGTGAGGAAGTGGGAAGTCATCCTTGGGGCTCGCCCTGTTCATATCTCTATAGTCCACACACATCCGTACCTTACCATCCTTTTTAGGCACCGGAACCACATTGGCAACCCACTGTGGGTAAGAAGTAACAACTAAAAATATGGCATCAAACTATTTCATGACTTCAGCTTTGATTTTCTCAGACATCTCGGGGCGCATACGGTGAACCTTCTGCTTTACTGGAGGACAGTCTTCTTTAGTTGGCAGGCGGTGTACCACAATGTCAGTGTCTAAACCAGGCATATCTTCATAAGACCAAGTGAAGATCTCAACATAGTCTCGTAGCATCTGTATCAACCGCTGCTTGACACTAGGTTCCATATTTGCTCCTATCTTGACCTCTTTCTTGTCTTCCTCCGTACCCAAATTCACTGATTCCACTGGCTCTTCATGAGGCTGTATGGCTCTCTCTTTCTGTAGTAACAATCTAGCAAGTTCCCCAGGCACCTCACAATCATCCCCACCTTCGTCCTCGGCTTGGTTGATTGGATTTTCGAAGTCATAACTGAAGTAGTAGAGTCGTTATCAATGGGATCCAGAGTGGATGTGGATCTGCATTATAATATGTGAGTGTGTGTAAGACAATAGCTGTTTTGATAAAGTGCGAAATAGAAAGGAAAAACAAGGAGCGCAAAATTTTTAATGCAAGAAAACGTCCAATGCTTTATTGATGATATATGAAAATTACAAATAATAAGCCCTCACAAACAAAGCCAAAGTGCCTCGGGCAAGGCACCAGGCCGTAAAGTTTCAAATTGTCTGTTACAAATCTCAAAACAAAAGTCAATTACTGTGTAATAAAAGAAACGGGTACGAAATCCTTTGTCGTCCAGTTGTTCAAGCCACCATTGGTTGTAGGGTAGATCCAACTGTTGTTATCTTAATCTTCTTCACCATCTTCAATTGCATTCACTCCCTGATTACTGATATGCAGAGGAGGTGTCCCAATCTGTGCGCGCCAAACAACCTTTTGAGCCTCTGCAGTAAAGCCCAAACCAAACTTGTCAGTCTTGTGTGTGAAATCAGGGATCTGACCCTAATTTGCACACCCACCTTTTTCAATTACAACCTTGGCATCCTTGAGGGAAGCCATCTTCATCGGAGGTTCGTCAATAGCAACTTCAGTTGACGCCAGAGTCTGGGGGACCTCTTCAAAGTTCTGACACGGGGTTTCGATGAACTCCCCATCCATCTCCACATAGCGAAAGGAATTAAGATGACTTACCATGTACTCCTCCTCACCTTGTACCGTAACAATCTTCCCCTTTACTGGATATTTCAACATTTGATGGAGCGTAGAAGTCACTGCCCCAGCCTTATGAATCCAAGGGCGACCCAACAAGCAAGAATAAGATGGTCGGATATCCATCACATAGAAAGTAGACGCAAAAGTCTGAGATCCAACTTTAACAGGGACGTCCACCTCCCCGTGCACCATCCTTTTTGACACGTCGAAAGCCCTGACCACAATATTACTCGGTTTCAGAATCAAACCTTCACAGTCCAGACGATCCAATGCTTTCTTTGGTAAAACATTCAATGAGGACCCAATATCCACCAGTACGTGGGCCAAAGTAGTGCCCCTACACTCGATCGAGACGTGCAGAGCATCATTGTGATTTCTTCCTTTAGCAGTCAGATCTGTATCTGAGAAACCCAACCCATTGTCGGTAGTCAAACTAGCTACACAGTCTTTGAATTGATCGGCAGATGTTTCCTGCAGCACATGCGCAATTTTGAGGAAAGAAATCAAAGCCTTTGCATGGGATTCAGAGCATAATAACAAGGACAACATGGAGATTTTTGATGGGGTTTGTCCCAGCTGCTCAACTACATTGTAGTCGCTCTTCTTGATAATCTTCAAAATTTCCTCTATCTCTTGCTTAGAGGTTTCTACAATGATCTTCTTAGGTGCCTCCGTCCGGGAAGGCTCACTTGTGATTTCTTTGCCCCGAGTGCCAGATGGCTCGGCGACAGGGGTGATAACTAGAATAGGAACTGGGACAGTAGCTGATGTACTAGCAGATGGAATGACAACAGGTTTGTGGATAGTCGGAGGGGAAATCTCAGGAGAGAAGAGTCTTCCACTTCTGGTGACGTTGCTAGCCCCGACAATATTGCTGATATCAGCATCAGCTTCTTCAATCTTTAAGTCTTGCTTAACTCCATGGTAATACACATCGGCCCCATAGTGCCAAGGGACAGCCTTATCCGAAGTGTATGGGATAGGACCAGGGATAGTAATGATTAACAGAGTGATTCTTGGAACGGGTGTAATCCTAACAGGCTTTCTCGAGTAAGCCTTGGAAGGATTGGCGGAAATGGTTATGATGGAAACATCTTGAATTAGAACCAACAGAATCATAGTCTTCTCGAATAGGATCTATTTGTTATCCATCAGGCGTTGAACACCTGATTTCAAAAAGCGGCAACTAGCAGGCAGAATCGAACACATGTGGCAACCTTCGCCATAACCCGGAAATAAACCGGCCAACAATAGATTCTTCTTAACTGTCATCAAAGGAGTAGAAATTTCTTTCATGGAGGTTACAAATAAATCATCATCCACGACATTTACTCCATGACCATGCTTGGGCAAGGGAGCAGTTATGATGTTGGGCTTCTCTGGAGCGTCAAACTCAATCTCTTTAGCTTCGATCAAGTCTTGCATCTTATTCTTCAAGGCCCAACAGTTGTTTGTATCATGACCCGGGCCATCGGAGTGATAGGCGCAGCAGGCATTCGGGTTATATAGCGGAGATGTGGTGTTGGGATTCTTCGGGGCTTCCCTCAGAGTTACCAGGTTGGTCTTCAATAATTGTGGTAGAATTTGAGACAAGGTCATATTGAGCCGAGTGAACTTCCTTTGTGGTCTTTCCATCCTTTGTTGATTGTTGCATTGTGGAGCAACTGTGGGTCTTGATATCACTACCGCATTCACTGCTTGATGGTGTTCAGGTATGCTTTGGCCTCTCAGGTTGTAGACTGCACTAACTTCTTTCTTACCGGTGAAAGGCTTCTTCATTGTACTTGATGAAGTATCCTTTTGTATCTTACCGCTTCGGATACCAGCTTCTACTCTCTCCCCAGTCAAAATCAATTCAGTAAACCCAGATGACAAACTACCGATCAGATGATTGAAAAATGGACCAGACAACGTCCCTAGAAACATGTCAACCAACTCTCTGTCAGACAAAGGTGGTTGGACTCTTCCAACCAAATCTCTCCACTTCTGAGCGTAGTCCTTAAAACCTTCACTTGCACCCATAGACATACCCTGAAGCTGAGTACGAGTGGGAGCAAGGTCGGCGTTATACTGATACTACCTGTAGAAAGCAACAGCAAGGTCCTCCCAGTTTCGGATGTTGGCTCCTTCCAACTGATAAAACCATTCAAGCTGAGTCCCTGAAAGACTATCTTGAAATAAATGCACCCACAAATTTCTATCAGCAGTGTAAGGTTGGATTTTTCTTACGTATGAGCGGAGATGGAGTTTTGGACAGGATACTCCATCGTATTTGGCAAAAACTGGAGCTTTGAACTTATGAGGGATCACCACCCCAGATGCCAGTCCTAAATCTTCGAAATCCAAACCAGGGATCTTTTGAATCTCCATAGCGCTCAGACGGTCTTCAAGTTGTTTGTACCTATCCTCAACAGGAGGATAGTGTTCCTCATCATAATATGTATCGTTATCAGAAACTGCAGGACTGGGGCCCTTTTCTTCTTCTTGGTCCTCCCCTCCATTGGATGAAAAGGACAGATTAACTTGTTGTTTCAACCTATCTCCAAACCTTTTAACCATACTCAGAAGAACGACCTTCTTCTTCTTCTTCTTCTTCTTCTTCTTCTTCTCTTTCTCTTTCAAAATGAGAGCTTTCAAGTCCTCTTGCCCTTTAGCCAAGCTTAAGAACATCTCTTGGAATTGGGCATTTTGTGCCTGAAGATATTTGATAGCTTGATCGGAAGATATTTCTGCTGAAATAAATAGCGAAGAAGATGAGAAACCTATAATGGTACCTGTAATGGTGTGCATGATAATGGGATGCGTATGTAATGATTTCAAATACTTTGGGAGATTTAAATTTGCAAACCAAAAAATAAACAAACTTTATTAGATTAAACTTGTAAAAAGGTTCAACAATGCCTTTAAGGCATTTACAAAGAAGTAAATGAAAAACAAATCTAAACTAGAAAAAGCAAAAATCAGAAATCCCATGGACGCTTCCCCTTCGTGCTGACGTAGTCATTGATTGTTCTTTCATTCTCAAGTTTCCTAGTGAGCTTTAAGATCTTCCTTTCTTGCTCATGATACTTTTCCTGATAGGTATCCCTCTCCTCTTTCAGCTGAATCCAGGATCTCTTCAATGCCCCAAGATCAGTGGGCATATAGGGATAAAGGACTGTATAAGGAACGCCTTCTTCATTTGTGGGCTCCATAATCACTGGCAACACAGCTTCATAAGGCATCCCAAGCTTCTGGGCACGAGCTCAGACCCACTGGAGATAAGGCTACATAGGGAGGGAAGTCCTAGGTCCTAGCTCTTGAGGGTCAAATCTGTTCACCATGCCCCAAGCTCGTATAAACCTCCGGCGGTGCTCATCAACGTCTTCCTTGTAGTCAAATGCAATATCTGTAAGAAGCAGCTCATGAGGACCGTCTCTCCGGGCACGACCGAATTGTCGCAAAGCTAAACAAGGACTGTAGGTTATTCCCCCTCTAATTCCAAGCAACGGGACATTAGGGTATCCCCCACATTGATCAATGACAACAGTGCTTTCCATAGCCTTGGAACTCCAAAGAATGTCTGTATGGGAAAATGACATTATCCTGTAAGACCATCCTAAACCTTCCTCATTCTTCAACACAGACTTGGGGAGGTACGAAATAAACCACCTTGCCAGCAACGGCATGCAACACATAAGAGTCCCTCTTCTTCGCACAGTACGAGTATAGAGGGCATACAAGATATCACCCAGAAGAGTAGGCACAGGATTGCGTGTCAGGAAGATCTTAACCGCATTCACATCTATGAAGGAATCTGGATTCGGGAACATAACCAAACCGTAGATAAGGAGATCTAAGATGTCTTCAAAAGCCTGAAAGTCCAAGTTATCCCAGAATAGTTGAGCTTGATCTATCAGAAACTTAGCTAAGAAACCTTCAACCTCGCTTCGTGTTTCCCAATTAGATACTACATCAGCCATTTCAAACTTAGAGCTGAAGCAATGTCCTCTGGTCTAGGAGTCTCTTCCAAACCTGTGAAGGGCAACTGCTCAAGGATGGATATGCCCAATAAGTGAGAAAACTCTTCCATAGTGGGAACTAGCTGATAATCTGGGAAAGTGAAGCAATGATGTACCAAATCAAAGAACTGGAAAAGCACACTCATCATCTGCTCATCAAACTTTGAGGTAACCAAGCTAAGAAGCTGACCATGTCTCCTAATGAATGAAGAAGTATCAGAAACTCTCGAGGCTAAATCTTTGAATTGAGCAGGTATTTGCACAAAGTTAACTCAGATGGTGTTTCTGCGCACGGAAGCCATAATTTGCAAATCAGAACAAAGATAAATCCCCTCGGTCTTAGAAATGGTTAGTATAATGAAGTATGCATGCTATGTTATGATGCATGATGTCATGATAAGAACAACACAGGTATAACAGATAACAGACATGGCAAAGGCAAACAAGTCACACAAAATCCCTTAAGTTTAAGGCTTGCATGGGGTCTAGGTACTACCCTCTTGAAGTTCAGTTGGTTTCAACCTGTCCTAATAATAGTAACGGGTTCTAGAGGTTATCAATATCACTAACCATCCTCCACCGGTCATGGTTTCAGCTCACGCAATCTTTTCTTGCGGCCAGAACTATCTCGAGAGTATGGTCTCAATGAGTGTAGTATCGAGTATCAACCAGTTCTCAGCTTTACACCGAGGCCGACTATCTCAATACTTCCTAATGGCCAAGTTGGTCAATTATAGGTTCTAAGGTCAGTTGATGCTTAACGACACACATAGCAGCCCCGTATTCTCCTTGTTTATCCACAAGGGATACCGGTACTAACCAATGTGCCACATCAATGTAGCTACTGCTTCAACCGTATCAGTCTACGCCGTATAGTTCCCTCATAGTTTATTGCTACTTACCTAAAAGGTGTCCCCCAGATCCAGTTTAGGATCTATAATAACTCCCAATACAAAACCCTAAAAAGTAAAGCAATCAAATCAAACAAGAGAAGCAATTTATGATGAACTAATCCTAAGGTATACCCCACTGATCTCCCCAGCAGAGTCGCCAGTTCTGTGATACGGTGGCAGAACCGACTGTTTTGGAAAATGCTGGTTTGCGTTTTGCATTTTTATTCGCAAAATGTCGCGGTAAGCAAGAGTCGCTACCAACTTTTATTTTATCCAACTGGAAAGGACAAAAGCATATAAAAGTTCCTTTTTTGAGATTTTGAGTACGGGGGGTAGATTATAGAAAGGGAAGGTATTAGCATCCTTTCTATCCGTAGTTTTCTACGGGCTCTTAGGTACTTGCTCATCATTTTAAAAATTGCTTCTGTGTTTGTGCATTTTGAAAAGTTTTTTATTTTACTTCGTTTTAACCCTTTCTTCTGTCTTCAAGAGTGTTACGAAGTGTTTTTGAAAACTTTGTTTGAAAAGAGTGTAAGTGTGAAAAAGTTTATTTTGAGCAAGTACCTACTAGCATCTACCTACTCGAAAAAAGAATGTTTATATTCTTGTTTCCTTTAGACAATGCTATCCCACTATTAATAAGTGGTTAGCACCATCGTTGGAGTTTGTAAGGGTCAATTCGAAAGGGACATACAATCACTAAAGCAATGTTAGGACGTCTTAGTAATAACCCTAGTGTCTTAAGATCATATTCGAGGCAACCTTTCCGAGGCAACCTTTCCGAGGCAATATTTCCGAGGCAACCTTTCCGAACGAGACATTTGATATTTGTTTAGACAAGAGGGCAACCACTAAGACACCCTATACTTAATGATTGTTTACCGAAGGCAACCGAAGTGAGAGTATACCCTAGGAGTGCGCATGTGCGAATGATTTGATTTCAAGTTATTATCTTTGCACATTTAAGGTTTGCTAACCATTTTAAAATTAACCTACAATCTTGTCATGCAATCCTATTATCATACATATAACAGTTAATATTTGCGAGTGTTGTACCCCAAAATTTTCCCTCCCATATTTCTCAAAACATTTCAAGAAAGATCTCCAAGTTGCTCAAGGTAGTCCAAGGGTTGGCCAGACAAGCTCTCTCCTAAGGCAGTCTACTTCAAATTAGGTTTTCATGTTGCATCAATATACTTGAGTACAAGTGGTCCCAAATGCTCAAAATTGTCCTAATATGTTCTCAAGATCATCCATGTCAAGTTTCAAGCCTTGTAGAGGAAGTTTGCTCAGTCAATTGCTCAAAGGTCCAAAAATCGACTGTGCTAGGGCAAAAGTCAACTGTGACCCACATACAGTCAAAGTTCAATATTTTTGGTCAAAATCTACATTTTGAAGTATATTTCATCATTTGATCAAGGGTTGATCATGATTCGTCAAGGATTGCTCATAATTCATCAAGACTCAAAAGTTGCTAAATTAGGGTTTTGTAAGAAAAGTCAACTCAACTTTGACCAAGCATAACTTTCTCATAATCTATGAGAAATGACCCATCCAAAGCTCATTTTGAAGAGGATGAAATTCCCTACAATCCATCTTCATCTACCAAGTTCAAAATATGCACTCACAAGAAGTTATGAATTTGGACATTATAGGTCATTTTGAAAAGTCAACAAAAACACATTTTTTGTCAAAGCTTCATACATGAGAATGGAATATTAAATTGAGATGAGACCAAAAGGGTTGCTTATAGTAAATCTCAAGATTTCTAAAAATTCAAAGAACACCTCCAAAGGTTCAAAATTGAGGAAGTTATGCATTGGTGAAGTTGACCTTTTTTGCAAAATTGCCAAAAGTCAACTATACCCAAAACTTCAATTTTTGTCAAATGGGCCCAATATTTTTCACTTGTTTTGAGTTGGCAACATAGCCCACGTGCTCTAGCCTTTTCCACTTGTCCATACCTTATTTTTATTATTTATTTTGATTTTTATTTGAATTAATTTAATTTAAATCAAAATAAATCATATAAAATCAAAAACATTGATAACAAAAGATTTGGTGGTTATTTCGGGTCTTATTACACAGCTAGCATCATTCAAATTCGTGCAAAGCATTAGAGTGAACAAAAAGATTGAAAAGGGCCAAATTTGGAAGGTTTTCAAAGTGAATCAAATCAAATATCAAAAGCATTGAAGGAGGAAGATTTGGATACAATTATCAACCCTAATGCATTGCTTGGTACATATAGACTGCGTACAGACCTAAAAATAGGTTAGAAACAGGCGTGAGAGGAAGAACCAAATCTGAAAAATCAAGGAAAAAGTGTGAGATCGAAATCCCATTTGGAGGCTGTTTCAGGACACTTGAACGATCCAAATCGCTTCCTGGGACTCTCTAGAAGCTAAAGCAATCAAGAACCGGTCCATTCCAGTCCCAGAACACGCTGTAAGTCGTTCACAACTTCGCCCTGTTCTTGATTTCGAATCTCATATTTTAAGCATTATTAGATTAAATTAATTATACATTCTTGATCTATGAAGCATTTGCAAGCTTTCTGCATTATCCAATTTCATTTATATGGACTGAATCGTGAATCACCATTGTTAGGTTTTTGGAGTTTGTTTTAGGGTTTTTTATTTCAGGAACAATTAGCCTTTGTAAGTGGTACGGTTGTGATCAGGAGGATGAGACGGACACAACCATGGCTTTAGATTTTATTTCCATGGCCTGTGGAAGATTTTGAGAGCGCACAGGCTTGTAGCAACGGACGCTGTCCGTGGGTATAGGTCCTCAAGCTTTTAGCCACGGAGAGAGGAAGAAGACAATGAGTTTTCATTCAATCATTGGCCCATTCAAAACTTTATGCGCACATTTTTTATCCTCCACTAACGCTTGATTTTTATATATTATTATTGTTATATATTATATGTACAACAAGGAACAAGTGGTCCAGTGGTAAGCGTAGCAAGGAATTTGCCTTGGGGCCTGGGTTCGAATCCCAGGTCCCCCTGTTTCTCTATATTATTTTCTTTCAGGTGATTCAATGCGCGCATGAGCCTAAGATCCACCATATGCCTTCATCATCAAACGCGCCAGATGGCCAAATCTGATGGCCACCATTGAAGGCGCATCATGAGCCCAGTCAAACGCAATACATTGGATCCTCAAAGTCAACATGGACTTCCTCTATTTGGGCCCAAATTTCAGCTATTCACACCTCTAAAAATGCAATTTAGGCCCATCTCTTATTCTTTCTTTTTTATGTTTTCATTTAAATTATTTCATTTATTCATTTTACTAACCAATCAAATAATTTTCTTTTTTAATCAAAAAATCACCAAAAATATTTTTATTAAAATTAGAATTTTATTTTTCATCAATAAATAAATTAATTTAATTAGGTTATTAATGTTAGATAACTTTAATTTATTTTGCAAATAATTAAAATTAATTAGAATCAATAGGTTTTTATTACTAACTTAATTATTTTATTTCTTTCCTAAAATAACAAAAACCAAAATATGTCATTTAATTATTTTTTTCATTAATTAATTTAATAACTAATTAATTTGGCATTTAATTTTAAAAACCTAATTTCTCTTCTCAAAAAATATTAAAAACAACAAAAAGACATTTTTTTGTTTTGATTAGGATAGAAGGGTCAAAACCCTATTTTTCTCATCGATCTAATTTTTAATCGCACGTTTTATTATTATTTTGCCCAATTATTGTATCTGCTCCCGGTTTGTAATAATTTAAATTAGGACATTTATTTACTTTTACCGCTTTTAATTTTCAAAGGGGTTATTTTTGGCTATGTAAATACCCGAAGCCTTGTAATAGCTTAGTTTAAATTCCGCACTTTAATTTTCACAAATATTTAATTGTTAGATATGTGAATAATTAGGGTTTACATGACAAGAATGTATGACTAATTTTAAAACAGTTAGATCACCCTAAATGTGCAAAGATAAATAAATCTAAAACTGAATCACTCGCACATGCGCACTCCTAGGGTACACTCCCACTTGGTTGCCTTCGTTAAAACGGTCATTGAGTATAGGATATTTTAGTGGTCATCCTTTTGTTCAAAGATCATAGTGGCCTCAGAATGGTTGCCTCGGATATTGTTGCCTCGGATAAATGATCTAAGACATTAGGGTTATTACTAAGACGTCTTAACATTGCTTTAGTGACCGTACGTCCCTTTCGAATTGACCCTTCAAACTCTAATGACAGTGCTACCTACTCACTTATAGTGGGATAACATTGTCTAAAGGAAATAAACATAGAACGATTCTTTTTTCGAGTAGGTAGATTAGTTCTTAGATAGTTGCTCATCCAAAACAAAATTTTTTTTCACACTTACACTCCTTTACAAACAAGTTTTCAAAAAACACTTCATTACACTCTTGAAGACAGAAGCAAGAGTTAAATCGAAGTTAAAACAAACTTTTTTCAAAACCCATAAACATAAAGAAAACAATTTTGGAAATGATGAGCAAGTACCTAAGAGCCCGTGGAAAACCACGGATAGAAAGGGTGCTAATACCTTCCCTTTTTATAAATCTACCCCCCGTACTCAGAAATATCTCAAAAAAGGAATTTTTCTGTGCTTTTTTCCTTTCCTTGTTGGATAAAATAAAAGTCGGTGGCGACTCTTGCTTACCGCGACATTTTGCGAACAAAAAACGCAAAACGCAAACAAGCATTTCAAAAACAGTCAGTTCTTCCACCGTATCACAGAACTGGCGACTCTGCTGGGGATAAATTTAATAAGTGGGGTGTACCTTAGGATTAGGTCATCATATTATTTTCAATTGCTTGATCTGTATGCTTTATCTTTGTGGGCTTTGTATCGGAGTTACTATAGATCCTAACCCGGATCTGGGGACACCTTTTAGGTAAGTAGCAATAGACTGTGAGGGAATTGTACGGCATAAACCGATACGGTTGAAGCAGTAGCTACGTTGGTGTGACACTTTAGTTGGTATCGATATCCCTTGTGGCAGAACAAGGAGAGTATGGGGCTGCTAAGGGGTCATTAAGCATCAACTGACCTTAGAACCTATAATTGACCAACTTGGCCATAGAAAAGTAGTAGTATGCTACACTCATTAAGACCATACTCTCGCGATGATTCCGGCCGTAAGAAAAGGTTGCTAAATTGGAATTATGACCGATCGAGGCTGGTCAGTGATATTGAGAACCTCTAGAACCCGGTTACTATTACTAGGACAAGTTGAACCAACTAAAATACAAGATGGTAGTACCTAAACTCCATGCCAGCCTGAAATTTAAGGGCTATTGTGTGACTTGTGTGCTTTCAAACTTGAACTACTTGCACATTTTTATCATATGACAACATGAGCTCCTTGCAGGTTTTGTTTATAGTCCTTATCCAATATTTTGGATTTCTTGCCGGATTTACTTGCTTACATCACCTCGCATTTTTGCTTAAACGCATATCATACACATCATAACATCATGCCTTAACATTTCCTTAACCATTTCAAGGATCTCAAGGGTTTGTAATGCAGGTTATGGTAAATCAAACATCTAGTAAGGGGAAAAGGGGATTTATTTTCCTCTAGCCAATGTCGTCTAGAGATCAAAACACGATGACTTGAGTCGGGGGCTATGACCCACTCGATATGGTGAGCTTGACTCTTGAAGAAGGACTCTTGACGACACG
The DNA here is from genome assembly GCA_948472305.1 of Vicia faba. Lineage (NCBI taxonomy): Eukaryota > Viridiplantae > Streptophyta > Magnoliopsida > Fabales > Fabaceae > Vicia > Vicia faba. The sequence continues at coordinate 1,055,132,296 of OX451738.1, read as the reverse complement.
AAGTTCCTTCAATCAAAGCTACAAAATTCAAATTCTAAAAGTTTCTTGTTTACCCCACGAGATCCTTGAAAACATTGCATACATATATCATACATATCATTGCATAATAGGTCTCCCAATACAGGTCTCTCATGTTCTCTCTGTTCATTTTAGCAATGGCTCTCCAACAAGACAACCAAGATCTTCATACTCAAGAGACTCAGTTCAGGGAAATCTTCCTAAACCTATCCAAGGGGCAGGAAGAGTTGAAAACACTCCTCGTTGGGAACTTGGTCAAGAAAAGTCCTGAAGACAATAAGGACGAATGGCTGGAACAACTGCAAGCTGAGGTAGATGCAATAAGAACCCAAATGCTGGGGCAGATGGCCCTTATCCAAGGCTTAGCCCGGGAACAAGAAGAGTTGAGAACCATTATCAACCAGCTTCATCAAGACCGACACAATAGTATGAAGCAAATGGTCGAGGCTGGGGATCAAATCATTAATCAGCCTCCAAGAAGACAAGAGTTTGGTATGGTGAAGAATGGACCTCTCCAAGTTGCTACTACCTCACGAGTCCAACAATAACCTTGCCATAAACAATGGGTTAATCAGAGGCAGTTTACCAAGCTCAACATGCCGCTGTCCCAAGCTTTGCAACACCTGTTGAGATTGAATCTGGTGACATTGGTAGGACCTCATCTGAATCCTAAGACTTCTTCTCCCAACTACAATCCTAATGCAAGGTGTGCATACCATTCTAACAGCCCGGGGCATGATACTGACGACTGTTGGAAGTTGAAGTACAAAATTCAAAACATGATTGATGAAGGAGCATTGGAATTCACACAAGATGGTCCGGCTGAGTTCTTCTACCATCCCTCCAAAGCACACCCTCTGAAGTGACAAGACCAAACGAGAAGACTTTTGTTCATTAGAATTTTCAATTTGTAATTTTATTTTGATTGTTCAAACATTTATTCATGTCAAACTTTGTTACTTTATCAATGCATTGCATATGTCTGTTTTGAATCAATCCATTTGTATTCACCATATTTAAATTGCTTTCCTTTTTGTGATGTTCAACTCTCGATTTAAAAACTCTAAGCCTTTAGAGGGAGGATGACGAAAATGATATCAAAATCTCTACAACATGCTTTTGAACAGACCCCGCTGACAAGGTACAGGCGTTGTTTCAAATCCTAAACAGTGGAGTTATAAGGAAGATAATCCCTAGTCAACCCCTTTGAGCCAAAGAAGTTGGAGTTTTTATTTTCACAAATTAAAACCCTTAATTATAACCTGGGGAAGGGTAGTTCTCTCAGTTAATTCGGGTGCACAATGAATGGCATCAAAGAGTTCCTTCCAAAGCAAAAGACGGTGATGGTTCCCTATAATCGTCAAGCTAGGCGGTCATTATCTCTCAAGACCATTAAGTCAAAACCTATGAGACTTAAGAAAAAAATGGGGGCATCCCGCTGACTGTAATCACAAAAGAAACAGTTCAGGCAAAAGACAAGGATAATGAAATAAAAAAGAAAGAGGTCCTACAAACTCTCAAAAAAAATGACTGCCTGTTCAAAATAAATTGTCAGTATCCGAACCATCACCGGAACATCAAGGACAATATTCCAGACTCAAACGGGATCTAAATGCATAATTACCCGAGTTTAGGATCGAAGAACATCACGAAGAGCGGGTGGATACAAATAAATTTTGATCCTTTATCCTTTGTTTCTTAAACCGTGAACCAGGCCACGTTATAACCCTTAAAAGTCCAAGCTGAAGCATGGGTTAGTTCAAAATCATATTGTTACAAAAGGTATCCTGACTCCTGTAGGACTTGCTGTAAATCCTGAGTTGACATCACATTTTACAAAAATTTGCCTGTTTTACTGGAAAAATGCATTTTCAAAAATTTCAAGACAGACATAAGCTTTGCATTCTTAAAATAACATTGTTTGCATATGACTATTTGTTCAACAGCAAAGAAATTCGCACGACGAATATCTAGTGAACAAAAACCTTCTCAACAAAAAGGATCGCCTCAAGTGGAAAAACACTTCCAACCAAGGGGCACGACATGATCATTGTCCATCATCTGGGGCAGTCAAGTCAAGATTCAAGGAATCTCTCAAAGATGCCAAATAGCCAGGGACAAATCTCCATCTAAACCACTTGGGGCATTGGACATAAATTCCAGCAACGAATCTTGCATGATCAAACGAACATCTTCTGGTAGTATGGCAACACAACACTGCCGACAGTGACAACTCCCTACACTCTAAGAGTGTGGACATAGTCAGAAAATACTGCGCATGAATAAAGACCCGCTAGGTTGACTGGCCTAGGCAAAAATAAGGGCTTCCTGGCGAACCAAAAGGGTTCGGGAAAAAATTAGGGATAAAAAATAATAAAAAATATGTACACCCGGCAAGTCGAAAACCCGAAAGGGCGGCTTGGGCAAGAAAGGGTATCCCGGTGGACTGAAAATCTTAAAAGATAGTCCAAGCAAAATTTAGGGATTAAAGCGCACGACTATGTCCCTTCATCTCATCACTTGCCTACCAGAAGAAGACTTGTCATTTCGATCGAAAGATACCAAGCACCTCATAGGTTGGGATAATAATCGATCCACAAGGCCTTCGCAGACACCTTCTCTCGCAGATACAGGGGAAGAAAAGTCTCGATGCAAAGCCATCGTCATATCCTCAACATGCATACCAGTAACATTCACTCCCCGTAGAGTAAGAAAAATACAGTAATGATTAACTCTCCCCAGCTGATGCTCACAACCGCGAATGAGTCGGCAATATTCTCCCCAAGCAAAGTTTATCCATCATCAGCACTAGACATTTATCCCCAACGGAGTCTGGAAAATCTTCCCCAGTGGAGTTTAGAGAATCATCCCCAGTAGACTCTGGAAGGTTATCCCCAGTAGAGTTCAAAAGGTTTTCGCCAGTGAAGTCGCAACTGAAAGATCATCCCCAGCGGAGTTCATTCCTTTCACAAACAGAAACTCAATCCCCAACAGGATTCAATATCGCCAGCAACGGTAATTCATGCCCAGCTTAATTTATCAGCGGAATCCTCAGAGCATCTCTTCCCCACAGAGTCATATCCTCATCAGTTTATTCCCCAGCGAAGTTATCCTCTCCTACAGGTTTATTCCCACAATCATCTTCATTCGCTATCCCCAACGAAGAATTCAATTCTTTTCTCCAGCAGCTATCCGAGATTTATTTTCCCCAGCTAAAAAACATTACATTTCCATACATCGTGACACATGCATATACGCATCATACAATCACAATCTCGTTTATTTTGAGAACATTATTGCTTGATACATATCACGCATTACATACAGCTAACCTTTACCTTTCAGGAAAGATACAATCAAATTCTCATAAAATTCAAGCTTTGAAGCTTTTACCTCGGTTGAATTACGAACGAGTTCCTAAATCTCAGCAGAGATATTTCCTCAATTGAATTACGGACGAGTTCCTAAATCTCAGCAGAGGTGTTTCCTCAGTTGAATTATGAACGAGTTCCTAAATCTCAGCAGAGATGTTTCCTCAGTTGAATTACGGACGAGTTCCTAAATCTCAACAGAGATGTTTCCTCAGTTGAATTACGAACTAGTTCCTAAATCTCAGCATAGATGTTTCCTCAGTTGAATTATGGACGAGTTCCTAAATCTCAGCATAGATGTTTCCTCAGTTGAATTACGGACGAGTTCCTAAATCTTAGCATAGATGTTTCCTCAGTTGAATTACGGACGAGTTCCTAAATCTCAGCATAGATGTTTCTTCAGTTGAATTACGGACGAGTTTCTAAATCTCAGCAGAGATGTTTCCTCAGTTGAATTACAGACGAGTTCCTAAATCTAAGCAGAGATGTTTCCTCAGTTGACTACGAATAATCGAAGTTCCTAAATATCAGCAGAGATGATTCCTCTGTTGAGTACGGACGATCGAAGTTCCTAAATATCAGTAGAGATGATTCCTCCGTTGAATACAGACGATCGAAGTTCCTAAATATCAGCAGAGATGTTTCCTCCATTGAGTACGGACGATCGAAGTTCCTAAATATCAGCAGAGATGATTCCTTAGTTGAATTACCGACGATCGAAGTTACTAAATATCAGAAGAGATGATTCCTCCATTGAGTACAGACGATTGAAGTTCCTAAATATCAGCAGAGGTGTTTCCTTCATTGAGTACGAACGATCGAAGTTCCTAAATATCAGCAGAGATGATTCCTCAGTTGAATTAAGGACGATCGAAGTTCCTAAATATCAGCAGAGATGATTCCTCCGTTGAGTACGAACGATCGAAGTTCCTAAATATCAGCAGAGATGTTTCCTTCGTTGAGTACGGACGATCGAAGTTCCTAAATATCAGCATAAATGATTCCTCAGTTGAATTATGGGCGATCGAAGTTCCTATATATCAGCAGCGATGACTCTTCAGTTGAGTACGAACGATCGAAGTTCCTAAATATCAACAAAGATGATTCCTCATTAGAGTACAGACGATCGAAGTTCCTAAATATCAGCAGAGATGACTCCTCAGTTGAGTACAGATGATTGAAGTTCCTAAATATCAACAGAGATGACTCCTCAGTTGAGTACGGATGATCGAAGTTCCTAAATATCTGCAGAGATGACTCCTCAGTTGAGTACAGACGATTGAAGTTCCTAAATATCAATAGAGATGACTCCTCGGTTGAGTACGGACGATCGAAGTTCCTAAATATCAACAAAGATGTTTCCTCATTAGAGTACAGACGATCGAAGTTCCTAAATATCAACATAGATGTTTCCTCATTAGAGTACGGATGATTGAAGTTCCTAAATATCAACAGAGACGACTCCTCAGTTGAGTACGGACGACCAAAGTTCCTAAATATCAACAGAGATGACTCACCAGCAGAATAACGGATGAAAAAGCTCCTAAAATTCTATTTCTCTCAACAAAGACCAGACTTCCCCAGCGGAATATTCCTCAATAATAGGTATGCAAGCTCTCGCTAAGGAATCTCTTATTCGATCGATACTCCTTAAGATGACATATTTAAGCCCATCCCCTCGTCAACAATTTCCAAATGGCATCTGTAAGCCCATTCCCGACATCACAAGACAACTACCACTTCACGCGAGTGCAAATTTCTGGGCACTCTAGTGTTCAATCCTCTTCCACCTTCGGATTACGAAAGACACGAAAGCCAATCTACACCCTCAGGTTTAAGAAGATTGAACAGGGGAAGTTGTTGTACCCCAAAATTTTCCCTCCCATATTTCTCAAAACATTTCAAGAAAGATCTCCAAGTTGCTCAAGGTAGTCCAAGGGTTGGCCAGACAAGCTCTCTCCTAAGGCAGTCTACTTCAAATTAGGGTTTCATGTTGCATCAAGATACTTGAGTCCAAGTGGTCCCAAATTCTCAAAATTGTCCCAATATGTTCTCAAGATCATCCATGTCAAGTTTCAAGCCTTGCAGAGGAAGTTTGCTCAGTCAATTGCTCAAAGGTCCAAAAATCGACTGTGCTAGGGCAAAAGTCAACTGTGACCCACATACAGTCAAACTTCAAGATTTTTGGTCAACATCCACATTTTGAAGTATATTTCATCATTTGATCAAGGGTTGATCATGATTCATCAAGGATTTCTCATAATTCATCAAGACTCAAAAGTTGCTAAATTATGGTTTTGCAGGAAAAGTCAACTCAACTTTGACCAAGCATAACTTTTTCATACTTTATGAGAAATGACCCATCCAAAGCTAATTTTGAAGAGGATGCAATTCCATACAATACATCTTCATATCCCAAGTTCAAAATATGCACTCACAAGAAGTTATGAATTTGGACATTATAGGTCATTTTGAAAAGTCAACAAAAACACTTTTTTTGTCAAAGCTTCATACATGAGCATGGAATATCAAATTGATATGAGACAAAAATATTTGCTTAGAGTACATCTCAAGCTTTCTAAAAAGTCTAAGAAAACCTCCAAATATTCAAAATTGAGGAAGTTATGCATTGGTGAAGTTGACCTTTTTTGCATAATTCCCAAAAGTCAACTATGCCAAAAAAATTCAAATTTTGCCAAATGGGCCCAATCTTTTTCACTTGTTTTGAGTTGGAAGCATAGCCCACGTGCTCTAGCCTTTGCCGCTTGTCCATATCTTATTTTTATTATTTATTTTGATTTTTATTTGAATTAATTTAATTTAAATCAAAATAAATCATATAAAATCAAAAACATTGATAACAAAAGATTTGGTGGTTATTTCGGGTCTTATTACACAGCTAGCATCATTCAAATTCATGCAAAGCATTAGAGTGAACAAAAAGATTGAAAAAGGCCAAATTTGGAAGGTTTTCAAAGTGAATCAAATCAAATATCAAAAGCATTGAAGGAGGAAGATTTGGATACAATTATCAACCCTAATGCATTGCTTGGTACATATAGACTGCGTGCAGACCTAAAAAGAGGTTAGAAACAGGCGTGAGAGGAAGAACCAAATCTGAAAAATCAAGGAAAAAGTGTGAGATCGAAATCCCATTTGGAGGTTGTTTCAGGACCCTTGAACGATCCCAATCGCTTCCTGGGACTCTCTAGAAGCTAAAGCAATCAAGAACCGGTCCATTCCAGTCCCAGAACACGCTGTAAGTCGTTCACAACTTCGCCTTGTTCTTGAATTCGAATCTCATATTTTAAGCATTGTTAGATTAAATTAATTATACATTCTTGATCTATGAAGCATTTGCAAGCTTTCTGCATTATCCAATTTCATTTATATGGACTGAATCGTGAATCACCATTGTTAGGTTTTTGGAGTTTGTTTTAGGGTTTTTTATTTCAGGAACAATTAGCCTTTGTAAGTTGTACGGTTGTGATCAGGAGGACGAGACGGACACAACCATGGCATTAGATTTTATTTCCATGGCTTGTGGAAGATTTTGAGAGCCCACAGGCTTGTAGCAATGGACGCTGTCCGTGGGTATAGGTCCTCAAGCTTTTAGCCACGGAGAGAGGAAGAAGACAATGAGTTGTCATTCAATCATTGGCCCATTCAAAACTTTCTGCGTGCATTTTTTATCCTCCACTAACGCTTGATTTTTATATATTATTATTGTTATATATTATATGTACAACAAGGAACAAGTGGTCCAGTGGTAAGCGTAGCAAGGAATTTTCCTTGGGGCCTGGGTTCGAATCCCAGGTCCCCCTATTTCTCCATATTATTTTCTTTTAGGTGATTCAATGCGCGCATGAGCCTAAGATCCACCATATGCCTTCATCATCAAATGCGCCAGATGGCCAGATGGCCAAATCTGATGGCCACCATTGAAGGCGCATCATGAGCCCAGTCAAACGCAATGCATTGGATCCTCAAAGTCAACGTGGATATTCCTCTATTTGGGCCCAGATTTCAGTTATTCACACCTCCAAAAATGCAATTCAGGCCCATCTCTTATTCTTTCTTTTTTATATTTTCAATTAAAAATTATTTCATTTATTTATTTTACTAACCAATCAAATAATTTTCTTTTTTAATCAAAAAATCACCAAAAATATTTTTATTAAAATTAGAATTTTATTTTTCCTCAATAAATTAATTAATTTAATTAGGTTATTAATGTTAGATAACTTTAATTTATTTTGCAAATAATTAAAATTAATTAGAATCAATAGGTTTTTATTACTAACTTAATTATTTTATTTCTTTCCTAAAATAACAAAAACCAAAATATGTCATTTAATTATTTTTTTCATAATTAATTTAATAACTAATTAATTTGGCATTTAATTTTAAAAACCTAATTTCTCTTCTAAAAAAATATTAAAAACAACAAAAAGACATTTTTCTGTTTTGATTAGGATAGAAGGGTCAAAACCCTATTTTTCTCGTCGATCTAATTTTTAATCGCACGTTTTATTATTATTTTGCCCAATTATTGTATCTGCTCCCGGTTTGTAATAATTTAAATTAGGACATTTATTTACTTTTACCGCTTTTAATTTTCAAAGGGGTTATTTTTGGCTATGTAAATACCCGAAGCCTTGTAATAGGTTAGTTTAAATTCCGCACTTTAATTTTCACAAATATTTAATTGTTAGATATGTGAATAATTAGGGTTTACATGACAAGAATGTATGACTAATTTTAAAACAGCTAGATCACCCTAAATGTGCAAAGCTAAATAAATCTGAAACTGAATCACTCGCACATGCGCACTCCTAGGGTACACTCCCACTTGGTTGCCTTTGTTAAAACGGTCATTGAGTATAGGATATTTTAGTGGTCGTCCTTTTGTCCAAAGATCATAGTGGCCTCAGAATGGTTGCCTCAGATAAATGATCTAAGACATTAGGGTTATTACTAAGACGTCTTAACATTACTTTAGTGACCGTACGTCCCTTTCAAATTGACCCTTCAAACTCCAATGACGGTGCTACCTACTCACTAATAGTGGGATAACATTGTCTAAAGGAAATAAATATAGAACGATTCTTTTTTCGAGTAGGTAGATTAGTTCTTAGATACTTGCTCATCCAAAACAAACTTTTTTTTCACACTTACACTCCTTTACAAACAAGTTTTCAAAAAACACTTCATTACACTCTTGAAGACAGAAGCAAGAGTTAAATAGAAGTTAAAACAAACTTTTTTTCAAAACCCACAAACACAAAGAAAACAATTTTGGAAATGAAGAGCAAGTACCTAAGAGCCCGTGGAAAACCACAGATAGAAAGGGTGCTAATACCTTCCCTTTCTATAAATCTACCCCCCATACTCAGAAATATCTCAAAAAAGGAATTTTTCTGTGCTTTTTTCCTTTCCTTGTTGGATAAAATAAAAGTCAGTGGCGACTCTTGCTTACCGCGACATTTTGCGAACTAAAAACGCAAAACACAAACCAGCATTTCAAAAACAGTCAATTCTTCCACCGTATCACAGCGAGAATTAAAATGCGGAAAATAAAACTACTCTATTACAAGGCTTCGGGGAGGGGGATTAATTACATAGCCAAAAACCCGTAAAACGATAAAATAAAAGAAAAATCCTAATTAAACTATTGCATACCATGAGCAGTTACATTAATATCGTAAAAATAATAAATGCGCGCGATGAATCGAGAACGAGAAAAAAATTAGGGTTTTAATTAAATAAGTACAAACCTAATTACTAATTAATTTAAATTAAGAAAAATAATTAATTTGACCTATTTTTGCATTTTGGTTATTTTAAGAAAAGAAAAGAAAAATTAAATCAAACAAACCCTAATTTTCTAATTTATTTTAAGTTATTTACAAAAAGGTTAAAATTACCCTAAAATTAAATTAAACTAATTATTAAATTAATTTTGACAAAATATATAAAAACCTAAATTCTAATTTGATGAAATTGATTTTATGAGTTTTTGTAAAAAAAGAATTAATTTTATGTTAGAAAATAATTAATCAAAATAAATTAAATAAAAGAAATAGAAAAGAAAAATAAAGAAATAGGCCTGGTGTTAGTAGCAATGGAGGGGGTTTGAATCTGACTTCTAGGCACAATAATCCTTAGCCACGTTGACTTTCCAGATCCAATACTACAAGCTTGATTGATGTTCATGGTAGGACTTCATTGCGAATCCTTAGATCTAGCGCGTGGAAAATCTGATGGTTGATGGATGATGGTGTATCGTGGTCTCATGAGAAGCCTGCACATGGAATTATACAAAGCAAAATAATGTTGAACAAATAAGGGGACCTGGGGATCGAACCCAGGCCCTTTGGCAATTTCCCTTGTCCACTGACCATCTGAGCTAGCGTGTTTTCTTGTACATGGAATAACAAATAATGATTATATTGGAAAAAACAAAATAACATATTACAAAGGCGCGAACTTTTGAATGGGCCAGTCAGGGGGTGCCACGCCACCCTTCTTCTTCCTCCCTCCGTTGGCAAAAGTCCAGGACTTTTACCTACGGTTTTTTGAGCGTAGATACAACCCTGTGAACCTCCAAAATCTTATGCACGCATGATAAATCAATTCCAGTGGTACCAATCAACTCATTGCAACCTCACGAGCATCATGGTACCACTTTCTATGGCCAATTGTTCTTGCAAGAAAAACCCCTAAAAATGAAACCTAAACCCTAATCATGGCAACTTTCTGTATGGTGGATAAAAATGCAATTAATTATAATCATTAGCTTGAAAATGTTTCAAGGATGCAGAATATATAAACAAATCATGCTAAGAGTGCCAGGATTATGATATACGATTTCAAAGAAGCATGGAGGTCGTGGGATACTTACAGCGCGTATCTGGGCACGAAAATGCTTGCTAATGATTGGGATAGAGTCCTTATATGTCAAGTAAGCGAATGGTGTGCTGGGAATGGCTTGAAGAAGCCTGGAAATAGGAATTTGATTCACCACTTTTGTTGAGTTTTTACAAGTTTTCTTTCAGTTTCTCACGCCTCTAATCTTCTTGCTTTTGGTCTGCACATGTTCTATATGTACCCTTGAATGGATTAGGGTTACAAATTGGTTTCAAATCTTCTCCAATAATGATCATTGATTCAAGATTTGATCCTTTGTACAAATCTTTCCAAATTGAAAAAATCCAATCTTTTTGTGTCTATTTGAAGCTTGCACGATTTGATTCTCTTTCCAGCTGTATAAGAAGCCTAAACATGCACAAAATCTCAAGCTTTGATTAGTTTTGATATTTTTCATGATTTTATTTTGATTTTATTTGATTTAATTGAAATAAAATTCAAATAAATGACAAAAGTAAAACAAAGACAAGTGGGAAGGATCGTGGGTCGTGGGTCATGTTACCAGCTTGATACAAGCATAAAACATTGGGCCCATTTGACAAAAATTGCAATTTTGGCCACTTTTGACTTTTGGCAATTTTGCAAAAATGGTCAACTTTGCCAATGCATAACTCCTTCAATTTTGACCCTAGAGATGTTTTATGGGACTTTTTAGAAAGCTTAGTATGTCCCCTAAGAAACTCTTTTGGTCTAATCTCAATTAAGTCTTCCATGTTCATGTATGAAGCTTTGACAAAAAAGGTGTTTTTGTTGACTTTTCAAAATGACCTATAATGCCTAAATTTGTATCTTCTTGTGAGTGCATATTTTGAACTTGGGAACTGAAGATGAATTGTAGGGAATTACATCCTATTCAAAATGAGCTTTGGATGGGTCATTTTTGATAAAGTATGAGGAAGTTATGCTTGATCAAAGTTGAGTTGACTTTTCCTGTAAAACCCTAATTTAGCAACTTTTGGGTTTTGATGAATTGTGAGCAATAATTGAGGAATCATGACCAACCCTTGATAAAATTATGAAAAATACTTCAAAAGGAGGATGTTGACAAAAAATCCCGAAGTTTGGCTGTATGTGGGCCACAATTGACTTTTCCCCTAGCACAGTCGATTTTCAGGCCTTTGAGCAATTGACTGAGCAAACTTCCTCTGCAAGGCTTGAAACTTGACATGGATGATCTTGAGAACATATTAGGACAATAGTGAGAATTTGGGATCCTTTTTATTCAAACATCTTGATGCAATCTAAAACCCTAATTTGAGGTAGATTGCCTTAGGAGAGAGTTTATCCGGTCAACCCTTGGACTTCCTTGAGCAATTTGAAGATCTCACTTGAAATGTATTGAGAAATATGGGAGGGCAAATTTTTGGGTACAACAACTTGGTTGATTAGGGCCCCAGTGCTAACATGTCTTTCTCTCCCTTACTTTTATATTTTCTTTTGTTTTTCATTTTCTTCATAATTTCACCATTTTCCTTGATTTTATTTTCATAGTTTTAATTACTCAAAAATTCCAAAACAAGTATGCAACATAATTTAATGGGTCAATTTTATTATCATATTTTTTATTTTATTTTTATAAAATTCTTGGCACATTAAATAAATAAATTTTTTAAATGTGTCATTTATTTAAAAAATATTTGTTCATGTCATGTTTTAATTTTATTTTAATTTTTCCTTTAATCCAACAATTACACAAAAAAATATTGATGTTCCTTGATGTTTTAAATAATTATTTATGGTCTTGAACCAAATTTATTGATGATTTTTCTTTGATTTAAAAATTGTTGAAGTTAGTTGTCAATTTTGGTGGTTTGATTTGCTTATGCTTGAATATTGAATTAATTTTCCAATTTCCTTTGCTTATAAAAATCAGAACAAAATTGTTTAAGGTTATTGAATGTCTTAGGATCATGAAAGCTATTTTAAATTGATTTTATCCTTTGATTTTCTAAGTTTTATAAATTGTTTTTGCTTAAGGTGTCTAGTTTGATGACTTTCTCAATTAGTCTTGATAATTGAGGCTCATTTTTATCTTTCTTCCAACTTTCAAGAAACCTTATTGATGTTTCTGACTTTGATGTATTAATAATTCAAAGACATAAGTAAATCCAAGACAACCCAAGACATAAGGAACTCCAAGACAACAAGTCAATATGAGCTTCTCAAGTTCACACATAAGGAAAGATGTCATAACATTTGGTAGGACATCATTCACACACATATGCTACCATCAGCGATAGTAGTAGATACATACTATAGTCTTGGGAATAAGACAACCTTGATCATCTTCAAGTGAACTTCCACTTCTTTCCCCTGTCAAAATAACCTCTTAGACTCCTCTAGTCTATCACAAGTTTTAGGAGTGTTATCACTGACCTTTCCTATCATTAGACTTTTCTTAAAGTCTACCCTTTGCAGAGATTTTTGTTCCACCCTCTGACAGTTATAACCACGACAACATGGAGGAAAGATTAAGAATGTTTTGCATTCCTCCCCGTCCGTAATTGCTATAATTCTTTACCATTTGATTTTTCTTTGATAGTGCTCATCCAAGCAGATTTTGAAAAATCATCAGCAATTACACCAACATTTTTTTCTTACCAAAATTGTCAACCTGCTTAGGTTCCATTAGAGCTATATGAAGAGTTTTTAACCTCTTTGAAGTAATTTGATAATTCAAATTTGGGTGTGACATCTTGTTTTGCTTCCTTATTTCATATGTACCATATATTTTGCCTTCCTCCACGTTTAGCTTTGGAATGCATATGGCTGCTTCCTTAGATTGGACTTTCTTCATACCTTTCAGGAGTAACTGGTCAAGTTTTTTATGTAGTAACTTCACCTTAAATTCTTTTGGCATCAAGCATGTGGAGGAGCATTTTGTTTCTTGAGGAATCCACAAGTAACAATTATCTTTTGATCTGACTCCATTCATGATAACTTCATTCTTCTCATTAGTTACCAGACATCCAGATGCAGTAAAGTTGACTTTAAGATCTTCGTCACACAGTTGACTAATACTTATCAAATTAGAAGTCAACCCCTTAACAAACAACACCCTATTAAGATCTGGAAAACCAATGCATCTCATCTTTCCAGCACCCTTTATTTCACCTTTTGACCCATCTCCAAAGGTGACATAACTAGAGGAAAGTGTTTTAATGTTCACAAGAAATTTCTTGAAACCAGTCATGTGTCTAGAACAATCACTAACAAAAAACCAATCCTCTCTTATAGAATCTCTGATCGCGGTGTGAACTATGAGTCCACAAGTGTCATTCTTGGAAAGCCTCTTAGACTTGGCTTTAACATTATCCTGTATTCTTTTATGTTGTGTAACATGATTGGGATAACCATACAATCTGTAGTAGAAGGATTTTAAATACCCAAACCTTCCACAATAATCACATCTCCATTGCATATTCCTACCTCCAATGTACTTCTTCTGATGTTTATTTTGATGTAATGACATGTGGTTCAACATTTTATGCTCTTGTTTCTTCTTTGGAGGTACACACTGCTCTTCAGGCCTTTTCCCTTTGTTCTTTATAGCTTGATTATCATAACCAAGATCCTTAATCTTGATATCATTCTTCCCAATTAGAATAGTTATTTCATCCAGAACTGTAGATTCATTATTTCCTTAATGATTTTTTTGTTCTCCATGTTAATGTTGGAACATTTTATTTGACATCTTCTGTTCCAGTTATTTCTTTGATCGAACTGACTTCACTTCATCCCTTTTGCTTTTGTCCTTCATAGATTGATTTTCATAGCCGACCCCTTGAACATTTCCAGCATTCTTTCCAGACTCAGTCATATTATCAATTTGTGAATTGAGTAAAATAACTTCACCCTTTAGACCAGAGATGGTGGGCAGGTGCTCTAGTTTTTCTGTCTCCAGACCATAGATGTTAGACAAGTGCTCCACTTTTCCAGTCTCCAGTTGAGCAATTATTTTCTTTTACTCTTCTACTAATTTACCCACCTCTAGATTTTTTTAGGCACAACTCCTTGTAAGAAACAACAAGTTCTTTGAAGGATAACTCCTCACAATCTGAGTCTCTATCAGAGTCACAAATTTCAGTTAAGGTTGTGGCCTGTTTAGAACCTTCCTCTTCATAATCAATTTCAGAATATTCTTCTAACCATGACACATATATTCCTTTCTTATGCTTCTTGAGATAAGTGGGGAACTCACTTCTTATGTGACCAAACCCTTCACATTCATAGCACTAAACTCCTCTTTCTTGGCTGGATTTGTCATTAGTTTCGTCTCTTCCTCCAAAATCCTGATTTTTGTTGATGTCGAATGACTTGTCAAATGACTTGTTCTTGACATTTGATCTTGATTTCCAGTAAACCTTCTTCAACACTTTGTTGAATTTTTTCCAAGTAACACAATAGCATTGGAAATCCCTTCTTGTGTATCCAAGTCACACTCTTGAGCTTCTTTAATGGCAGACACCTTCATGTCAAACCTCTTTGGAAGAGATCTAAGAATCTTTCTCACAAACTTGGCTTCTGGCATCTTCTCCCCTAGGGCACCTGAGGCATTGGCTATCTCAATAATATTCATGTGAAAGTCATGAATACTTTCATCCTACTTCATTCTTAAGTTTTCAAACTGAGTGGTAAGAAGTTGAAGTCTTGACATCTTCACCTTAGAGGTTCCTTCATGAGTCATCTTCAAGATCTTCCAAGCTTCTTTGTCAACAGTGCAATTACTTATTATCCTGAAGATATTCTTGTCAACTCCATTGAATAGGGAATTCAATTTGCTTTTGAGTTTCCCTTTGATGATTTGTAATCTTTACCATCCCAGTCTTCCTCAGCCTTCACAACATTAGTAGCTTTCCCATCTAGACCTAGAACCGTTGGTGGATCCCATCCCTTGACCATAGTTTTCCAAGCCTTATTGTCCACGAATGTGATAAAGGTTGTCATACAAACTTTCCAATAGCCATAGTTGGTTCCATCAAGGATGAGTGGTATGTTCATAAATCCTCCTTCCTTGTCCATTGTACTAGAAAGTATCTTTGCTGAATCTCACCCAGAGTCAGAGCAGGATGCCTTCTCTTATACCAATTGAAATTATGGTATTCAGATCTTAGATGTCCTAAGAGATGTCGAGACACCTTTCTCTGAACAAACACACAATGACAAGTTAAATGATAAACAAAGTTCATAAAAGTAAAGGACAATAGGATTTTTAACCCAATTCAGTGTACAATAACACCTACTCTGAGGGCTACCAAGCCAGGGTCGATATCAACTGGATATTATCAATTTGAAGCTAAACTTCCCCGTTTACAACTTCTCACTTAATCACTACCCTTGCATAACTTCTACCTAAGACTCACCTAGGTATGAGACCCTTCTCCAATCCCTTCCAATCAGAGAACAGTGACTGAATAATTCTAAACACTTAGAAAATAACAAAACTCACACTTCAAAGAAACACAATCATTCATTGCTTAAAAGCTTTGGAATGACTGACAGAACTTAATACTCAAAAATAAAGTCCTACTCTTTTACCAAGATGATAATCAAGAGGCTCACAATTAACACACAAACCTTAATAAATATACACTGTAAGTTCCACACAAGTACTAGGGTTGAATCCTTCTATTTATAAACTTTGAAGCAATGAATTTGGGCTTCACATAACACAGTTGGATATGAAAGAGGCGTTGTAGAATTATCTCCTCAAAGATAGGACATCAATCATTAGTTTCCAAAATTATCTCCATAATTAGAAACTAAGAATAATCCTTGAATTCAGCTTGAATCTTTTTTATCTTCAAATTGTGCACCATATAGGATAGCATAATATTTACAAAATATTTTCTACCTATAACAAACTAAAATATCCAACAATCCAGATGTACAAAATCACGATGTCGAAAGAAACTGCATATGACATTGCATTCGATATGTTGCTCCAGATGATGGCATATCTTATTTCAACATGTCTATACTAAGTTAGTCTTACCAAACATAATGCCAATCACAACAAAATAGAGAATTGACAAAAGTGTCGAAAGCCTTGGAGATATCAAATTTAACAACTAAATTATCAGTTTGACACTTGTTTGTGAGAAGGTTGATTGCTTCAAAAGTAACACAAATACAACCCTTGATACTTCTGCCCTTTATGAATGCTCTCCGTTCAGGAGAAATGATAAAAAGAAGTATCATTGATAACCTTTCTGCAATGATCTTTGTCACAATCTTGTGGTTGAAGTTGGCCAGGGCAATTGGCCTATATTACTCAATGGAGTCTGCATTAGGAACTTTGGGAATCAAAACTAAGAGATTAATATTATAGTTTTGCATGATCCATCCATCTCTAAAGAACTGCAAAACAACATTTACCACCTCATCTTTGATTATCTCCCAGTATGTCTGAAAAAAGAAACCACCAAAACCATTCGGGCCTGGGGCACTCTCCTTATCGAAACTCATAACAACATTATGCAGTCGAGGGCTTGGAAGTGCTGCTTGTGATTTGTGTGGTTATGTTACTGAGACCTTGTTGCATGCTATGCGTGATTGCATACATGTCTGTCATGTATGGTGGCAGTAAGTACCTCTGGTGTGTAGGGAAACTTTCTATACTCTTGATATATGGGAGTGGCTTGATCTTAATTTGAGTTATAATAATAACTGAAGTTCTTACTGGGCGATAGGATGCCATTATATATGGGCTTGGAGGAATAAGGAGCTTCATGATACAACGTATAAAAGACCGTATAATCAAAGTGGTCAAGTGTGGGGAAGGAAAAAGGAGTATTGGCAAGCTATGAAGTGTGGTAGAATTGGACTAAACACGATGAATGAAGAAATCATGGTAAAATGGATACCATCAGAGAGCGGATAGATTAAAATTAACACGAATGGGTCTTGTCTTGTCGGGAGGGTAACAATTCAGGATGTGGAGGAGTTCTTCAAGATTATACAGGAGTTTGAAAGGGTGTTTCTACAAGTCTTTAGGAGTGTGCAGCATTGTGAAGGCTGAATTGTGGGGAGTGTTACATGGAATGAAGCTAGCCAAAATGTTACGGTTTTAGAGAGTGGAGTTAAATGTGGATTTGTCGATAATTATATATCTGTTGGAGGCTACCAAAGTTCCTAATATGGAGTGTTTAGCTTTGGTTAACCACATTCGAGTGTTTTCGGGAGAGGTTTGAGGCGGTAAATTGGAAACATGTGTTTAGATAAGAAAATAGATGTGTCAGCGCGTTAGCTAAATTTGGAGCTATAAGTCAGGATAGTGCGACGTTTGATGAAGATTCTCCGTGTTTCATTAGGAAAATTTTAATAGTTAATGTAGTAGAGGCTCCTATTAGTCGGAGCGTTAGTGGTTATTTTTTAGGATTATAATTTAATATGATATTAAAATTATTTTTAATTATAATTTTTCTCCTAATATACACTACCATTTCCACTATACTTTTTTTCCACACGTCCACCCCTTTCTATCTTACCATTTATTTTATTATATCATTATTTAAAATATTATTTATTTAAAATTATTACATAAAAATGCTTTTATATTTAAAAAATTAGTAAAATAATAAAATAACAACTCTAATAATCACTTTTAATATTAATTATTAAATATAATAAATTCATTTATAAATTCAACAAAACATTAAAATAAACACGTTGATATTATTAATTTAGTAACATAATTATTTATAAAATATATAATTAAAATATAACAATATAAATAAATAATTATAAATTAACTATATACTTAAGATAAATTAATTATTAAATAATTTTTTTAAGAGAGTATATTTAATGTAGGTAAAAAAAATTCGGGATGTTACATGTACTATGGTACCCCACCAGTAACATTACTTTGCTTATATCATCCAACTTCTTCCTCTTAGCACCTGGAACATGTCTATAGCAAATAGCACCAAATATCTTGAGATGACTCACACTTTGCTTATCACCAGTCCACTTCTCCAAAGGAAAAATTTCCTTCAGCTTCTTCGTTGGACACCTGTTGAGCACATACGCTGATTCTCCTCACAAAGTGTGAGGCAACTTCTTCTCTTTCAGCATGTTCCTTGACATATCAAGTAAAGTTCTATTTCTTCTTTCAGCAAGACCATTGTGTTGAGGAGTGTATGAAGAAGTAACCTCATGCTCAATTTCGTTCTCCTCACAGAACTTTTGAAACTTTGTAGAGTTATACTCACCTCCACCGTCTGTTATGAGAATTTTCAGTTTTTGACCACTTTGTTTTTTTGCCTTCACCTTGAACTTCTGAAACTCGGTAAACACCTCACTCTTACACTTAATGAGTGCTACCCATGTCATTCTTGTGAACTCATTCACAAACGACACAAAATACTTATTTCCTCTAAGTGAAGGTTCTAGAAATGGTCCACACACATCAGAATGTACTACTCCCAATGCATGCTTAGCTCTTGGGGCTACTTCTGACACAAATGGAAATCTGGGTTGCTTGCCTTTCATGCATACCTCACATTACTTCTCAGGCTTCATAATCTTCAGAATGCTACGCACGAGCTTCTTAAAACTCAGATGCCCTAAACTTATGTAGTTCATATTCTCAATCTCTTGTGCCACAACTTACTATCCCCTTCAGCGCCTTCTACACTAAGGCACCATGTTTGAGATATATCTATATTCACCTTGAATGTTTTGTTGCTTCCTTGATCATTTTGCATAATCATCTTCTGATTGGAATCATACAACTTCAAGAGATTTTCCTTCATAACAACTGAGAAACCTTTCTCAATGAGCTGACCCATACTCATCAGATTGCTCTTAATGCCAGGAACATACCAAACATCTTTGATCAAAACAGTCTTCCCATTCTTCACTTTGACTTTTACATTTCCCGTACCTTCTGCATTAAGGTACTTATCATCAGCACATTTGATCGTTGTCCTCCTTCTGGAGTCAAATTTAACCAGCCAATATTTGTTTCCAGACAAGTGATTTGAGCATCCAGTGTCCATATACCACCAGTCTACCAAACACCTATCATCAGACTCAGATGCCATCAGTAGCACATGTTCATCATCAGAATCTCTTCTAGCTATATTCGCTTCTTCTGATTTCCTTCCCTTGTTTGACAAAAAATCTTTAGCAAAGTGGCCAAACTACTTGCAACAGTAACATTGAACCTTCTTCTTGTCAAACTTCTCCCTTCCCTTCTAATATTTCTTATCATCGTAGTTGGAGGCTTCTGACTTCTTATAACTATAACCATGTCTCTTCTTGGCTTCTGACCAAGAATGCTTATGGTCCTTCTTGACAAAAGAAGCTTTCAGAGCCTGCTCAACCTCTCTTTCAAAAGTTCTCTCAGTCAGACGCAAATCTTACGCCTCTAGACTGCTTTGCTGCTCTTCAATTCTCATGGTGTCTAGATCTTTAGAATGTTCAATTTCTACAAGTGTCTTGAATGTGAAGGTTTTGGTCATATTAGGTCAGAATGTCCCACGTATCTCAAGAAACAAAAGAAGGGTTTTTTTTTGTGTCTTGGTCTGATGATGATGAGTTTGAAGGTGAACATGATGTTAAGACTGTTAAGCATGTTATTTCTCTCACTATGTTTTAAAAAAGGCCATGTGTCATATGTGAAGAGAGTTGCAAGACAGAAGATAATCATAAGAGAATCATACTTCAACTAGAAAGTGAAAAATAGAAACTATTATCCACTACCTTTGATCTTAAAAATGAGGTAAACATGTTAAATTCTAAACTTGACAACATGATCAAATCCATAATAATGTTGAACATTGGAAGAAATATGTTGGACAAAATTCTTCAAGATGAGAAAGGATCTGAAAACTCAACAAGTATAGGGAAAAATCTTCGTGGATAGGTTTATCTCCTCTGAAAAATAAAGTGATCACTATGTGTGACCAAATGTTACAACATACTGCCAAACTTCAGGAAACTCAAACTAAAGCCAAGTCTTTATCTTGGAAATGTCATTACTATGGTGAGTATGGTCACATAAAGCCTTATTGTTATAAATTGTATGGAGTTTAAAAACTTCCAGCACAACCTAGGGATAATCATCTGATGATGAACACCAGAAAGAAGAGGAAATCCAAAAGTGGGGATATTTGTCTAGCCCATACTTCTCTTAAAGTTTCATCTAGAGAAGACTGGTACTTTGACAGTAGATATTCCAGACATATGACTTTGATTCAGAAGTATTTGGTGGATATCAGATCTCATTCCAATAGTTTTGCCACATTTGGTGATTAAGCTAAAGGTGAAATTAAGGGAGTAGGAAAAATAGTTTGCACTGGACATTCTAGCCTAGAAGATGTACTTCTTGTAAAAGGATTGATGGGTGTAGAACAACGCCTTTTGGCCATTCTTCCTTGTGTCTCTCTGCGCATTCCTTTGTTCCTCCATCACATCTGCTGCAACCGGAACATAACCTTCAGTGACAAGATCAAACACATCCTAAGCACCGAACAACACACGCATTTGAATCATCCACTGATTCCAATTCTTTCCATCAAACACCTGAAATTTAGTATTTAAACTGATTTCGCTCATCTTTGTTTTAATGCACTAAAACGCAAACTTCAGATCTCACCAAACACTTGTGTTTCCTTGTGAATCTAACCAGAGCTCTAGATACCAATTGTTGGTGCACAAAGGTTGAAGATAAGGATAAAATGGAAGGAGAAAGTGAGAGA
Source organism: Vicia faba (assembly GCA_948472305.1). Lineage (NCBI taxonomy): Eukaryota > Viridiplantae > Streptophyta > Magnoliopsida > Fabales > Fabaceae > Vicia > Vicia faba. Next base: position 1,055,111,268 of record OX451738.1, on the reverse strand, counting down.
GAGAGATAGAGAGAGATAAAAGAATAAAGTATTGTACTACAACAACTTGTTGAGGAAGAAATTGTATATTAAAATCTTACTAACTTTCTTGATAAAATCCTAGTTACAAAGTTGCTTATATACACAAAGAAAACTGCCAAGTAAGCCCTAACAAAAGTAAACTTAATAGCTAAGTTTTCTTAATATCTAAGCTAACAAAGCAACTAGAACTCCAGAAGCTAAACATACTTCTGGGATGCAACCTCGGAAGCTTATGCTTCTGACTAATACATATGCTTCTGAATATATCAAACTACTGCTTTTAACTAAGCAGTATTATAAGCTTACAGCTTCTGGCTAATAACCTCAGAAGCTCTACTGCTTCTGAGAAACACTACTTCTGAGCAATATCCTTAGAAGCTTTTGGTTCTAACAACAACTTCTGAATATGAATTACTTCCAATAGTTTGGATACGGTGAAACAAAAAGTATTCCAAATTGGTCTGGTCCAATTAAAGTAATTACAGATAGTTGGTAAAATGTCACGAATATTTGATATGTTAAAGTGAAAATTTAAATATGCAATTCACTATTTCTCTGCACTTAGTGTGTGTGTGATTTTAGTGTGGTTTTTATTTGTTCTTCAATATCTCAATGATGCCAACGACAATCGGCTGTTAATGATAATGAGGCCACATGTTTTTGTAGGTAAGGTATCTAAAAGGTCAACTTCCTAAATGATCTTAATTAGTAAAATTTTCTTATAATTCGTTACGGAGGGAGTATATAGTTAGGCTCAAAGATTATTTGATTTATGCAACATAGTATCAAAATCAAAAACACACATTTTTTGTGTTATGAGTAACATAGTAACAAAATCACACACACTAATATTATTAACAAAAAAGTTTGATAAATCATGACTCACAGGAGTTTTCTATGACAAACATGTTTTTCAGGGGTATTCCGAGAATCAAACTCGGGACCTCTCGCACCCGAAGCAAGAATCGTACCACTAGACCAAATTACCTAATAAGAAATTTTTTACTAGTTTGTAAGTTAGTTGGGATAATTGTATATGGAAAAAATAAAGATTACACCTCTTTTCACCACATGTAATCACTAAACAAGTTGATGCCAATAGTTTTTTTCCTAGTATCCATATGCAATAAGATCCGATTATGTAATGTGATCATGGTTGAAGCAAAGGAACATTCAACTCAGACTGTTATCAACATTCAATAACATAGTTCTATTGTGACTTATGAGATAATTAATGCAGTAAGAAAATGAAATATTGCATCAGAAACCATTTTGATAAAGCAATGCAAGCCAAAAACTACTAAGATTGATCCTTCACATAGATTTCTTTATATTCTCCCATTTCCTAGGGCATGCATAATTTCTAGGCCTTAACCATTATGCTTGCCAATTTTTTTTGTATTTTTATAGTTATTGTCATATTTGGTGAAATTCAGTCAAAGCCGTGAAGTTTCCTTTTTGAACGGTTCCCTTTAATTTTGATAAAGGAGGGAAACTCAGTTGTTAGCTTCATTATCGCACTGTAAAATATTGAATTCATCGAGGACTGAAAATTTACAAAGATATTATTGTGAATTATTATATTTCAAAAGTGGGAATCCTACATTGCTCATTACTCAAACATTTAAAAGGTTTATAATCTGTTTTGAGCTACTTTGAAAAAATTTATTTTTGACTTATCATTGAACATAACACTGATAAAAAACACTTTCTTGCTTGAATGCAAAGGTAATGGAAAAGATCGTGCATGAGGTATCTGTTGTTTGTGGAATGATGTTGTCCAGGTCAACATTACCATGTATTCTCAAAACCATATCAAGGGGAAATGTTGCCTGGAGGATGAATACCAATGGTGGAAGTTTGCTGGTGTGTATGGTTACCCATATGAACATCAAAAAAGAGATGCTTGGCAACTGGTTTTGGATATTCACAAGGAGCTTGGAAATTGTTTACTGTGTGTAGGATATTTCAATGACGTGACCCACGATAAGGAAAGGAGGGTGGTAATAGCAGATCCTCAACTCAATATTGTTGGAGTAGGAATGCGCAGAAGGCGTGTGGCCTTAAAGACTTGGGATTTTTTGGCTATCCTTATATGTGGTCTAACGGATGGGAGGCTAAAGATAATATTCAATGCATATTGGATAGAGGATTTACAACCTCAGAGTTTCAGGATTTATTCCCTCTGACCAGGGTTGTTCACTTGCCTATACATGGTTCAGATCACAGTTTCCTTAGGATTTAGGTGGAAAAGGAGCAAAGGAAGAAGAATAAGGTGCATATTTTTAGGTTTGAAGAAGTGTGGTCCAAGGACCCTTGCTGTGAGCAGTTGTAATATGGTGGGAAAACTGACTTTTTTGTTTTATCGCAAATGTTGCGGTAAGCAAGAGTCGCCACCGACTTTTCTTTTATCCAATATTTTGGAAAGGTGAAAAGAACAGGAAAGACCTTTGATAGATTTTGAAATCGGGGGTAAGTTATGAAAAGGGAAGGTGTTAGCACCCTTTTCATTCGTAGTTATCTACGGGCTCTTAATTGTTTAGCTCACTTTTGAAACTTGCTTTGTGTGTGTGTGATTTGTTTGAAAATGTTTGGAAATGCCAATGTAAGGATAACTTTGTAATAATTCTTGTATCAGTCCTCAAGAATGTATACAAAGTGTTTTTGAAAATATTTTGTTTGAAAGTGATGTGTAAAAATGTTTCGTTTGTGAGAAAGCATCCAAGAGTTCTTACCCACTAAAATCTTTCTTGTTATTTTCCTTCTCCTTTAGAGATAGTACTAACTATACCATTAGTTTGTAGGTAGCCATATCTATTAGATGTGAAGGGACAGGCGTAGGGTCATCTTATGGTCATCGAAGGAAACATGTAAGGATAGTTTAACAATTGTATCGAAGAGACTATCATCATTTTGCTCGTAGGGTCATCGAGGGACTATATCATTTTGTAGGCAACTCGAAGGATCATCGAGGGATTATGATCTTTATTCTAAAGGGACCATGATGATTTGGTCGAGGGTCTTTTTCTAAAGTATCCCCATTTTCGAGGGACATGACCAAAGTATCGTAAGGCAACGAAGAGAGGTTACCCTAGAGGTGCAAGTGTGCAAAAGTGTTTATTTTCAGTTATTTTATCTTGGGAATTAGGGTTTTCTAGATTGCCTTTTATTCTTGCCATACAAACCCTACTTACTAATAATCAAATATATACAGAAAATTAAAGTGCGGAAAATTAAACCTAAGCTATTACATCCTGTGAGAAATTACATAGTTACAAAAAATGCGAGAAAAGATAAATCTACCATATTACATCAATAGTGTGGCCTATACATATTGTCTAAGAAAATAAATGGCAAATGATAAATAAAAATCGCCATTGTATGCTGGGAAGATGATCCAACTTCCTTATCTGCTAGGGGACTGTAGCGGTAGAAAAGTTTAAGACTAAGCCATTGGATTGACTTGACTTGTACAGATCAAAATAAAAATCGCCACCATGCTTTATTATTTTCAAAGGAATGGGAAAAGAGTGAATAACCAAAAAATAGGGGGAAAGATTCAAGGTAAGAGGGTTGGTGTTGTACCCCAAAATTTGCCCTCCCATATTCCTCAAGATATGTCAAGAGTCATCTCCAAAGGGTTCAAGATTGCTCAAGGGTTATACAGTCAGACCACCTCCTAAGACAATTCAAAATTAGGGTTTTGGTTCTTTCAAGAAATTTGGGGTTCTCAATGGTTCAATCAAGTCTCATAGGCCTGTATACATTCTCTAGCACCTACATGCCAAGTTTCAAGACTCACAGTGCCAATTTGCACAGTCAAAAGCTCCATTTGATCTACAGTCAACTGCAAGGGCAAAATGGTCATTTTGCAGTCAAAAGTCAGAATTTTGGGTCAACATCTTATTTTTAGTCCACAATCATCATTTGATAAAGTCTTGATCATGATTCCACAAGAATAGCTCAAAAATCATCAAGAGGCAAAAGTTACTATTTTTGGACAGTAGAAAAGTCAACTGTACTTTGATAAGGGCATAACTTTTTCATGGTTTATCAGAAAAATCCCATCTAATGCTCATTTTGAAGAGGATGCAAGCTCCTACAATCCATCTTCACACTCCAAGATCATAAAATGCCCTCACAAAAAGTTACTAATTTTTACATTATAGGTCAATTTCAAGTCAACAAAAGTACACTTTGAGTCAAAGGCCATAACTTGAGATTGGTAAATCCAAATGACATGGGACCAAAGGCATTGGTTAGAGGACTTCAAGAGCTTTCCAAAATGTCCAAGAACATGGTCATATGATCAAAATTGAGCAAGTTGTGCATTGGAGAAGTTGGGAAATTTTCATGAATTTGCAAAAGTCAACTTTGATCAAACCACCTTCTTTTTGCTAATGGGCCTCAAATCTCTTCTTGAAACTTCACCCATGACCTATGCACGACCCACCAAGATAAATTGGATTTATTTTCTTATTTTTATTGATTAATTGGATTTTTAATACATAATAATTCATTTAATTAATTTAAATCATAAGAAAATAGAAGATTTGATTTTTAAATCAATTTGTGAACCAAATATGATCAAAACATGCTGGCAAATTCGTGCACAAGTCAAAGATACAAAAAAATAATACAAATTTGGCAACATTGTTCAATCATGAAAATCAAGAATATTTGATTTACCAATCAAAGATTTAAACTTGAATGCACATGGATTTTTGCCCAGCTCTTGACCTAATTTGATTCTCATACATGTATGCAAGCAAACCCTGACCTAGAACACGATTAAAAAGCTGCAGAAACGGCCATAGCAAATTCAAGAATTTTCAAGAAAAGTCAAAACCTGTTCTTGCATTCTAGGTCGATTCAAGGCATTTTGTTCATCCAAACACCTTGCAGGAGGCACTAGGATTGATTTATAATCAAATTCAAGCATCAAAGCTCAAGGAATCACGATACACAGTCCCACGGTTTTCCCTTATATTTCATAATTGTATCTCTTAATTCATGCACATTTAACATGTTTTTGTGACTGATTTGCATTGCTAGAGACCATACAAAGCTAATGGAATGAATTAATTGGACTATAGTGCCCTGAATCGTAAGATACCATGACTGAATTTCTAGGGTTCTTGAGATCTAAAATGGGGCTTTTCAATCCAGGAAAAATTGGGACTAGTGAGATACATGACTGAAATCGTGAGACCAAGACGAACACAACCCATACCTCGCGAAACATTTATATTCACTGTGCTTCTAATCGCTATTTTTCCTTGCAGGAAGTAGTGGGGGTTAAAAACCCCCGCTATCTGATTCTAATCATACAGAAAAAAGGTTGAAGACAATGATGTGTTGACATCCCATTGGCTTATTTGAAAAGCGCGTGTTTTAATTTTTTTTATTCACAGCACGTTGATTGTTTGACATATAGTAATTGCCTATTATTCCACTAACAAATTAAACAGGTTGGTTGAGTGGCTGGGGCATTGGCATGTGAACGTTCGGACCTGGGTTCGAATCCTAGGTCCCCCAAAACATTTATTCTATTTTGCTTCATATATTCACATGCAGATTTCACAAGGAAGTCCACCATATACCTCAAATCTCAGTGCGCCAGATGTCTCCAGGCATAAATCCAATGGATATGAGTGGGAGATCACCATACTCCCCAGTCAACAGGCGTGTGGATAATCACCAAAGTCAACGTGGTTGAAATGCTAGTGGGCCTGGAAATTGCCAAAGACACCTCCAAAATTGGCCCAAAACCTCCCTGAGTTTGCATTTTTTTTCTTTCATTATTTATTTGCTTGATTTATTTTTATTATTTTTAATTAATTACTAACTAACAAATTAATATTTTCATAATAAAATCAGAAAACTAAAAAATATAATATTTTTATTTATTAAATTTAATTAGTTATTTTTGTAAATAAATAAGTAATTAATTAATTTAGTTTTAATTAGGTTAATTTTAACTTTTTTGCAATAAATAAAATTAATGTAGAATTAGGGTTTTTAATAACTTTTGACCATTTTATTTTTCTTAAAACATTCTAAAAAAACCAAAAAATATTTCTTTTCATTAATTAATTAGTCTAGGTTTAATTTAATTAAATACAAAATAACAAAAATCTCTTTCTTTCTCAAAAAAGGGTCAAAATCCTAAAAACTCTCCGATCCAATTTTTCTCGCGTGTGTGATTATTCTTGATTCATATTTTGATCCATATTATGTAATTGTTCCAAGGATGTAATAGCTTTAATTAGGACTTTTTATCGTTTTTATTTAATTTCCCGCAATTTACTTTTTCAAGGGTTTGTTTTTGGCGATGTAAATACCCGACGCCTTGTAATAGCTTAGTTTTATTTTCCGCAACTATTAACTGCTAGATGTATGCTAACTAGGCTATGCATGTCAAGATTTCTCTTAAATTAAAATCAATCGTAGCTCACCATAACATGTACAAAGATAACATAACTGAAACCTGACACACTCGCACATGCCACTCTTAGGGTACGCCTCACTTGGTTGCCTCGACGTGGTCATTGAGTATAGGGTGTTTTAGAGGCCGCCCTCCTGTCTAAAGATCAAGTTGCCTCGAAACGGTTGCCTCGATAAAAAACGATCTAAGACATTAGGGTTACTGCTAAGGCATCCTACCATTGCTTTAGTGACCACATGTCCCATTAATCGAAATGACCCGAAAACTCCAACGACGGTGCTACCTACTTCTCAATAGTGGGATAGTACTGTCTAAAGGACATTTACACAGCTTAATTTCTTTTGAGTAGGTAGAAGTTCTCAGGTACTTGCTCTTTCAAAACAAAACAAACTTTTCGCACTTACACTTTTCAAACTAAAGTTTTCAAACAAACACTTCGAACACTCTTGAGGACAAATACAAGAGTTAAATCGAAGTTTTCAAACAAAACTCTTTTCAAAACCCACAAACACAAGAAAAACAAAACTTTTTGAAAACATAGTGAGCAAGTACCTAAGAGCCCGTGGATAACCACGGATTGAAAGGTTGCTAACACCTTCCCTTTCTATAATCTACCTCCCGAACCCGAGAAACATCTCGAAAAGGAATTTTGCTGTGCTTTTGTCCTTTCCTTATTGGATTAAATAAAAGATGGTGGCGACTCTTGCTTACCGCGACATTTCGCGAACCAGCATTAAAAAACAGTCAGTTCTATTTCCACCGATCACAGAACTGGCGACTCTGCTGGGGATTTAATAAGTGGGGTGTACCTTAGGAATAGATCACTGTGTTTTCAATTGCATGCTTTGTATGCTTTAAATTTTGTGGGCTTGTATCGGAGTTTTATAGATCCTAACCCGGATCTGGGGGTACCCTTTTTTAGGTAAGTAGCAATAAACTGTGAGGGATCTGTCTGGCGTAGACAGACACGGATGAAGCAGTAGCTACATTGGTGTGACACCTTGGTCTGTACCGATATCCCTTGTGTTGGAACGAGGAGAATATGGGTCTTCTGAGGAGTCATTAAGCACCAGCTGACCTTAGAACCTTAAATTGACCAACTTGGCCATAGAACAATAGCAGTATGCTACGCTCATTGAGGCTAAACTCTCGTGATGGTTCCGGCTGCAAATAATGGTTGCCAAACTGGAATTATGACCGATTGAGGGTAGTCCGTGATATTGAGATCCTCTAGAACCCGGTTACTATTTTTAGGACAGGTCTTAACCAACTGAAACTGAAAGAGGGTAGTACCTAAACTTCATGCCAGCCTGAAATCTAAGGGCTCTTTTGTGTGACTTGTGTGCCTTTACCATGTTTGCCTTTTGTGAATACTTGTGGTGTGCCTTTACCATGACATCATAACATCATAACATTGCATACATCTTGCATAAGGACTAACCTATTTCAAGGATCTCAAGGGTTTGTGATGCAGGTCATGATGAACCAAATGTCTAGCAAGGGGCAAAGGGGATTTATTTTCCTCTAAGCCAAGGTTGTTCGGAGATCAAAACATGATAACTTGAGTCAGGGGCTACGACCCACTCGATATGGTGAGCCTGACTCTTGAAGAAGGACTCACAGCAACATGAAGTTCCTTCAATCAAGCTGCAAAATTCAAAATTCTAACAAGTTTCTTTGTTTACCCCACGAGATCCTTGAAAACATTGCATACATGTATCATACATATCATTGCATAACAGGTACTCTTTTACATGTCACTTATCTTCTTCGCTGTTTATTTCAGCAATCATCATGTCTACTGAACCTTCCACCGAACAAGCTATCAAGGCCCTCCAGGCCCAGAATGCCCAGTTCCAAGAGTTGGTTATGAGCCTAGCCCAGGGTCAATAGGATTTGAAGACTCTGATTCTGAAAGAGAGGAAGAAGAAGAAGAAGAGGACCGTCTTATTCAACACTGGACGCAGATTTGGGAATGGATTACAAAATGAGGTGGATCTGACCACTTCATCTATAGGGAAAGACAACCCACAAGAGAGAAGGGTTCCTAGCCCCGTGGTCTCCGACAACGAGACGGATTATGATGAAGAACAATATCCTCCTGCTGAGGATAGGTACAAACAGTTGGAGGACCGCTTGAGCGCTATGGAGATACAGAATATGCCCGGGCTGGACTTCAGAGACCTAGGTTTATCCTCTGGGGTGGTGATTCCCCACAAGTTTAAGGCACCTGACTTTGCCAAATATGACGGAGCCTCCTGCCCAAAGCTGCACCTCTGGTCATATGTAAGGAAGATCCAGCCTTACACAGCTGATAAGAACTTGTGGATCCATTTCTTTCAGGACAGTCTTTCAGGGACTCAGCTCGAGTGGTTCTATCAGCTGGATGGGGCCAGTATCCGTAACTGGGAAGATTTGGCTACTGCGTTCTATAAACAGTATCAATATAATTCCGACCTCGCTCCTACGCGTACCCAACTCCAGGGTATGTCAATAGGGACAGGTGAAGGATTTAAAGAGTACACTCAAAAATGGAGAGACCTTGCCGGAAGGGTGCAGCCACCTTTAGCTGATCGTGAACTTGTTGATATGTTCTTGGGGACCCTGTCTGGTCCATTCTTCAACCATTTGATCGGAAATTCTTCAGCCGGGTTTACAGACCTTACCTTGACTGGTGAGAGAATTGAATCTGGCATCAAAAGTGGGAAGATTCAAGAAGCTATACCTTCTGATGCTCAGAAAAAACCTTACAGTGGGAAGAAATAGTCCAATGTTGCGTACAGTCAAAAGAGTTGTCGTGACCAACACGTAGGGGCAGTCTTGATCTCTGGTTCAGCGTTACACCGACAACAACAAAATGGAAATCAACAAAGGCCAGACGAGCCTAAAAGACAGTTCACCAACATCAACATGCCATTGTCACAAGCACTGCATCACATGTTGAAGATGAATCTGATTGCGGTGATAAACCCTCTTGCGAACCCTAAGACTTCCTCTCTAAATTACAACCCAGATGCAAGGTGTGCTTAACATTCCGGTAGCACGGGGCACGATACTAACGATTGTTGGGCGCTAAAATACAAGATTCAGAATATGATTGACGCTAAGGAGATCAAATTCGAGCCTCTTGAGACTCCCAATGTGATCACTGCTCCCTTGCCAAAACATGGCTAGGATTGAAAGCACTCTTGTTCATTTGAATTCGGAAGTTGTATTTTTCTTGGCTTATTCAAACAATTATCATGTCAAACTCTTTTATTTCATTAATGCATTACACATGTCTGTTTTGAATTAATTGTTTTCACTATGCTTAAAATTGCTTCATATTTCCTTTTTGTGATGTTCAAACTCTCGATTAAAAAACTCTAAACCTTTTGAGGGAGGATGACGAAAACGATACCACGATCTTTACAGTATGCTTTTGAATAGACCCCGCTGATGAGGTACAAACATTGTTTCAAATCCTAAACAGTGGAGTTATAAGGAAGATAATCCCTAGTCAACCCCTTTGAGCCAAAGAAGTTGGAGTTTTTCTTTTCACGCAAAAATTAAAACCCTTAATTATAACCTGGGGCAGGGTAGTTTTCTCAGTTGATCCAGGCGCACAATGAATGGCATCAAAGAAGTCCTTCCGAGACAAAAAGACAGTGATGGTTCCCTATAATCATCAAGACAGGCAGTCGTTACCTCTCAAAACAAAGCCCGATAAGTCAAAACCTATGAAGGAGACTTATAAAAAACTGGTGCATCCCGCTGACTGTAATCACAAAAGAAATAGTTCAGGAAAAAAGACAGGGATAATAAAATCAAAAAGAAAGAGATCCTACAGACTCTCAACAAAAAAAGAATTGACTGCCTGTTCAAAATAAACTGACAGTATCCGAACCATCACTGATATATCAGAGCGAAGATTCAAACAAGATCTAGTGCATGATTAGATGAGTTTAGGATTGAAGAACATCACGAAGAACGGGTGGGTACAAATAAAATTTGAGCCTTTATCCTTTGTTTCTTAAACCGTGAACTAGGCCACGTTATAACCCTTAAAAAGTCCTAGCTGAAGCATGGGTTAGTTCGAAAGCATACTGTTACAAAAGGTATCCTGACTCCTATGGGGCTTACTGTAAAATCTTGAGTTGACATCACATTTTACAAAAATTCACTTGTTTTAGTGAAAACTGCATTTTCGAAAAACTTCAAGACAGACATAAACTTTGCATTCTTAAAATAACATTGTTTGTATATGATTATTTGTTCAAACAGCAGAGAAATTCGCACGACGAATATCTAGGGAACAAAAACATTTTCAATAAGGATCACCTCAAGTGGAAAAACACTTCCAATCAAGGGGCACTGCATGATCATTATCCATAATCTGGGGCAGTCAAGTCAAGATTCAAGGAATCTCTCAAAATGCCAAATGGCCAGGGGCAAATCTCCATCAGAATCAATTGGGGCATTGGACATGAATTCCAGCAACGAATCTTGCATGATCAAACATCTTCTGGTAGTATGGCAACACTACACTACTGACAGTGAAAACTCCCTACACTCTGAGAGCGGGGACATAGCCAAAAAATTACTACGCATAATCAAAGACCCGCTAGGTTGACTGACCTAGGCAAAAATGAGGGCTTCCCGGTGAACCAAAAGGGTCCGGGCAAAAATAAGGGATGAAAATGGAAGAAATCCATACACCCGGCAAGTCGAAAACCTGAAAAGGAGGCTTGGGCAAAAAAGGGTATCCCGATGGACTGAAAACCCGAAAGGGCGGTCCAGGCAAAATTTAGGGATCAAAGCATACGACTATGTCCAGTTATCTCGTCACTTTCCTACCAGAAGAAGATTTGTCAATCGGCAATTATCAAGCACCTCATAGGCCTTCTTCTCCCGTAGAAACTGGGGCAATAAGAATTGTCCGAACTATACAAGCTGCTTTGTCCTCCAGGTACAAGGTAGATCCAGTTGAAGAGTATGACCAAGATACTTTCACTCCCCACAGAGTAAGACAGTAATGGTAGCTCTCCCCACTGAGACTTGCAGCTATGGACGAATCAACAATGCTCTCCCCAAGCAGAGTTGATCTATCGTCAGCCCTAAAAAAGGGATGGGTATCCCCAGTAGGTCTTAATATTCCCCAGCGGAGTATACATATATTCCCCAGCGGAGTATACGGATATTCCTCAGCAAGCATGAGAGTATCCCTGGCAGTCTTAATATTCGTTAACGAAATATAAGAATGTTCCCCAGCGGAATACAAGATACCCCCAGTGGAGCCATTTCCCAGCGCAGTCTAAAAAAGGCTTCCCCGCCGAAGTTGAATCATCTTCCCCAGTAGATTCTGGAAGCTTGTCCCCTGCAGAATGCAAATGTATCTCCCCAGCCAAATTCAGAGGTTATCCCCACGAGAGTCTAACTGGGCTATCCTCAGCAAGTTGTGACTGAAAGATCATTCCCAGCAAAGTTCTTTCCATCCCCAGCGGAGTTCATCATCAAAATCCCCAACAAAGCTTATCAACGGAGTCCCCAGCGGAGTTATCGTTAAAATCTTAGCGAAGTACCTCTTCCCCACAGAGTAATTCCCCGCAGAATAATCTCTTCACCAGGTTTATTCCCCAACAGAGTCATCTTCTCCTACAGGTTTATCCTCACAATCATCTTTATTCATCATCCCCAACGGAAACGAAGAACTCAACACCATTCTCCAGCAGCTCCGGGATTTATTTTCCCCAACTAAAAACATCACATCCTCATACATCATGACATGCATACGTATCATACAACACAAATCTCATTTATTCTTGAGAACATCTTGACATCATGCAGTTCATGCATCATGACATTGAATACAACTAATGTTTCGCCTTTTCAGGAAAAGGTCAATCAAAAGATGGCTACCATCAACCTTTCCAAGTCCCAGATTAATACCTGTAACAAGCCAGGAAAAGCATCTGTGGACGACTAATTCCAGATTAATACCTGTAACAAGCCAGGAAAATTTTGTGGACGACTGATCGTAGGTTAATACCTGAAACCAGACAGGACAATTATCTACTTGACCATCATGAAGCAACCCTACACCGGTTCCTTCTCTTTCAGATGAAGTTTTACACGGACTCATCATCAGGAAACCCTACACAGGTTCCTTCCCTCCAAGATGAAGTTTTACACGGACTCATCATCAGGCGACCCTACACCGGCTCCTTCACGTTCCAAGATGCAGTTTCACACGAACTCATCGTCAAAGTAACCTTACTCAGGTTCCTCTAGAAGTCTTACACGGACTTATCATAAAGTAACCTTACCCAGGTTCCTCCTTACAATTTCCCGACGTAGTTTTATCCAAACTCCTTGCAAAGCAACCTTACACAGGTTCCTTCCTTCCAATATGCAGTTTCACACGGACTCATCATCAGGCAACCCTACACAGGTTTCCTTCCTTCCAAAATGCAGTTTTACACAGACTCATCGTCAGGCAACCCTACACAGGTTTCCTTTCTTCCAAAATGCAGTTTTACACAGACTCATTGTCAGGAAACCCTACACAGGTTCCTTCTTTCAACTTACAAGATCACAATTCAACAAACAATCTCCAGATGGCATCTGTAAGCAGATCCTCCTACCAACAATCTCCAAATGGCATCTGTAAGCCCATTCCCGACATCACATTGCTGATACTACACCATGCGAGTGCAAATTTCTGGGCACTTTAGTGTTCAATCATCTTCCACCTTCGGATCACGAAAGGCACGCAAGCCAATCTACATCCTCAGGTTTAAGAAGATTGAACAGGGGCAACTGTTGTACCCCAAAATTTCCCCTCCCATATTCCTCAAGATATGTCAAGAGTCATCTCCAAAGGGTTCAAGATTGCTCAAGGGTTGTACAGTCAGACCACCTCCTAAGACAATTCAAAATTAGGGTTTTGGTTCTTCCAAGGAATTTGGGGTTCTCAATGGTTCAATCAAGTCTCATAGGCCTATATACATTCTCTAGCACCTACATGCCAAGTTTCAAGACTCACAATGCCAATTTGCACAGTCAAAAACTCCATTTGATCTACAGTCAACTGCAAGGGCCAAATGGTCATTTTGCAGTCAAAAGTCAGAATTTTGGGTCAACATCTTATTTTGAGTCCACAATCATCATTTGATCAAGTCTTGATCATGATTCCACAAGAATAGCTCAAAAATCTTCAAGAGGCAAAAGTTATTATTTTTAGACAGCAGAAAAGTCAACTGTACTTTGACAAGGGCATAACTTTTTCATGGTTTATCAGAAAAATCCCATCCAATGCTCATTTTGAAGAGGATGCAAGCTCCTACAATCCATATTCACACTCCAAGATCAGAAAATTCCCTCACAAAAAGTTACTAATTTTTACATTATAGGTCAATTTCAAAAGTCAACAAAAGTACACTTTGAGTCAAAGGCCATAACTTGAGATTGGTAAATCCAAATGACATGGGACCAAAGGCATTGGTTAAAGGACTTCAAGAGCTTTCCAAAATGTCCAAGAACATGGTCATATGATCAAAATTGAGCAAGTTGTGCATTGGAGAAGTTGGGAAATTTTCATGAATTTGCAAAAGTCAACTTTGATCAAAACACCTTCTTTTTGCTAATGGGCCTCAAATCTCTTCTTGAAACTTCACCCATGACCTATGCACGACCCACCAAGATAAATTGGATTTATTTTCTTATTTTTATTGATTAATTGTATTTTTAATACATAATAATTCATTTAATTAATTTAAATCATAAGAAAATAGAAGAATTGATTTTTAAATCAATTTGTGAACCAAATATGATCAAAACATGCTGGCAAATTCGTGCACAAGTCAAAGATACAAAAAAATAATACAAATTTGGCAACATTGTTCAATCATGAAAATCAAGAATATTTGATTTACCAATCAAAGATTTAAACTTGAATGCACATGGATTTTTTCCCAGCTCTTGACCTAATTTGATTCTCATATATGTATGCAAGCAAACCCTGACCTAGAACACGATTAAAAAGCTGCAGAAACGGCCATAGCAAATTCAAGAATTTTCAAGAAAAGTCAAAACCTGTTCTTGCATTCTAGGTCGATTCAAGGCATTTTGTTCATCCAAACACCTGCAGGAGGCACTAGGATTGATTTATAATCAAATTCAAGCATCAAAGCTCAAGGAATCACGATACACAGTCCCACGGTTTTCCCTTATATTTCATAATTGTATCTCTTAATTCATGCGCATTTAACATGTTTTTGTGACTGATTTGCATTGCTAGAGACCATACAAAGCTAATGGAATGAATTAATTGGAATATAGTGCCCTAAATCGTAAGATACCATGACTGAATTTCTAGGGTTCTTGAGCTCTTAAATGGGGCTTTTCAATCCAGGAAAAATTGGGACTAGTGAGATACATGACTGAAATCGTGAGACCAAGACGAACCTAACCCATACCTCGCGAAACATTTATATTCACTGTGCTTCTAATCGCTATTTTTCCTTGCAGGAAGTAGTGGGGGTTAAAAACCCCCGCTATCTGATTCTAATCATACAGAAAAAAGGTTGAAGACGATGATGTGTTGACATCCCATTGGCTTATTTGAAAAGCGCGCGTTTTAATTTTTTTTATTCACAGCACGTTGATTGTTTGACATATAGTAATTGCCTATTATTCCACTAACAAATTAAACAGGTTGGTTGAGTGGCTGGGGCATTGGCATGTGAACGTTGGGACCTGGGTTTGAATCCCAGGTCCCCCAAAACATTTATTCTATTTTGCTTCATATATTCACATGCAGATTTCACAAGGAAGTCCACCATATACCTCAAATCTCAGTGCGCCAGATGTCTCCAGGCATAGATCCAATGGATATGAGTGGGAGATCACCATACTCCCCAGTCAACAGGCGTGTGGATAATCACCAAAGTCAACGTGGCTGAAATGCTAGTGGGCCTGGAAATTTCCAAAGACACCTCCAAAATTGGCCCAAAACCTCCCTGAGTTTGCATTTTTTATTTTCTTTCATTATTTATTTGTTTGATTTATTTTTATTATTTTTAATTAATTACTAACGAACAAATTAATATTTTCATAATAAAATCAGAAAACTAAAAAATATAATATTTTTATTTATTAAATTTAATTAGTTATTTTTGTAAATAAATAAGTAATTAATTAATTTAGTTTTAATTAGGTTAATTTTAACTTTTTTTGTAATAAATAAAATTAATGTAGAATTAGGGTTTTTAATAACTTTTGACCATTTTATTTTTCTTAAAACATTCTAAAAAACCAAGAAATATTTCTTTTCATTAATTAATTAGTCTAGGTTTAATTTAATTAAATACAAAATAACAAAAATCTCTTTCTTTCTCAAAAAAGGGTCAAAACCCTAAAAACTCTCCGATCCAATTTTTCTCGCGCGTGTGATTATTCTTGATTCATATTTTGATCCATATTATGTAATTGTTCCGAGGATGTAATAACTTTAATTAGGACTTTTTATCGCTTTTATTTAATTTCCCGCAATTTACTTTTTCAAGGGTTTGTTTTTGGCGATGTAAATACCCGACGCCTTGTAATAGCTTAGTTTTATTTTCTGCAACTATTAACTGCTAGATGTATGCTAACTAGGCTATGCATGTCAAGATTTCTCTTAAATTAAAATCAATCGTAGCTCACCACAACATGTACAAAGATAACATAACTGAAACCTGACACACTCGCACATGCCACTCTTAGGGTACGCCTCACTTGGTTGCCTCGACGTGGTCATTGAGTATAGGGTGTTTTAGAGGTCGCCCTCCTGTCTAAAGATCAAGTTACCTTGAAACGGTTGCCTCGATAAAAAACGATCTAAGACATTAGGGTTACCGCTAAGGCATCCTACCATTGCTTTAGTGACCACATGTCCCATTAATCGAATTGACCCGAAAACTCCAACGACGGTGCTACCTACTTCTCAATAGTGGGATAATACTGTCTAAAGGACATTTACACAGCTTAATTTCTTTTGAGTAGGTAGAAGTTCTCAGGTACTTGCTCTTTCAAAACAAAACAAACTTTTCGCACTTACACTTTTCAAACTAAAGTTTTCAAACAAACACTTCGTACATTCTTGAGGACAGATACACGAGTTAAATCGAAGTTTTCAAACAAAACTCTTTTCAAAACCCACAAACACAAGAAAAGCAAAACTTTTTGAAAACATAGTGAGCAAGTACCTAAGAGCCCGTGGATAACCACAGATAGAAAGGGTGCTAACACCTTCCCTTTCTATAATCTACCTCCCGAACCCGAGAAACATCTCGAAAAGGAATTTTGCTGTGCTTTTGTCCTTTCCTTGTTGGATTAAATAAAAGACGATGGCGACTCTTGCTTACCGCGACATTTCGCGAACCAACATTAAAAAACAGTCAGTTCTATTTCCACCGATCACAGTTGGTTATGCAAAGGGAAAGTATTAGCACCCTAAACATCTATGGTACTCCGCATGAACCTCTTTGTAAAATCTGTATATTTTGGTTATAAAAAAAATGTTGTATAAAAATAAATGGTGGAGGTGAGAAAAGAAATATTTTTTTTATGATTTTTGCACCCGCCGCGGTTGCGAACCTTTAGTGCCTACGTACCACCTTCCGTGTAATAAGGGATCAGGGTACACGTAGTTCCACTTTAAAATTTTTAAAACACAAGTGTGTTGGTTAATTTTATAAGATAAGACATCATCGTCATTGTCCGTGTGGAAAACATACTTACTACCCACAATCATGAGAAAGGAGAATTTGCATCATCTCAAAGTGGAGGATATGACTTGGATTTTAAAATCAACAATGCCTCACTAAACACCCAAATGGAAAATATTTCTCTTCACTACATATTGTAGAAGTATAGTTGTTTGCATCACTACAAGGATTGACAAGAGTCTAATCTTTTGAGAAAAGTTTTAAAGGTAAAAGCCGAAATGGCAAAATGGTTTGAATGAGATTGATTGACTTTTAGTATTCTCACAAAAATGTCAAGGTATGATTAAGTTGATTGAAGTTTATTTATGAAAATGTTTTGAAAATGCATGGACCTAAGTCCAAGTTTATTATGAAAGTGGTTCAAGTTTAGAAACAAGAAGAGTTTTCAAAATGAGGGAAAAGATTTTTGAAATTGAAGAAGATGGGAGGAGATGAAGGGACTATTCTAAAGCATAAGATAAAAGCTAAGGAGGAGAATCATCTAACCAACAAGAAGCCAATACTTGACATTATGAGTCAAGATAGAATTCTCATTATTTGGATTGAAACTAAGAAAACAAATATACTAGACCTCTTGAGAAGACCAAACTTCAAGTGTATTAAGTCTTCAAAAGAAATTGGGAAGAGTAACGATTGTATACGGGTGAATTCCAGATTACAGACAAAGTATGTAATCACAATAACCTGCACACAAAACAAACAAACAACCAAATGTATTGGGGGTAAACCCCAAGAACTCCAGACAAAATATCAATTAAGGTCACAAGGTCTCCAACATAGGTCAAGGTCTCTAATCCTAAGTCCAATAAGTCCAATACTCCATAATGCCAAGGATAGTAACTAAATAGGCCAAGTATCATTAAAGTTTTTTATGGTTCATGTTGATTATTAAGTATATTTAAAAGGAAAAGAAAAGCTCAAGTGAGCAAAAATAAGAATGGCATAAAAGTAAATGCTCAAGTGAGCAAAGATGAAAATAGCATGAAATGTAAATGCTAAAATAAACGGTACATAAAGTAAAGAGGATAAGCATAAAATAAATTCAATTGTTAGAACTTAATGGTTAGTTAGATGACCATCTTGAAACTTGCTTTTGGAATTCATTAAAGGACTGGTAGAACAAAAGCCTCTCAACAACAAGTTGCATTTGCTTTTTGTCAAGTATATCATCCATTTTAAGAGTCCTCAAGGTAATATTTAATGATCAACGATGTTTAAATGATCTGCATTGACCAAAATTGATGAAGATCCATTGGAGGATTGGTAGAACCAAATCCTTCTAACAATGAATCTCAAGGTTATTGGATCAAAGGGTTCAAATTAACATACTTGGGCTTGCAAACATAGGTTTGGGCCAAGAATGATCATTTTTTCAAATCGGGACAAAATTTAGTGCTATGTTAAGCAATCGTAAGTGGACTTATGTAGAAGTCACACCTATTTTGAGGCCGATCAATAGCAATCTATGTACTTCATGTTTGGATAAATGATATAGAGATCATCATCCCATAACATGTAGCACAAATAAAAAGAAAGGGATAAGATGAAGAGGGAGGAGAATGATAAGCTAATTCGGATCACTACCTCAAATTTCTTTTCATCTTTAAATTCAACCACTCATCTAGATGGATTAAAGTACTAAACATATCATTAATCCAAAGCATCAAAAATGAATTGAATAATTCACTCTTTGATAGATTTGAATTAATGAATATTTATCCAACTTCATCTACACCCAAAGTCCATTGAATTTAAAGAGAAATTGGACATTTAAAATTGCAATCCAAATCAACAATCAAAAGGAGTGAGTAGAAAAAGATAGATGGATTAAAACAGCCCCAAAACAAGGTAGAAAATGCATTTTTGTTCTGTTACAATCAATTGCATTGTTGATGCAATCGATTGCATCAATGCTTTTTTTTTTTAAAAACGTGAAATTTTGTTGTGACAATCGATTGCACTATTACATCAATCGATTGCACCTTGTTAAAATCAGAAAAACAACATTTCAAAAGGCCAAATTCTTGTTCAAACTTTCCATCAAACACCTTATGACCATGGATTCAATTGAGCACGAAAATTCCATCAAATTATGAGAAAATAGCACCAATGGAATCACAAAATAATGCTCAATGAATCAAACCCAAAGATCAACAAGAGATCATATTGTGAAAGATGAAAAATCTAACTTACCAAAGGTAGATCTAGAGAATTATCAAACAAATTCAAGAATTTGCTTCAATTCAACCCCAAGAATCAATTGCTCAATCTTCGATGTAGAGAATTGATGAAGAAAAAGTGTTTGAATGAAGGTTTATCTCAAAGATTAGTAAGCTTCAATGCAAAGCTTACTAACTTTTTTGAAAATGGAGCTTTGAGTGAATTTGGTAGATGGAGAGAATTGAGAGATTTTTTAGCAAGATGGATTTGGCTATCAAAAGCTTGTGATTTGAATGAAATGAGGGCTCTATTTATAGAGTTTAGGCTTGAGATTAGTGGTAGTTTGGTAATTGATTCTTGGAGCCAAAATTTGAAATAATTATGTATATTTCAAAAAATGAAAAGTTGGCACCAAAATTTGAATTAATGATATATATTTCAAAAAATGAAAAATTGGCACCAAAATTTGAATTAATGATATATATTTCAAAAAATGAATAATTGGTGCCAAAATTGACAAGCTTGAAATTGCTGATTTTTTTTCAAATTTTCACATTGTGCAATCGATTGCACTCTGGGCTCAATCGATTGCACCAGTGTATTTTTTCAAAAATGGCGCAAAATATACAATGAAAAAAATGAATTTTTTAAATTAATTTTTTTTTTACAAATAGAGATTTTAGGGAAATAATACCGGAAAACCTCATTTGTCAGATGCTTTGACTCAGTACCTACAAAACACAAATATACAAAGACAAAGACAAATATTTTTTGTATTTTCATTAGAACTTAGTCAAGAACACATGCAAAATACACAACCAAGGTGCTTGAAGATCCCTCAAGAACAAACTTAAAGATAGGAGATAGAAAAAGAGGAAGAACCAACCCTTATGTGATCTTGTTATGATCAAGTTTATATGATATGATAGGGGAATCTTAGGGGCAAAAATTGGGGTACAACAGCTTCCCTTATTTAAGTGTCTTCTATCCGGAGATACGAAGATTAGAAATATTCGTGTTGACGCGATTGAAGATACTTAAATATAAAACAAACCCTATTTTTGGCCCTAAGATACCATGAAATGCTTATGAATATGAATGTAGATGAATAAGTCTAAAGGGACGCAAGACACCATTGGGGATGTAGCAAAGGAAACAAGGATCAAAAGAGAAATCCGACCAGGAAAATAAATCACTGGTGAACGAAAAACCTGACTCTATAGGGGTAAAGCCTAAGAAGGAGACAAGGTAGTATCAACTCAAATATTGAGGAGAGATAGTAAAGGATAAAAGTGATCGACAGATAACTGTGAACTTCCAACTCAATAGTTGAAGGTACAAGATCAAGAAGATACCAACTCACAAATGAAGGTAAACTACTAACTCAATAGTTGAAGGTAGAAGTTCAAAAAGATACCGACTCATAGATGACAATAAACTACCAACTCAATAGTTGAAGGTAGAAGATCAAAAAGATACTGACTCACAGATGACGGTAAACTACCAACTCAATAGTTGGAGGTAGAAGATAAAAAAGATAGTGACTCACGGATGACTGTAAACTACCAACTGTCGAAAGTAGAAGATCAAAAAAATATATTAGCTCATAGATGACGGCAAACTACCAGCTCAATAGTTGAAGGTATAAAGAGATACCGACTCACAGATGAAGGTAAAATACCAACACAATGGTCGAAGGTAGAAGATAAAAAAGATACCAACTTACAGATGACGATAAACTATCAACTCAATAGTTGAAGGTAGAAGATAAAAAAGATACTGACTCACAGATGACGGTAAACTACCAACTCAATAGTTGAAGGTAGAAGATCAAAAATAAACTGACTCATAGATGACGATGAACTAACATCTCAATAATTAAAGGTAGAGGATCAAAAAGATACCGACTCACAAATGACGATAAACTACCAACTCAATAGTTGAAGGTAGAAGTTCAAAAAGATACCGACTCACAGATGACGGTAAACTACCAACTCAATGGTTGAAGGTAGAAGATCAAAAAGATACCGACTCATAGATGAAGGTAAACTACCAACTCAATAGTTCAAGGTAGAAGATAAAAAAGGTACCGACTCACAGATGACGGTAAATTACCAACTCAATAGTTGAAGGTAGAAAATCAAAAATATATCGAATCATAGATGACGGTAAACTACCAACTCAATAGTCGAAGGTAGAAGATCAAAAAGATATCGGCTTATAGATGACGGTAAACTACCAACTCAATAGTTTAAGGTAGAAGATCAAAAAGATATTGACTCATAGATGACGGTAAACTACCAACTCAATGGTTGAAGGTAGAAAATAAAAAAGATACTGACTCATAGATGACGGTAAACTACCAACTCAATAGTTGAAGGTAGGAGATCAAAAAGATATCGACTCATAGATGACGGTGAACTACCAACTCAATAGTTGGAGGTAGAAGATAAAAAAGATATCGACCCACAGATGACGGTAAACTACCAACTCAATAGTTAAAGGTAGAAGATAAAGAGATACTGACTCATAAATGATGGTAAACTACCAACTCAATAGTTAAAGGTAGAAGATAAAAAAGATACCGACTCACAGATGAAGGAAAACTACCAACTCAATAGTTGAAGGTAGAAGTTCAAAAAGATATCGACTCACAAATGATGGTAAACTACCAACTCAATGATTAAAGGTAGAAGATCAAAAAGATACCGACTCATAGATGACGGTAAACTACAAACTCAATGGTTGACGGTAGAAGATCAAAAATATACTGACTCATATATGATGGTAAACTACCAACTCAATAGTTGGAGGTAGAAGATCAAAAAGATACTGACTCACAGATGACGGTAAACTACCAACTCAATAGTTGGAGGTAGAAGATCAAAAAGATACCGACTTACAGATGACGGTAAACTACCAACTCAATAGTTGAAGGTAGAATATCAAAAAGATATTGGCTCATAGATGACAGTAAACTACCAACTCAATGGTTGAAGGTAGAAGATCATAAAGATACTGACTCACAAATGACGGTAAACTACAAACTCAATGGTTGAAGGTAGAAGTAAAAAAGATACTGACGTTCACCGAAGGAGAACTACCAACGTTCACTGAAGGTAGAAAAACATATTGATAATAACAAGTTTCCCCAAAATTCTGGCGTTTCACCTAGAACGGGTCCTAACTTCTTCTTTAACCAAGGAATTCCACCTGGAAAGGGTAATATATAAGTTGTCTCAAATAAAGAGACTACCACTTATAAAGATTTTTCAACAAATTGTCTTTGTCATATTGAAAAGACTTTCCATCCATTGGAGTAATTTGACAACAAACTTCAAACTATCCACTCATAGGGAAGATAGCAAAAAAGTAACGTCGACTTTTACGGGGAAGTATAAGTTGCTCAAATAAAGAGACCTGTTACTTGCTGTTATGGGAAGGATTATAAAAATGACTTCCCGAGGAAAGAAATATGGCTTCCTGAGGAAAGAAATATGGCTTCCTGGGGAAATGCCAACATACTCCTATTGAGAAGCTAAAGTCTTCTCGTGCCAAAATAAATGCACATTCCCAAACCAGGGCTCGAAGCTTGCAGAAATCCAAAGTAATAATATTGTTGGGGATCATAGATTCAAACCAGAAATAAACTGGAATCAATCAGTCAACCAAAATAACACCTCATGAGAAATAAACTCAAAGGGGAATCACATTCTATCCAGACAAAGAGCTGTACAGGAAGGCTAAAGCAAAAAAACCTCCATGAGGGATAACTCAGTGGGGAAATTGAAAGAATATACACTTTATGCTTAAAGTTGACACTCTATTGGAGATAGGATAACACAAATCTGCAAAACAGGGTAATAGGCTAACAAAAAATTAATGAATGCAAATGAGCAATGATTTGCTAAATTCAACTATGCATGATGTATGTATGAATGTATGAGTGTTATTATGTATATGCTGACAAAACAGACATATAACATTGGGGATAACCAGACAAAACTAACTCGGGTACAGTTAATACTCGGCTAAATCACATCCAAGATGAAAATTCCATAAGAAAATAAGCACCAACTGAGGAGACGTATTCCTATTTTGCGGCTTAACTTCACTGGGAAGGAACATAATCCGAAAATAATCGCATCACAACAATAAATCAGTATAGATACAGGGATATAACATCCTCCTTCAAGCCTCACCAGGGAATAACACACAGACTTCAATGGGGAAACCAATGTTTCACGGTCTTTACTTTTACCGTGGATTGCAATACTGATTTCAATAAGGCAAATGAAAACCATATCGTCAAAGCATCAACTGAGGATCTCGTGCTGACTTCTTTGGGGAAATATCATACAGACTTCACTAAGAGAGATAGTGCCTCATCATCGAGATATCAACTAGATACCTCACGCTGACTTCATTGAGGAGGACAATACCACATCGTCGAGGGGAAACCAAGATACATTCTTCAATATTGAGAGTAAGTATTGCACAACCTTTTCTGGGGAGAAAGTATGAAACCTCATGGGGATAACATCTTGGGGAGTTAAGAAGTCAAACAAAACATCAAGAAATCAAACTTATGGGGATTTTAAATCAAACCCAGCACTTGGTAGGAGAAACCCTAAAAAGTTGATAACCATTTCAACACTTGTTAAATAAAACATTGCCCTTGCCTGACTATCAAGAAATCAAACAAAATGCAAGTACTGTAGAAAGGAAATGCTTCGCAAATGAGTCCAACTCAGCATGCACGGGGAGAAAAGACTTTTATTAAATGAGCGAAGCCTTCATTGGGGAATCTTGGATAGAGTCTTCATATCATGCAAACCTGAGGTTAAAATGAAACAAGACTTGGTTGGGAAAACAGGATCATAAACCCAACATCGAGCCATACATCCATTGGTATCATCTTCAATTATCTGAGAAACACAAGAAGATCATACTTATATCAACAAAAGTGCCCTGGGATAGCCTTTTTGGGGAATTAAGAAGTTAACGTTATAGTAAGAGGTTAAACTTATAGGTATTTTAAATCAGACTCAACACTTGGTGAGAGAAAACCTAGAAATTTGACAACCGTCTCAAAACTTCTTAGAAAATATACTGCCATTGTCTAGCTACTTAGGGAGCACATAACAACAATAATGTCATAACTGGATGGGGCAATACTTTACAAGATATTTCATATCAATTCTAAATACACAAAAGGGAGAAAGAACTCCATCAAATGAGCAAAGGCTTCATAGCTCTTTTTAAACTCTACTTGATCACCACCTAGCTGGGTAAAGAATTACACTCAGCTGGAGAAGTCTGCAACAAGACTAGAAAATGGGATTATAAACCCAACACCATAAAACAACCTGTAGGAAACCCTTTAATTGATCAACAAATGTTAGAGGAAGCCAGACACACATCTACAAAACAGGTCACAAGAAACAATCCCACTTTGAGGAAGATTCTCAATTTGGGGTAGACATAGCAGCTATCTTGACGAAATCTGGATATGCCCTTGGAAACCAATCCGGTGTCCCAAGCTTAACGTGCTGATCAAGGTAAGTTTCATAACTTACCTTTGGCTGCATGCTTTTAAGATAACCTTTTTGATCAAATGGCTTCTAGAGATTTGTCGAATCTCGATGTAACAGCCCTAGATTGGCTGAATGTTGCATCCTCTTTGCTCCGCAACTCTTCTTGGCAACATGCCTTTTGCTGATACTCAAATGTAAACTTTCATGATATCAATAAGTTATTTTACAAGCAGAAAAATGTTTATTCTTAGAATGAAAATTCTAATGCAACAATCATGTAAGTCTTGAAGATTTTATTTGACAAGATGTCGCAAAACCTTATGAACGAATCACTAGACAGGATGCGACATGGATTTTTTTTGTATGAAAGATAACAAAAGCAATATGATACCAATCACAATAACTTAGAAAAATTAATGGGAGTCAGGAAACACGATCTCATTGGAGTATGCTTTCGAGATAAACCTTGGTTCAATTAGGACTTTTGAGGGTTGTAACATGGCCTGGTTCATGGTTTTAGAAAAAAAGATTTAAGGCTCAAAAATATTTGGTGCCCACCCCATTCAAGATGTTCTTCAGTCCTAAGTTCAGTTAGCTTGACACGAACATTCATCTCTCAAAAGAAATTTCGATATGGTTGAGGAATCAAACAAGGTTTTCTTTGGACATGCAAGTCACTCATTCCTGCTTCTTTTTTGTTTCTTGTCACACGACTCTGTTCTTTGCTGAGGATTTCACATTGTATTCCTTTATCGCATTTCATGCTTTCCATTTCTTCCTTGATTTTTGGACAAATTCCTTTTGACTTTGACTTTGAAGTGCAACGGGATGCCCTGAATTTTGCCTAAGCGACTTTCTTTTTCAAGTTTCGACTTAGCAGGGCTTTTTGTCTCTTTCTTTTTTCATCATCATTTTTTATTTATTATTTTTTTATTAATATCATCTTTTTATTTTTCCTTTTTGAACATGGCACGTGACTTCGAGTCCTTTGTGACTTGTTGGAAGAATTGTGACTGCCATATTTCTGAGTAGATGAAGGATAACCATTATTTTATTGTCATTTGTTGATTTCCTGATATCTGAGAGATAGCCATTAAGATATCGTCAATTGACTCACCCTCCTGATAAGTGAAGATTAACCATTGCAGTTTTGACTTTCCTCAATCTTTCGAGGGATAACCATTATTGTATCCTTAGATGCGCACTCTTGATGAGATCTGAATACTCAATTAGATTAACTGAACACCACCCTACCCCGGGTTAAAATGAGGTTTTTTTTCTGAATAGAAAAAGAAACTCCTACTTCAAGGCTCAAAGGGGTTAACAAAGGTTTCATTCCCTTATATCTCTGGTGTTTGAGGATTTGAAACAATGCATGTACATCGTCAACAGGGTTTTATCTAAAAGCATACAACCAGAAAATTTGTGTTTTAATATCATCATCCTCCCTCCAATCTCTTCCTAGGCAAGAGAATGGGTAACAAGTTGGTATCATAAAGAAATTTTAAAATTGAAAACAAATACGAGTGAAACAGATGAATTTCTTCAAGACAAACATACTCGTTGTATTAAGATTAAACATTCAAATGAAAACAAGTTCTTACATGCAAACAGCAATGATAAATAAGAAAAATTACAAATGAGAAAGCAGTAATAATGCTACTAAACTAAGATGACTCTCTTATCTGGACTTGTGCAGAAGGAAACATTCCCAAAACTTTGGAACTACCACCAACAGAGATTCATTCATGCTCTGCTAAGGAATTATTTTGAATATTAGGGCCAATGTCCTTAAATGACAAGATACCGCTTCAAACCAACCTCTGAACTTCGACATTCAAAGCAAAGTAATCTTCCAAATCGTGCCCTGGAGCATCCTGATGAAAGACACATGAACAACCAGAGCTTTAGTAGTAACTATTGTCTGTTGAGGCTGGGAAACCGATGGATGATTTTGGGCAACCACCAAAGATTCCATCAGAGCAGTGAGATTGGCCATTCCGGCCTTTAGAGCAGAAACTTCCTCGCGCAGCTCGTGGTTCTCTTGTTCTAAGTTGTCCATCTTCCTTCTGAAATTAGCCCAAGTATTGTACTGGTGAGACAACTTGTTGAACAAAGTAAAGAAACTTGGTAAGACACCTGGATATGCATAACAAATGCAAGAAGTATGTACAATGTGATGCATGATGTGCAATGCACATGATTGTTTAAAAGTTTTAAAACCAAGTTTTCAAAGAACTTTGGAACATTATAAACGAATTGCAAACATCAATTAAAAGACATAATTGGGATAACTGAAAAACTCATTTTATTAATATTAGGAGGATTACATTGGAAGTACAAGACTTCACTAATCCTAAACAGAAGAAAGAAAAAGGTAAATCCTCAGGTCCAAATGAATTGCATCCAATTAAGATCCAACACCATGTTGTAAAATCTTCTTAAGCTTGAATTTGGAATGCTAAAGGAAAATAAATCATCTTGCACTCTTCTCTTCTACTTTTCTGATAATCGGGAAAATAAATCACCGATAAAAAAGATTTAGTAACTATATCAAGAGCATGGAGAAATCCATCTTCAAGATAGCTAGCAGAATTTGAAGTCCCAAGGACTAGATACCAAGGATTAAGGATTTCTCAATTCTTCTGAAATCAGGATTCTTGACATTGTACTTCTTAGTACTCTTTCCAAAATCCATAATTAGAAAACTTTTTATGTTTGCAAGAAAAAGTCTTAAGTTCCTTAAAATTTGGTTAAAACAATGCTCACGGGTGCATGGATGCATGATGCAAAAATCACACACAAGATCACAAGCATAGGGTTCATAAGTTCAATGTCACGAGCATGAGGTCGAAGGTACTACCCATAAGGTATTGGTCTAAGAGTTATCACCTGCCGAACAAGGTTCTAGAGGTTTCTAGAGTCTACATCCTTCCTTCGGATATTACCAACTTCCCGATTAACTCGGTAATTAGTAATATTCTCAAGAAAAACTCGTCCGAGCATGGTATCGCGTGACAACTATTTCGGGATTAGTCCGTCATAGCTTCCGCGCTACACCTAAAAGGCCAAGATGGGTTAGGTATTCTACGGTCCTCAGCTTCAGCAGGCTCCCAAGTTGAAAGTAGTACGTCTTCTCAATTACTCGGTAAACGACACTACAGTCAAAGGGGCCTCCACTGAGTGGGGGATCTCATACCTCCTTTTTTGTTATTACTCCCTCAAAGTTAACATGACTATACCGCCCATCCTATCTTAAATTTTCCCAAGTCCGGATATAGGACTTATGAGAAATCCCCAAGCACCCTGAAAACCAGGAAAATCCAGACAAGCATATATACAACATATAACATATAAACAACAATAACACATATACAAATATAAACAAAGATAGGTTTAACCCGCTTAGGGATGGACCAGCAAGAGGTCATTATCTACCCAGTGAAGTCGTCATTTTTTCTGTAGCGGTAGAAATGTTTAAGACTAAGCCATTGGATTGACTTGACTTGTACAAATAAAAATAAAAATTGCCACCGCGCTTTATTTTTTCCAAAGGAATTAGAAAAGAGCGAATAACCCAAAAAGAGGGGGAAAGATTCAAGGTAAAGGGGTTGGTTATGCAAAGGAAATGTATTAACACGCTAAACATCTACGGTACTCTGCAGGAACCTCTTTGTAAAATCTATGTATTTTGGCTATAAAAAAATGTTGTATAAAAATAGATGGTGGAGGTGAGAAAAAAATATTTTTTTATGATTTTTGCACCCGCCGCGGTTGGGAACCTTTAGTGCCTACGTACCACCTTCCGTGCAATAGGGGATCAAGGTACACCTTGTTTCTCTTAAAAAAATTTAAAACACGAATATGTTGGTTAATTTTATGAGATAAGACATCATCGTCATTTTATGTGTGGAAAACATACTTACTACCCACAATCATGAGAAAGGAGAATTTGCATCATCTCAAAGTGGAGGATATGGCTTGGATTTTAATATCAACAATGCCTCACTCAACACCCAAGTGGAAAATATTTCTCTTCACTATATATTGTAGAAGTATAGTTATTTGCATCACTATAAGGATTGACAAGAGTCTAATCTTTTGAGAAAAGTTTTAAAGGTAAGAGCCGAAATGGCAAAATAGTTTGAATGAGATTGATTAACTTTTAGTCTTCTCACAAAAATTTCAAGGTATGATTAAGTTGATTGAAGTTTATTTATGAAAATGTTTTGAAAATGCATGGACCTAAGTCCAAGTTTATTATGAAAGTGGTTCAAGTTTAGAAACTAGAAGAGTTTTCAAAAGGAGGGAGAAGATCTTTGAAATTGAAGAAGATGGGAGGAGATGAAGGGACTATCCTAAAGCATAATTTAAAAGCTAAGGAGAAGAACCATCTAACCAACAAGAATCCAATACTTGACATTATGAGTCAAGATAGAATTCCCATTCTTTGGATTGAAACCAAGCAAGCAAAGATACTAGACCTCTTGAGAAGACCAAACTTCAAGTGTATTAAGTCTTCGGACAAAATTGGGCAGACTAACGGTTGTATACGCGTGTATTCCAGATTAAAGACAAAGTATGTAATCACAATAACCTGCACACAAAACAAATAAACAACCCAATGTCTTGGGGTAAACCCAAAGATCTCCGGACAAAATATCAATTAAGGTCACAAGGTCTCCAACACAAGTCAAGGTCTCTAATCCTAAGTCCAAGAAGTACAATACTCCATAATGCCAAGTGTGATGCGGTGGGATAACTAACTTGAGGTTTTGCGTTTTGTCGCAAATGTTACGATTAGCAAGAATCGCCACCGAATTTTCTTTTATCCAAAAGGAAAGATGAAAAAGCACAGGAAAGACCTTTGAGATGTTTTATTTGAGTTTGGGGGGTAGATTATGAAAAGGGAAGGTGCTAGCACCCTTTTCATCCATGGTTTTCCATGGGCTCTTATTTACTTGCTTAGATCACTTGCTTTTGTTGTTTGAAAATGTGTTTGGTGTGGTTTTTGAAAGTATTTTGTAAAAGAGGCCATTCTTTTAGGCAATATTTGTAATCATTCTCGTTCGTAAGAATGTATACAAAGATGTTTGTCTTTTGAAAATGTTTTCAATGTTTGTAAGATGTTTTTGAAATGTGTATGTGTTTGAAAATAGCAATGATTGTTGTTTGAAATGGAGCAAGTAACTAGAAGCTATCTACTCACTCAAATATCTTTCTTGTGCATTTTCTATTCCTTTGATATTATTGAACTACCATTGATTTGGTAAGCAAACCTATCTTTGGATGTAAACGGGACGGGCGCGGGTCATCGTATAACCATGATTAGAAATATTGCAAAGCATCTTAGCATTTTTGAGAGACCAAGATCATTTTGTAAGGCAACTTGAATAGCGTCATCGAGGGACTATGATCTTATATTTGTTTTGTTTTGCCAAGATACTTTGCATGCGTAATATGGCTATTTTTATTTTAGGCAACCGAGTGGAGAAACCCTAAGGGTGCTTGTGTGCAAGTGTATTATTTCCATGCTTTTGATTTTGTCTTGTATTTAGGGTTTTCTATTTTTATTTTGTTTTGTTCTTGTCATACAAACCCTAATTACTAATCATGGCATATAAAGCGATAAATTGCATAATGTAAATATTTCTAAGCTATTACAACAATTTATGGGAGGGGGGAATAAAAATTTGAATGGGGATGCAAGCAAAAATAAGTCCTAAATTACTATTACAACCATATTAAAATGCATAAGAATGTACAAGAAAAATGTGAAACAAACTTGTCTTGTTTTAAGAAACTATTTTTGGTCTTTTGTTTTAAGAAATAAACTAAAGTGTGAAGGAAATAATTTTGATGTTTGTTGATTAATGGAATGAAAAGTGATAGCAAAATAATTAAAAAAAGAATCAGCACGTTGCTGATAAAATGAAGTCAGAGGTTCTGACCTTGGCACGCTACAAAACAGAAACCTGTTAGTGGAAATGTATAAGGCCAGAAGCTCTGAACCCACTGGGAACACAGTAGTTTTCAGAAGTTCTGATACCACTGGAAATTAAACAGACTTCAGAAGTTCTGAGACCACTGGCAGAAGACATGCATAAAACAGTTATAGTAAGTGTCATGGTGTTTTAGAAGAATAAGAAATATCAGAACTATAAATCAGAGGCAAGCATGTATTTGTTAATCCTAATTCTGAGTTCTAATTTCCTCAAGAAGTTTTGAATTGGTTTATTCCCTACTTAGACAGGCAGGTGCATGAAATCTCAGAATATGTACAACATTAGAAACATGATATCTACATTGTATTTTTGAGCATGTAAATCTGGTAATGCTTTAAGTAACGTGATAAGAGTCAGCAGAAGTTTACCTTACAGTTGAAAAGATGTTATGGGATGGAGGTTGATCCTGAATTCTAGTGAGGTTCTGAGCAACTTCTTCACGTACTCAGCAGGGTGGAGGTTCTGCACTTCTGGAACAGCAAAGAGATGATGTTCTGATTTCTTTGAGTAGATGGATAGAGGATGTGAGGTAGTACGAATACAGGGGTTAGGGAAATTTCTAACTTGTAGATCAGAAACTGTGTGAATGGTTTTTTTGGTCAAGAAATATTTGAGAACAATTGGAGTTTTGAATGCAAGGAGTCAAAAGTTAACAAGGTTTTAAGTGTTATGTTTACAGCTCTTGGAGCCCTTGGGATTTTGGCAGGGGTTCAAGACTTTTCTTTCTCAAATTTTTTCGACCTCTTTTCAATGGCCAAAAGTGTTCTATTTATAGGTAAAGATTTTGTAGTTTTGGAGAGGTCAAGTAGCGCCAACATCATACGCTAGATGCTGACTTGTTCTTGAAGCAAGTTAAAAAAAAGGGTGTGATAGTTGACAGTTTTTTAGCCTAGACTGGATTAGCAAGTAGGGATTAAGGAAAAGTAAACCCACAAGAAAAAAGTAACGCATGGACCCTCCCATACTTCTATATAAAAGTTGCTTTTAAGGATAACGAGAGTATTTCTATGCCACGCGTGGAGAGATCCTTTGGACAAAGACTCAAAAGTGGTTGTGAGCATTAATGAGCATTAAATGATGACGAGATTTGTCAAAATCAGAAATCCTGTAATTTGAGATTTTGCATCACTGCTTAATTCTAGATCAGAAGTTCTATCTAGAACAAACATCCAACTTCTGATCTTTGTACCTTGTTGCCTCAACATGTTCTGAAGGATTCCCCAGGCTTTCCAGTAACCTTCTTTAATTTATCTTTGAAAACTCTGGATTAGAAGTTCTGCTTCAGCGTAGCATCCAATCTTCTAATCCTCTTACCTTCTGGATCCAGCATGTTCTGAAGGAGCTTTCAGGCTTCGTATTACGTTTTATTACTTTCTTTGCATTACCCTAGCAAACTCTGACTGAACTTGCGTAGATGCTGAAGAGCCATGTTTTGACTGCAGACTATGTGCTGAACCATGTTTATAACTTCTGATTGTACCTGCCTGGAGACTGGCTCAGATGTTCTGAAGTGTCATTTTTCTTAAATACTTAGAAAAAATCCCAAGTATTTAGAAATTTGGCTTTTCCATAGTAAATTTGACTTTGAACTTTTTGATGATACAAACTTCATATTCCAACATGTCTTGATGAAATATGATTCTTGAAACTTGGTTTTGGTCCAAAAGTCAAAGTTAGACTTCTCAGAATGCAAATGACCATTTTGCCCTTGTGAAGGGTTTGCTTGGAAAAATTGATAATTCAAGGCTTGGAATTGTATGAGAGAAAACTAGAGAATCCAGGGTGATTCCTTGAGAAATGAGATGGCAAATTTTGGGGTACAACAGCTGCCCCTGTTCAAACTTCTTGTACCTGAAGGGTTAAATTGGCGGATCCGCCATTCGTGACTTGAAGGTGAGAGAACGATTGGACACTAGAGTGCCCAAAAATTTGCACTCGACAATGTGTAGTTGAGGGAATAGGCTTAAAGATGCCATTTGGAGAAATGATAGAATCTTATTGGAGATGGGCTTGTAGATGCCATCCAAGAATGTTCGTTGGATTGTAAATTGTAAGCTGAAAGAATAAGTATCAGAAAAGGCATCCGTATCTGGAGCGTATCTGAACTGTATCTGAAAGCTGAATCTGAATGAGTAACAGAACGACATCCATGTCTGGAGCGTATCTGAACTGTATCTGATAGTTGAATCTGAATGAGTAACAGAATGGCATCCGTGTATGGAGCGTATCTGAACTGTTATCTGATAGTTGAATCTGAATGAGTAACAGAATGTCATCCGTGTCTGGAGCATATCTGAATTGTATCATGAACTTGAAAATTGAATAAGTGTCAGAATGGCATCCGTGTCTGGAGCGTATCTGAACTGTATCATGATTGCATATTGTTAGCGGTAGCTGTTAATCTTATCCTACAAAGGGTAAAATGTTAGTTGGAACATGAAATTATGTTGCATGAAATGTATGATGCAATATATGTGTTTTATCAATGTTTATGATATGTGGATGTAATGTATGCGCATGTTAGCTGATTTGCTGTTTTGATCGAGGAAAATAAATCCTTGAATGCTGCTGAGGATATGTGGATTCTTCATGTCTTGAAGTTGGAGCATTTGGCAAAAATTCTGTTGTTAGAGCTTTGTCGTATACTGATTGAGGAATCTGCTTGGGAAATCCATAGAATTTTGATGACTTCTACTAGGGATTTAACAATGGAAATCTTCGTTCCGTTGGGGAGCAATGAAAACTCTGTGGGAAAAAGCTTATTCCTACTTGGGCAAAAGTTCAAGAGTTTCAGTCATCTGTCACTCTACTAGAGAGTTATCCTAGGTTAAGGAGAAACAAAAGTTAACTGTTGTCCGGTTGATTTTCAGGCTTCAAGATAAATTGCTGGGGAATTTGGAGAAACTGGATGGTTTTCACCGGTGGATTAATAGTTTGAAGTTTTAGCTCCGCTGGGGATCTTAATGACGTACCATAGGGATTGCTCATGGAATAGCCTAAAGACGTTTTCCTATTCTTTCAACCTGTCAGTAATTGTTCTTTCTTCATTTTGTTTATTTGTAAACAATAATTATATTCAAATGCATATGTTCATTAATGAATCATTGGACGTTTTTGCAAATAAAACATAAGTGTAAAAGGAAAAGGACAAATAGTTTTCTGTACTTTAAAGAGATATCTTTGTATTCACTTTGGATAAGTATTTTGTATAAAGGAGACAGACATCCTAGTAAGAGGATGGTGTCATGAAAATAAGAAAAATTTATACAAAGAAAGATAGTTATGTGTGATATCCCATGGGGTTCTCATTCTGCTATAGCCTCCGTATCTCCGAATATCTTGTATATTTGCTGCTTCGTCTGAAGATAATTGAATCGATCAGAATTCTGAGTTTGTCAGTGAAGAGATTATCCTCAAAGTGATCCGACGAGACATAGTCATACGCTCTAATTCCCTAACTTTTTCCTGGACCGCCCTTTCAAGTTTTCAGTCCACCAGGAAACCCTTTTTTCCCCAAGATGCGAAGGAAGCTGCTTCGACCCACTTTGTGAAGTAATCAATGGCCACTAGAATGAAACGGTGTCCATTAGAGGCTATAGGCTTGATCTCCCCAATCATATTGATTTCCCACATAGCAAAGGGCTAAGGAGCTGTCAAGACATTCAGAGGAACCGGAGGTACGTGCACCTTGTCAGCATAAATTTGACATTTATGACAGGTCTGAGAGTGTTGATAGCAGTCTGCTTCCATGGTAGACCAATAATAGCCTGCCCGTAGGATTTTCTTCGGCATCGTATGCCCACTAGAGTGAGTGCCAAAGGTACCTTCATGTAATTCAGCCATGATCTTTTCAGCCTAAATCTTATCCATACAACGGAGCAGAATAGAATCATGATTAAGTTTGTACAGGATGCCATTACTTAGGAAGAACTTAGCGGAGAATCTCCTTAGGAACTTTTTATCCTTGATTGAAGCTCCTTCTGGATATTCTTGAGCCTCGAGATACCTTTTGACTTCATGGAACCAAGGTTGGTCCACTACTTCTTCAGTATTAATCTCGTGACAATGTGTTGGTTCGTCCATTCGTTCGATGGTGATCTGTGGAGCCTCGTTATCCCAATTAAGTTTAAACATAGATGACATTGTGGCTAGAGCATCTGCTAGCTGATTTTCTTCTCGCAGAAAATGCTCGAAGGTGATCTGTTTAAAATGTGGTAGCAATGTCAAGACATGTTCTTTGTAAGGGATAAGGTTTGGATGCTTAGTGTCCCATTCTCTTTTGATCTGACTGATGACCAAAGATGAATCTCCAAACACATCTAAATATTTGATTCCCAAATCTAAGGCAGCCTTGAGACCAAAGATGCATGCTTCGTATTCCGCCATGTTGTTCGTACAGTTGAAGCAAAGTCTGCCAGTAAAGGGAGTATGACACCCTTCCTGAGATATGAGTACAACACCGATACCATTATCAAGTGCAGTGGATGCCCCATCAAAGAACAGGGTCCATTGAGATCCTTGTTCAGGTCCGTCATATGGTCTGATTTATTCACAGTTGTCTAATGTCATGATGTCTTCGTCTGGGAATTCAAACTTCATGGACTAATAATCTTTTACAGCTTGATGAGCAAGATGATCAGCTAGTATACTGCCCTTTATAGCTTTTTGGGCAGTGTACTGTATGTCATATTCTGTTAGGATCATCTGCCATCTAGCTATCCTCCTAGACAGAGCAGGCTTCTCAAAGATGTACTTTATTGAATCCATCTTAGATATCAGCAAAGTGGTATGAGTCAACATATACTGTCTTAGCCGGAGAGCAGCCCATACCAGAGCGCAACAATTTTTCTCGAGTAGTGAATATCTGGTTTCACAGTCGGTAAACTTTTTGCTCAGGTAATAAATAGCGTGCTCTTTTCGGCCAGACTCGCCATGCTGCCCCAATACACACCCCATTGAGTTCTCTAAAATGGTCAGATACATGATCAGTGGTCTTCCCTCGACTGGTGGCATCAAGACAGGAGGCTCTTGTAAATACTCTTTGATTTTGTCAAAAGCAATCTGACATTCATCATTCCATCTGGCTACTTGATATTTCTTCAACAGTTTGAAGATTGGTTCACAAGTAGATGTTAGGTGAGAAATGAACCTGGAAATGTAGTTCAGGCGTCCCAAAAATCCTCTGACTTCCTTCTCAGTACGAGGAGCAGACATTTCTTGTATTGCTTTAACCTTGGCAGGATCAACCTCGATGCCTTTGTTGCTGACAATGAAACCTAAGAGTTTACCGGACCGGACTCCGAATGTCCACTTGTTTGGATTCAACCTTAGTTTGTACTCCTTCAATCTTACAAACAACTTTTGCAAGTGATCAAGGTGCTCCTCCCCAGTTTGTGATTGGACTATCATGTCATCTACGTAGACCTCTATCTCATGATGTATCATATCATGAAACAAAGCTACCATGGCGTGTTGATAGGTTGCCCCAGCATTCTTCAACCTGAATGGCATTACTTTGTAGCAGAACGTGCCCCACTATGTGACAAATGTAGTTTTCTCCATGTCCTCAGGTGCCATTTTGATCTGGTTATAGCCTGAGAATCCGTCCATGAAGGAAAACACTTTGTGTTGGGCCGTATTATCAACTAGGATATCGATGTGGGGAAGTGGAAAATCATCTTTATGGCTGGCCCTATTTAAATCTCTATAATCCACGCACATCCGTACTTTACCGTCCTTTTTAGGCACGGGAACAATGTTAACCACCCATTGAGGATAAGAAGTAAGAGCCAGAAATCCAGCATTGAATTGTTTCATGACTTCCGCTTTGATCTTCTCTGACATGTCAGGTCTCATGCGGCGGACTTTTTATTTCACTGGTGGATAGTCTTCTCTTATGGGTAGATGATGTACCATAATGTTTGTATCTAGTCCCAACATGTCTTCGTATGACCAGGTGTGATACGGTGGGAGAACTGACTTG
Organism: Vicia faba; assembly: GCA_948472305.1. NCBI lineage: Eukaryota > Viridiplantae > Streptophyta > Magnoliopsida > Fabales > Fabaceae > Vicia > Vicia faba. The sequence goes on along the minus strand of OX451738.1, from coordinate 1,055,074,366 downwards.
AGGTTTTGCGTTTGTGTTCGCACTTGTTCGGTTTAGGAAGAGTCGCCACCGACTTTTTATTTTATCCAAAGGAAAGGTCAAAAAGCACAGGAAAGACCTTTGAGATGCTTTCTTGGGTTCGGGGGGTAGATTATGAAAAGGGAAGGTTCTAGCACCCTTTTCATCCATGGTTTTCCATGGGCTCTTAGTTACTTGTTTTAGATCACTTGCCTTTGCTTTTCAATTGTTTGAAATGGTGCTTTGTGTGTGGTTTTGAAAATGTTTTGAAAAAAGATGCCTTGTCTAGGCAACCTTTGTGATGATTCTTGTTTAAATATATACAAAGGTGTGTGTCTTTTTGAAAAGATAATTCAATGTTTTGAAAGTTATTTGGAAATTGTGTTGTGAGGTGTGTTTGAAAAACGGCAAGGATATTTTGCAAGTTTTTGATCAAGTAACTAAGAGTTGTCTACCCTATTCTACTCAAATATCTTTCTTATGTTTTTAACCCTTTTTAACAGTGTTGTTTCACCATTGTATTTGGTGAACAACCTTGCGTTAGGATGTTAAACGGGACAGGCGTGGGTCATCGTATACAATCATTGAAAGCAACTTGTGAGACGCTCTAGCAATTTTGTAAGGGACGAGATCGTTTTATCAAAGGCAACATCGAGGGTCATCGAGGGACTACGATCTTTGTTTATCGAAGGGGCATTTGCTAGAGTGTCTCGTATTCGAGGGACATGATTGCATTTTCCGAGGCAACAAGCGAGGTTGCCCTAGAGGTGCAAGTGTGAATTGTGTATTGATTTTCATGCATTGGTTCTTGTATTAGGTTATCTAGCGATTGATTTTGAATCTTCGCATACAAACCCTAATTACTATACAGTATATTGAAAGCGATAAATTGCAGGAATTTAAAGTCTAAATTATTACAAAACAGTATCCGGGGATGGGGGTACAAATATTTACAAATGGGAATGAGTCTTATCAGAATAATAATGTCCAAGTATTATGTGTTACAACCAAATAGAACTGTCACAATTCAATGTAAAAGATTATAACGAATTATGAAAAAAAAATCAGTAACTATGAAATGCATGCATTTATTTACAAATGGACAGATAAAATTTAACCTAATAAAGATTAAAGTATCATTATTATTTCATGTATTTTTATGAATTATGGAAAGAAAAGCTTTAAAGAAAGAAAAATTATTTAAATTAAAATTCTATTATTTACGTATTTTAAAAGAAAACGAAAATAAAATCTCTATCATTATTGTATTCTATTAAATGTAATAATTATTAAAAAAAAAGAAAATCATGTTAAGAAAATTAAAACAAAATTTTATTATTTAACAAAAGAGAAAAAGAATTAGATTATGAAAATAAAATGATAAAGAAAATTATTAGTTCAACCAAAATGGAATTAAAAAGAATGATGGGCCTTAGAAATGTTGTTAAGGAGCAGGCCCATTTGGAAGAAGAACAAAAAGGGCCAGAAGGAGCAAAAGGGGTGGGGCGCGCTTAGTAGAAGCTTTGTGGGCTTAAGGCAATTTGTTTGGGCGAAGGCCCATCTGCTGTTGCACAAAATTTGTTAGGGTTGATGTTTAGTGTACTCAGAATTTAGGGTTTGCAATTTCTTGCTTCAACGGCACCGCTCCTCTCATCTTCTTTATTTCTCTCATCTCTCTCAGGCGAAGCATTGATCCTTCCTCATGCCTCCAAGCTGCCAGAGCGCCACCTTCATCCTCTCCTCTCCACGACGGTACAAGGCGATGGTTTGAAAGGTACAATTTTTATCTTGTTCTGATTCTTTAGGGTTTTTACATTTTGCATTTGTATGATTCTTGTACATTTTATTGTTTTCATGCTTTGATTCCTTGATGCTTCATGCGTGAGATGCAAAAAAATTGAGGAAAAGGAAACTATACCTTGGTGATTGGCTTCTGAAGAATGGATGGAGGGTTGGAACGGCGACGCTCTTGGTGGCCGGAGGCGGAAAGAGGATGAAGATGAACGTCGCTTCTGGTATTTCTGTATTTTCTTTCCTCTTTGAAGGTTTGATGATGATCGTGTTTCTGAAAACTATATTGTTTGAACTTTCGTTGATGATGAATATTTTCTGAAACTACTCTTGCTTCCGAATCTCTTCCTCTTTCTGGTTTTGATATGGATATCGATGATGATGATATTCTGAGATTTGCTTGTTGTTGATTTGGTTTTGTTGATTCTCTTCCTTCCTCTAGTATGCTGATGTTTTATGATGATGAATGCTCTGAGATTTGTCTCTTTGTTTGGTTGTTTTGATTTGAGTTGATGATGAAAATGTATTCTAAACTTTTGCTCCTTTGTTGAATATTGTTGATGAAATGGTTCTAAAAAAAAAGCTAGTTTGATGATTTTGTTGTTAGTGAGTTTCTGAAATGTTCTTGTTGTTTTGGCCAGCTTGAGTAAGCTAGCTTTGCAGTTTGGAAATGTTTACAGGTTCTTTTTTTTGTTTGGCCTGTGAACATGTTTTGCTTGAGCTTGTTTATGGATAAACTTGGCTTGTAGGATTTTTGGTTGAGCTTGCAGTTTATGCAGGTTTGTAAGTTTAAGTTTGCAGTTTATGCAGGTTTGTGGTTTGAGCTTGCAGTTTTGCTTTGGACTTGCAAGTTTTTGACTTGCAGGTTGTTGAGTTTTGGAAGGCAGGCTTCAGGTTTGCTTTGGATTTGCAAGTTTTTGACTTGCGGGTTGTTGAGTTTTGGGAAGGCAGGCTTGCTGTTTGCTTTGGATTTGCAAGTTTTTGACTTGCAGGTTATTGAGTTTTGGGAAGGCAGGCTTGCTGTTTTTGACTTGCAGGTTGTGGTTTTTTCTCAATGTTTTTTCCTACCCCCTGCTGGACTGTTATACATCCTTTTTATCTTTTTGCTTTCTTTTACTGTCTTGAAAACAGCCTGCCAAAACTGCAAACTCTCACTTCACTAGGTCTTCTCTTTCTCTCTCTCAAAAGCGCTTTCTTTCTTAATATATTTAATTCTGAAAAGCTACTGGCCAGAAAAGGATGAGGGCTAGGACAAGCTCTCTTGCTTGTAACTTGGTTTATCTTGCTGCATTGTTGTACTTTCTTTCCATATTTTCTGCATTGTGTACTTTTGTTGCTTTGACATTTTGCCTACTTCCTGCATTGTGTACTTGTTGTGACAGTTTGGCAACTCAGTTTGACATTTGGTTAATGCATTTGAAACTCAGTTTGCAGTATAGTTTGCTTTGTGTGCAGCCTTGTGCCTTTGTATTTGAACCATGTTTTTGCATCTAGTTTGACATGTGTGATCGGTGGATCTGGAACTGACTGTTTAACGCTGGTTCGCGAAATGTTGCGGAAGCAAGAGTCGCCACCGTCTTTTATTTTCTCCAAATGGAAAGGACAAAAGCACAGAAAAATTCCTTATAGAGATTGCTCTCGGTTCGGGAGGTAGATTATAGAAAGGGAAGGTGTTAGCACCCTTTCTATCCATGGTTATCCATGGGCTCTTAGATACTTGCTCATTTGTGTTTTCAAAATGGTTTGTTTGCTTTTCAACTGTGGGTTTTAAAAAGTTTCTTTGAAAATTCCAGTTCGACTCTTGTATCGGTCCTCAAGAGTGTTTGAAAAATTGCTTTTGAAAGCTTTTGAAAATGTGTCGGTGTGAAAAGTATTTTTGAATTTGTTTTGAAATTAGAGCAAGTATCTAGAGTCGTCTACCTACCCTAAGGAATTCGTCTGTGTAAATGTCCTTTAAAGTAGTGCCATCCCACCATTGAGAGGTAGGTAGCACCACCGTTGGAGGTGTTTGGGTCAATTCGAGGTTCGGGACATGGTGATCACCAGAGCAATAGGAAGACACCTTAGAAGCTACCCTCATGCCAGGTTCCCGGATCATGAGGACTTACTAAGACATCCTCTACTCGACGATCACCTTTCGAGGCAAGGCAACAGTGAGGCGTACCCTAGGGGTGGTGTGTGATTTGTGTGTCATGTTCAGTTATTTATCTTGTCATGTCATTGGTGTTCTACGCTTGTTTTTATTTATGTCCATACATTCTTTCATGCTTTGATTTAACAGTTAAAAAGTTGCAAGGAAAGTAAATTCTAAGCTATTACAAACGGCGCGGGTCCACATCGCCAAAAGTTTCTCGAACCCGATTTGACAGAAAGTAAATAAAGTAAAAAAATTTAAAGTACAAGAAATTGAAAGGTTACATGGCCTTGGGAGAGGTACACAAATATTATACGAAAGAAGAAATAAATACGCGAATAAATAAGAAATTAAGAACGAGGGCGTTGGACCCTTTCGCAAAAATTAAATTACATGGAATTAATTAAATAAAAAAAAGAAAGAACTTGTTTTTGTGTTTTTAGTATTTTAGGATTTAATAGAAAAAATTAATTGAAATTAAACGCTAACCCTAATTCTATTTTATTTTAATTCATTAAGAAAACATTAGATTTTAACCTAAATTAACCCTAATTTTTATACAAATTTAATTATAAAAATAAATAAAATAAATAATATTATTATAAAAAAGAAAAATTAAAAAAGGAATAAAAACATTAATTAAACCTAATTCTATGTTTTTTATATTTTTTATTAAAAGAATTAAAATTGCAAACCTAATTTAAAACTAAATTCAATTACATGCAAATTTATTTAAGAAAATACTAAAATTATTTATTGTTTTTTTCTTTTCTGATTTTTATGGTGGTATTTTTATATTTATGAAAATAATAATTAAATTAAAAAATAATAATTAAAAGAAATAGAATAAAATAAAAAAAAGATATGGCAAACCTAGGGGGGTGGTAGTCCCCAAAGTGGAGGTATAGCCCAAGAAATCTGAGCCCAATGACCTTCAGGTCCGCTGACTTTTCCAGACACCATGTGGCACCTTTGACTAGGGCCTACCCTATGCTTTAAATCTGAGCCTTTAGATTGATGTCACTAACACGTGGGCGACTGGATCTTGGAAGTGTACCATGGTCTTCAACGTTGGCGCTGCATGTGAATATGAAGTGGAAAATAATATTGAAAGGGGGTGAGGACCTGGGGCTCGAACCCAGGTCCTGAAGGTTATCCATTCGCTTCTTAGCCAGCTGCGCCACTGAATCATTTTGTTAAATAAATAAACAACAAACAATATAATATGAAATAACGCGTTAGTGGATTTTGCGCGCAAAAATTCAAATGCACCAGTCAAGCCTCGCCACCTAATCATCTTCCTCGTTTGGTTTTATTTTTTCTGAAATACAAAAGCAATATGCAACGGTTTTCAAACGTTGCCATAGGTAATATATTAGAAAATAGCGAATAGGCCATAAGGCCTCATAAATTGGGCGCGATGAGGCCATTGTTTTCGTCCAAACTCCCTGAATCCATCCATGGCATTGTGGTGGTCTAATTTTACAGTATTAGGAAACCCCTAATTTGGAGTCCAAGAAACCCTAGCCTGCATCAATGGTAAAATCATATACATCGCACAAAAACGCAATTAATTTGTATGGTTAGTTTCAGAATCTCATAATGAACATGAATCAAGCATTAAAAGTTACAAAGGATGCATGAATCATGATGCACGATTATGAATTTTTCTTGGTACAGTTTGCACTCATGTTACCAATTCTTGAAGTTATGGTGGATGATTTTGATCAGAAACCCTTCCTTGAAGCTTCAGGAAGGTGATGGAATGAAAGTTTTGCCTTGAATCGTCCTCCACAAGTGTTTTCAGAATTCAGATTTTTAAGAAAAAGTTCAAGTTTTTTTATGGCTTTTGGGCGCAGCTCAGTGGTCAGGCTGATTAGGTTTTCGTTCAGGCTTATGTATAGAATAGATTAGGTCAAAGAAATTGTCCAAAGATCCATGAATTAAAGAATTCAATATTTGATTTCTTCACCATGATTTCCAAATCTTTTTCCATGTGTTTTTTGTTCTCAATCATACCAATCAATCCAAATCTTTCCATATTGGTACATGCACGAAATCTTGAGGGTAAAACATGCACAAAAAGATTTAAAACTTTAGGTTAAGTATTTTTCATACATTTAATTTGATTTAAATGAATTATTATAAATAAAAATTCAATTAAATAAATAAAAAATGAAGAAAGACTTCCCTTTGGGCCAAGTAGTCGTGCACATGCCATGGATGATGATTTGTGGAAGAAAAATGGGCCCATTAGCAATTTTAGACCATTTGAATCAATGTTGACTTTTCAAAATATCCAAAAATTTCCCAACTTCCACAAGGCATAACTTGCTCAATGTTTAAGCTTTTCTCATGTTCTTGGACATTTTGGAAAGGTCTTTGAGTCCTCTAACCAATGCCTTTGGTCCCATGTCATTTTGATTTACCAATCTCAAGTTATGGCCTTTGACTTAAAGTCCCTTTTTGTTGACTTTTGAAAATGACCTATAATGTTGAAATTGATAACTTTTTGTGAGAGCATTTCTTGGACTTGAAGTATGAAGATGAGTTGTAGGAAATGTCTTTATCTTCAAAATGAGCTTTGGATGGAATTTTTCTGATAATCCATGTGAAAGTTATGCCCTGGTCAATTTACAGTTGACTTTTTCAACTGTCCAAATAAGGAAACTTTTGCATCTTGATGATTTCTGAGCCAAACTTTGAGAATCATGATCAAGCATTGATCAAATGATGTTTGTGGCTTCAAAATGATATGTTGACCAAAAATTTGAACTTTTGACTGTCAAATGACCATTTTGCCCCTACAGTTGACTGTAGTGCAATTTAGGGTTTTGACTGTGCAATTTTGTGCTGAATGTCTTGAAACTTGGTATGAGGATGCTAGACCATATTTGTAGGCATGTGAGACTTGATTGAGCCTTTAGAAACTTCATTTTCTTGATCAAAACAAAAACCTTAATCTTGACTGTTTAGGAGACCTTTGACTGTGCAACCCTTGGGGAACTTTGAAGCTTGACTTGGCAATTTCTTGAAGAATATGGGAGGGAAAATTTTGGGGTACAACAGTTGCCCCTGTTCAATCTTCTTAGACCTGAGGATGCAGATTGGCTGACGTGCCTTTCGTAATCCGAGGGTAGAAGATGATTGAACACTAGAGTGCCCAGAAATTTGCGCTCACATAGTAGCAGTGTGATGATGGAATGGGCTTATAGATGCCATTTAGAGATTGGTGAATAGGAAGATGGGCTTATAGATGCCATGCTAGGAGATGATCGCGTAAGAGATTCCTTAGCGAGAACCTGCATACCTGCAAAAGAAAAAATGAGTACCTGACACGTTGCAAGAACTGGTTTTCAGATGCTTGGTATAGACATATCCTGAATGGTTACAGGAGCTGAGTCTGGAGCTTCACAAGATGATGAATGAACCATGGATGGTTACTACCTTAGCATGAACAGTAAGAGAACCTTGGGTGACTTTAACCTCCACAACGCTCGTTGAGAAAATCTTGGCAGGAATTACCATCTTCGCAGTATCGGGAAGAGAACCAATAGGCAATTATAATCTGAAAGGGAATTACATCTCACGCACCGTCGGGGAGAGGACCACAGGAAATCATAACCTAAAAGGGAATTACATCTCACGCACCGTCGGGGAGAGGACCACAGGAAATCATAACCTAAAAGGGAATTACATCTCACGCACCGTCGGGGAGAGGACCACAGGAAATCATAACCTAAAAGGGAATTACATCTCACGCACCGTCGGGGAGAGGACCACAGGAAATCATAACCTAAAAGGGAATTACATCTCACGCACCGTCGGGGAGAGGACCACAGGAAATCATAACCTAAAAGGGAATTACATCTCACGCACCATCGGGGAGAGGACCACAGGAAATCATAACCTAAAAGGGAATTACATCTCACGCACCGTCGGGGAGAGGACCACAGGAAATCATAACCTAAAAGGGAATTACATCTCACGCACCGTCGGGGAGAGGACCACAGGAAATCATAACCTAAAAGGGAATTACATCTCACGCACCGTCGGGGAGAGGACCACAGGAAATCATAACCTAAAAGGGAATTACATCTCGCGCACCGTCGGGGAGAGGACCAAAGGAAATTATAACCTAAAAATGGAATTACATCTCACGCACCGTCGGGGAGAGGACCATAGGAAACTTATAATCTTAAAGAAAAACCTAAAATGGAATCATCTCATGCACCGTCGGAGAGAGAACCAATAGGAACTTATAATCTCAAAGAAAAACCTAAAATGGAATCATCTCATGCACCGTCGGAGAGAGAACCAATAGGAACTTATAATCTCAAAGAAAAACCTAAAATGGAATCATCTCATGCACCGCCGGAGAGAGAACCAATAGGAACTTATAATCTCAAAGAAAAACCTAAAATGGAATCATCTCATGCACTGTCGGAGAGAGAACCAATAGGAACTTATAATCTCAAAGAAAAACCTAAAATGGAATCATCTCATGCACCGTCGGAGAGAGAACCAATAGGAACTTATAATCTCAAAGAAAAACCTAAAATGGAATCATCTCATGCACCGTCAGAGAGAGAACCAATAGGAACTTATAATCTCAAAGAAAAACCTAAAATGGAATCATCTCATGCACCGTCGGAGAGAGAACTAATAGGAGATTATAATCTGAATAACTTCTACTGAGTCTTCAAAAGAAAAATCTGTTGGGAGTCGATTTAGCTGGACTAGAGAAGGCCTTGGACTGGATAAGAAATCTTTGGAGTTGATTAACTGAACCGGCCTTGGTCTTGAGATATGGTGGAGAATTTAGCTGAATCTTTCCTGAAAGGTAAAGGTCAGTCATATGCAATGCATGATATGGATCAAGCAATGATGTTCTCAACATAAATGAGATTTGTATGATATGATGCGTCTATGCATGCTATAATGATGTATGTGATGTTTATGTATGTTTTCGTCTAGGAAAGTAAATCCTTGACGGGTGCCGGGAAGTCACTCCTGGGCTGATGTTGAAGAATAAGCTTGTACTTCCGTTGGGGATGATAATTGCAAGAATACCGGTAGGAGAAGATGACTCCATTGAGGAATAAACTTGGCAACTGGAAGATTCTGCGGGGAGAAGAGTACTCTAGCGACCATGCTGGGAAGTGATACTCTGTGGGGAGAGGGATGCTTCATTGAATTGTTGATAGTAATTTGCTGAGGATATCTTTGTTGTATTGGAAGTGTTGATAGACTTTGCTGGGGATAAGAAAGAACTGTGTTGACGACGACCTTTCCGTAGCTTTTGGCTGAGGATAACCCAGTTATATCCTGTTAAGGAAATAACTCTTTGAATAGAGCCGGACGACGCGTTCGTGCTTTGCGAGGATAAGCTTCCAGAATTTACTGGGGATAAGCTTACTGCTTGGGGGAGATGAATTCCAACTTTCCGGGGGAACTAGATTAGACTTTTCTGGGGAAGTTTTGAACTGCAGGGGAAGTGATTCCTTTGAATGTTTGATGTACCACCGGGGAACAATCTTTAGACCAAGACTGCCGGGGATGCTTGTTAAGAACATGTATATTGCTGCTGGGGAAGGTTGAGATCTACTGGAGGACACCCAACTTCCTTGAGATTTGATAACTCTGCTTGGAGAAGAATGCACTGACTGCTGACTTACTCTCTGGGGAATTAAGATGTATTGGTCGTGTTCTTTAGCTGAACCTACCTTGGTACCTTGGAGGACAGAACAATTAGATTGCTTAGACAACTCTTTATTGCCCCTGTTTCTAGTGTCACCTGTAATCGATTATTTGTTTCGTATGCAAATATTTACGAGTTAGCAAATTATTGTCAATGCATATATCACCAATTGAACCTTGGACGTTCTTCGCAAAACAAACAGAAAAAGAAAAACAGTTGGCACGTTTAACTGAAAAGTATATTTGTATTGATTTTGAATGGCCTGAAAATAGGCGTTTTGTGTACAAGAGGCTGACGTCCTAGTAAGAGAACACCGCCGAACAAAAGAATTTATACAACTTTGTACAAAAGAAAATAAAACAGCTGTGTGAAATGAATGATCCCACTGGGTTTCAACTCTTCTATTGCCTTTATAACTCCGAGCGTCTCATCACTTGATGACCTTGGTTGAAGGTGGAGCTGACTGATCGATGCCGTCTGAACTTGATGTAGATACCGGATTCTGGATGCAAAGTGATCAATGAGACATAGTATTACGCTTTTATCCCTAATTTTTGCCTGGACCGCCTGTGATACGGTGGGAGAACTGACTAGTGTTTTGCGTTCGTATTCGCACTTGTGCGGTTGAGCAAGAGTCGCCACCGACTTTTTATTTTATCCTAAGGGAAAGGCTAAAAAAGCACAGCAAAAACCTTTTGAGATATTTCGTGGGTTCGGGGGATAGATTATGAAAAGGGAAGGTATTAGCACCCTTTTCATCCATGGTTATCCATGGGCTCTTAGTTACTTGGTTTTTTAGATCACTTGCCTTGTTTTTCGATTGCTTTGAAAATGGTGTGTGTGTGGGTGCTTTTTGAAAATGTTTTGAAAAAAGATGCCTTGTCTTAGGCAACTAATGTATTTGACTCGTGATTGAGTGTTTTACAAAAGTGTGGATCTTTTCGAAAAGATATTTCAAATGTTTTTGAGAGTTTGTTTGAAAGTGTTGTGGATTGTGGTTTTTTGAAAAGAAGGCAAGTGTTTTTGCAAATTGATCTCAAGTAACTAAGAGTTTTGTCTACCCTATTGTACTCAAAGGTTTTTGTTATGTTTTAACCCCTTTTAACAATTTTGTTCCACCATTGAAGTTGATGGACAATCTTGCGTTTAGGAAGTTTATTCGGGACGGGCGCGGGTCATCGTATGGACCATGAATGCAATGATGCCAAGTGTCTTTGGCAATTTGCTTTGAAGGGACTATGATCATTCCGTTTAGGCAACACTTTGAGACTTATGATCATTTGATTTTTTTTTGCCAAAGATACTCGACGTGCAAGCATGGCCCATTTTGGAAGGCAACATGTGGGATTACCCTAGAGGGTGCAAGTGTGATTGTGTATTGATTACATGTATTTGTCTTTGTATTAGGTTATCTAGCGTTTGATTTTATGTACATACAAACCCTAGGTCTAACCATGGTATAATTGGAAAACTGTAAATTGCGGAATGTAAAATCTACGCTATTACAAAATAGTGTCCGGGAGTGGGGGTATAAATGTACAAATGAGGATGAGACTTAGGATCGTAGGGTCCAATAGATTAACCGAATCGAACCAATCAAGTGTAAATGTAACGAATGTCAATATAAGCAAACATATAATGTATCAAAATGCCAGCATATTGTGTAGGTGTATATGTATTGTGTGTAATTATTTACAGGTGCGACAATATGAAATTAATGCGAGATTAGGGTTTTTGACCTAGATATGCGTTTTAACGAATCTTTGATTTGTATATTTTTAATATGTACAAAAAAGAAAATGTTTTTAATAGAATGCTCAAATTTTAATTAAATTGTATCTTTATTTGTTTATATACAAAAAGTATTTAAATCAAATGTTTGTGAATTTTAATATTAGAGAAAAAATGTATTTCTATTATTATGTATAAGTATACACTTTAATTAAAAGGATGGGAAAAGCTTTTTATTTTAACTATATGATAGAAATGTGATATGTACAAATGTATTTTAATGTGTATATTAAAAAAAATGTTTTCAAGTTAATTATGTATAAAAAGCATTTTATTATTTTATATACAAATATACATACTTAAAAGAAAAAGGATGTTTAACTATATGATAAAAAAAGTATGATATGTACAAATATTTAAATTAAAAATCTATATATAAAAGAAAAGTATCTTCTTAAAAGAAAAGGAAAAGCTTTTTCATATTTTTATTGTGGTATAAACGTTTTATAAATAATAAAAGAGAGTTTTGTTAATTTAAAAGTAAAAAAGAAAAAAGTGAATGTTTTGTTTTCTTTAAACCATTTACAGTTAAAACCAAGACAGATCAGGAATGGGCTTGGGCGGATATTGGAGACGGGTCAGGCCCATGATTTTGAAGCAACATTTTTAGGGTTAGGGAATTGTTATTCAGTTGAGACGCGTTAGGGTTAGGCGATACAGAGGCGCCGTTCGTATGTTCGTTCATTGTCCTTCTCCATCTTCATCTTCCTGAGCAACTCATCCCTCCGGCCACCAACGTCACCCTCAAACCTCTATTCCCTCCATGGCATGAACTCAGCGTCCTCTTGATACAAGGTTTGTTTCAACGTTTATGTTCTTATCTCCTTTTTTACAAATTTGCATGCGTTGTTTTAATTTGAGTTTTGATTCTTAAATTTGTACTATTATGAGGTGGTGAAGAAGAAAGGGAGAGAAGATTGGCTACCTTCGTTCTTTGGAGATGGAGGAGAGGCGGAGGACTGGCGCTCAGGAGGCCGGAACGAGCGGAGGGAGCGTGACGAATCTTTACTTCTTGATGACCCTGGTTAGGTTTTATGATGCTCCTTAGGGTTTTGATGAGGATTTGTGCTGAGAACCCCTTTTTAATTCACTTCTTTATCTCTTCTACTGCATGTTGCCTTGATTTGTTGCTTTGAATTGTTGCTTTGAATTGTTGCCTTGAATTGTTGCCTGGAATTGTTGCCTTGACGAACTTTCTCTCTTCTTCTCTTGTTGCCCTGTGTTACCTTGAACTGGATGCCTTCTGAAGCGTTTTATTGCCCAATGATGTTCATACTGAGGGCCTAGGATTTTTGATTTGGGAATGCTTGTCTCTGAATGATTTTGAATGCTTGCCCAATGAAGATTGTTCTGAGGGTTTTAGCTCGTGATTAGTATATTGCTTGGATTGAATGGTTTTGACAGTGGGTTTGATTGTTTTTGGTTTTAACTGGGCAGTGGGCAGGTTGTGAGTTTAGACTGGTTTTTTGTTGCAACAGGTATGGTTAGTTTACTTCAAACAGGATTGGTGTATTTCAGGTTTTTGGGTTCATGGTTCTCTGACAGGTTAATGGTTGTTTATGGTTTAAGCTTTGACAGGATGAGGCTGAGGCGAGTTATGAGTTTGGCATTTTTGAATGGTTTTTGTGCTTTAGTAAGTTTGATGCAGGTTTTCTTCTTAGTATGTATGATGCTGGTTTTTGGATGGGTTGAACAAGGTTTGTGTGGATTAATGCAGGTTATGGTTCTTTGTGGGTTAATGCAGGTTATGGTAGTGCAGTTTATGTGTTTGGCATTTTTTGAATGATTTTTGACAGGTTAATGGTTGTTTCTTATGGTCATGAGATTGGATGGTTTTAGTGATGGTTGAGGTGTTTGGTTTGACAATTGACAGTAGGCAAGTTGTTTTTTGCTTGTATGGTTCTATATTTGTGATGTTGGTGCTTGGCTCAATCAGGTTCTCTTTTTAAGCTCAGTATATTTTCTTTTGTTCTTTTGTCCTTTCTTCTCTTGGTCTTTGGCGCCTAATACTTGTTCAAACCTTGGTATTTTTTCTTGATCCAAGTTGCTGGGTAGTTTTACAAAGTTTCTTGGCACTTTTCTGTTTTGGTAATTGCCTCTGCTGTGTACTTCTGCCCAGTTTTGAGTAATGCTGAATTAATGCTTCTTTTAGCTTTTGCCTTACTGTCTAAGCCTGAAAAACCTGCTTCTATCTCTCTTTTTTCTCTCTCTGTACAGTTTGCATTATAATATTATGCTTTTTGTACTATTTTTCCTGAAAGTGGCCCTGATGGGAAATGATGAAAAAAGAACTTGCTTGCATAACATATTACTTCTGCATATTCATCTTTCTTTGACAGCTTTGGTACTTTGTCTTTTCCTTGATATCTTGGCTAAAACTTCCTCTTTGGTAGCTTTGAGTAGCTTTGTTGATAACTTTGACAGCAAATTGCACTTTTGGCTTTTGATAGAAAGTTGTAACTTGGATTTTTTTCAGTTTGGTTTGAATTTGAAGTTTGAGATTTTGAAACTATGCAGTTTGATATTCTATGCATTTTGACATTTGCATTTTTTCAACTTTGCATAAAAATTCTTCCCTCTCTGTGAACCGGGAAAATTCCCGTGATTTGCAGAGAGGGTTAACTGATCCCAGTCAGTGGCCCTTAATGATGAGTCTAATTTTAACTGTCTTCTTTAATTCAACTGCTTTCTGACTTTCTTTTTCTTTTTTGCAGATAAATAATGGAGCACCGGAGCGAAGTGAAGAATGAAGAATATTAGAAATAGGATAGTTTTTTTTATTTTATTTAATATTTAAATTAATGTAAATTATTGTTTGTAATTTAAATTATAAACAACAATTTGTACAAATAATTCAAATATCAATAAAATCTTTATTACCCAATTAATTCTAATTTTCTTTCTTTATTGTTTATTTATTTATTTAAAACTCTTTGAATTAAAACAATTGAAAAATAAATTTCAATCATTCAATTTTAGAATAATAAATAACTTAAATAAAAACAATATTGATCAATTAAACCTGTCTCTTCCAATATCCAAAGCAAAGCAGCAGTCAACCAAAATAAACTGATCAAGCGCATTCCTTCTTCACTGATTTGCCATAAACACTGTGAATCCAATACTGCATACTGTATTTGACCGGCTCAAAGAAAACAACATGAATTCCAACCACTGTCTCTTTCACTGATTAAATCAAAACAATGCGAATTTAAACCCAATCTCGGAATAACTTGCAAAGTGTGTGGAATTTTAATTTTGCTGAGAATATGCCCATAAAACCTTAATTCCTGATTAAATGCCAAATAACGTTCGCCTGCTCAAAATGCGCCAGAATCACCCAAAACCCTAAGCCAACTGTATGAAACAATCCAGAGTCCTAAAAAATCAGTAAAAACCCTAACTTTGCTTGACTGTCAAGAAAAGTCCGTTTGTCCGATTCTTGAGCCAGTTTGAAAAGTCAGGAAAGGCTTGAAGCTGAGATTTCTTGGGGAAAAATGCGAGGGCAAATTTTGGGGTACAACAGTTGCCCCTGTTCAATCTTCTTAGACCTGAAGAGTTAGATTGGCAAGTTTGCCTTTCGCGACTTGAAGGTAAAAGAAGATTGGACACTACAGTGCCCAGAAAATTTGCACTCGGCGATATGATGGTAGATATGAATGGGCTTACAGATGCCATTTGGTGATGGGCTTAAAGATGCCATCTGGTGTCGTAGAATTTTGTCGGGGGATGGGCTTAGAGATGCCATCTGAAAATGGGCTTACAGATGCCATTCGGCGACTGCTGGTAGGAGGATGGGCTTATAGATGCCATCTGGAAATGTTGAAATGTATGTCAATGATGAGTGGACAAGTATCAGAAGGGCCTCCATGTTTTGGAACATCTCTGAATCGGGGTCCGAACAAGCAACAGATTGACGTCCATGTCTGGAGAATCTGTAAACTATTTTCAGGAGTTGGGACTGAATAAGCAATGGAGCAGCATCCGTTGTTGGGAAGCGTCCGTAAACTATCTTCAGAAGTCTGAACAAGTTGGTAGATCGACATCCGTTGTTGGGAAGAATCTGTAAACTGTTTTCAGGAATTCTGGAAGAAGAATCTGAACAAGTGATAGGTTAACATCCGTTTACTTGGAGAACCCGTGAACTATTTTCAGAAATCTTGAGATTGAATCAGCAATGGAGCAGCATCCGTTGTTGGGAAGCGTCCGTAAACTAATTTCAGAGGTTGCATCTGAACAAGCTGATAGATTAACATCCGTTACTTGGGAAGAATCCATGAACTGTTTTCAGAAGTCTTGAAGAAGAATCTGAACAAGTGATAGGTTAACATCCATTTACTTGGAGAACCCGTGAACTATTTTCAGAAATCTTGAGATTGAATCAGCAATGGAGCAGCATCCGTTGTTGGGAAGCGTCCGTAAACTAATTTCAGAGGTTGCATCTGAACAAGCTGATAGATTAACATCCGTTACTTGGGAAGAATCCATGAACTGTTTTCAGAAGTCTGGAAGAAGAATCTGAACAAGTGATAGGTTAACATCCATTTACTTGGAGAACCCGTGAACTATTTTCAGAAATCTTGAGATTGAATCAGCAATGGAGCAGCATCCTTTGTTGGGAAGCGTCCGTAAACTAATTTCAGAGGTTGCATCTGAACAAGCTGATAGATTAACATCCGTTACTTGGGAAGAATCCATGAACTGTTTTCAGAAGTCTGGAAGGATAATGGTTTTAGTCTGTCGACTGATCTTACCTGAAAAGGCAAAGAGTTAGCTGTATGCAATGTTATGATGCATGATACAATGTATGTTATGTGCTATGCATATAAATGGATGCGTTTGTAAGCTGGAGATCTGTCTTGCAAATGATAGATGAATCCGGGATAGCGGGAGATAGAAGTATCCTGACTGCTGCTGGGGAACGAAGAGGTTGGGTTGTATACCCATCCTCTGGGAAATTCCTGAAGTCTTCTACTGGGGAGTACCAATCTAGTAGACTTAATGCCGGGGAGGTAGGATTGAGAGTCTTCAGCTTGGAGGGAAGTATCTTTGGAGATTTCACTGGGGAACTCAAGATTTATCTTCCTAAAACTCTGTGGGGAGAAGGCTCAATAGTCTGGCTCCGCTGGGGATAAGTTTGAAGCTTTAAACTCTGAGGGGGAATGATTTCTGGAGGATTCTTCTGCTGGGGATTTGTTGATAAGTTGTGCTGGGAGACTTGATGAACTCCGCTGGGGATAGGAAGAACTTTGGCGAACGCGATCTTCCGCGATTGTTAGCTGAGGATAACCCAGTTATAATCCTTTGTGAGGAATATCTTTGGATAAAACTTGGGAAGGACGTCCGTACTCTGCGGGGAAATATCCTTCGGAACCTTACTGGGGATAAGCTTCGAGAACCTGTTGGAGATAAACCTCAGGGTTTGCTAGGGATATGGATTTCAAATCTCTCGGGGGTTTCCTTCGAAAGGGTGTCAAGATATCCATATGTACCTTCATCCTATCAGTAAAATTTTTTTCTTAGGTTCATTTAGGAAGTGATTATGTTTCAAATGCATATGCTTATTCAATAAAACATTGGACGTTTCTCAAAATAAAACAAGTAGTGTAAGAGAAAAAGAAAAGGGGAATGACACAAATTTTGGGAAGAGTATTTATATTGATTTTCTTTGAGTATATTTGTACAACGGAGACAATCATCCTAGTAAGAGGATTCTGTCGTAAATATTGAAAGATTTATACGAAATAAAGGATGGCTATGTGAAATAATTCCATGGGATTCCATTCCGCTATAACTTTCACAACTCTGAATATTTGTCCATTCAATGCTTCGTTTGACGATAGCTGGGTTGGTCAGAAACCTGGAACCGATTGATGAAGAGATTGTCTTTGAAGTGATCCGACGAGACATAGTCATACGCTTTAATTCCCTAACTTTTGCCCGAATCGCCCTTTCGGGTTTTCGATTCACCGGGAAACCCCTTTTTGCCCAAGCCGCCCTTTCGGGTTTTCGACTTGCCGGGTGTACGGATTTTTTGTTTTTATCCCTAATTTTTGCCTGAACCGCCCTTTCGGGTTTTCGGTTCACCGGGATGCCCATTTTTGCCCAAGCCGCCCTTTCGGGTTTTCGACTTGTCGGGTTATTTTATGCGTAGTATCTTTTAACTATGTCTGCGTTTGCAGGGTGCGGCAAATCGTCGCCGTCCATGGTGGTCAGAATCATTGCACCACCAGAAAATATGCTCTTGATCACAAATGGTCCTTCATATGTAGGAGTCCATTTGCCCCTGGGATCACTTTGCGGCAAGATAATCCGCTTGACTACTAGATCTTCGAATTGATATACTTGACGTATGACTTTCTTATTGAAAGCCTTGATCATCCGTTTTTGATACGTCTGACCATGGCATATAGCAGCAAGTCGCTTTTCGTCGATCAAATTGAGTTGATCAAGTCGGGTTTGCATCCAATCATCTTCATTCAAACCTGCATCCTTCATAATCCTTAGAGAAGGGATCTGGACCTCCATAGGCAAGACAGCTTCCATGCCATAAACCAAAGAAAATGGGGTTGCCCCAGTTGAAGTACGTATCGTCGTACGGTATCCATGCAGAGCAAACGGTAACATCTCATGCCAGTCTTTGTAAGTGACTGTCATTTTCTGAATGATCTTTTTAATGTTTTTGTTCGCAGCTTCAACAGCACCGTTCATCTTCGGCCGATAGGGAGATGAATTATGATGATAAATCTTGAACTGCTCGCACAATGCAGTGATCATTGTGTTATTCAGATTTGTACCGTTGTCTGTAATGATCCTGTCTGGAACACCATACCGACATATGAGATTTTGCTTGATAAAGCGGGCAACCACATTTTTGGTAACAGAGGCGAAGGAAGCTGCTTCGACCCATTTAGTGAAGTAGTCAATGGCAATCAGGATGAAGCGATGTCCGTTGGAAGCCGTGGGCTTGATCTCTCCGATCATATCAATGCCCCACATTGCAAAGGGCCACGGAGCAGTCAGGACGTTGAGGGGAACCGGAGGAATATGCACTTTGTCAACGTAGACTTGACACTTGTGGCAAGTACGGGAATGTTGATGGCAATCAGCTTCCATGGTAGACCAGTAATAGCCTGCCCTCAGGATCTTCTTAGCCATTGTGTGACCGCTTAAGTGAGTGCCAAATGTGCCGCTGTGTATATCAGTCATGATCAACTCTGCTTCAGCTTTATCCACACATCGGAGTAATACACAATCATGGCTTCGTTTGTAAAGGATGTCATTGCTTAGGAAGAATTTAGCAGCGAACTTCCTTAAGAACTTCTTGTCATTTACGGAAGCTCCTTCAGGATAATCTCTAGTCTCGAGATACCTTTTGATTTCATGGAACCAAGGTTGTTCTACTATTTCTTCGGTATTAATCTCGTGGCAATGT
The DNA here is from genome assembly GCA_948472305.1 of Vicia faba. Classification (NCBI taxonomy): domain Eukaryota; kingdom Viridiplantae; phylum Streptophyta; class Magnoliopsida; order Fabales; family Fabaceae; genus Vicia; species Vicia faba. The sequence continues at coordinate 1,055,055,517 of OX451738.1, read as the reverse complement.
GCCGGTTCATCCATTCGCTTGATGGTGATTTGGGGAGCCTCGTTATCCCAGTTGAGTTTAAACATGGAGGACATTGTAGCTAAGGCATCCGCTAGCTGATTCTCTTCTCGCGGGAAATGCTCGAAGGTAATTTGCTCGAAGTGAGGCAACAATGTCAGGACATGTTCTTTGTATGGGATAAGATTAGGATGCTTGGTATCCCACTCTCCTTTGATCTGACTGATGACCAAAGCCGAGTCCCCAAATACGATCAAAGATTTGATCCCCAAGTCTATAGCAGCCTTGAGACCAAAGATGCAAGCTTCATACTCAGCCATGTTGTTTGTGCAGCTGAAGCAAAGTCGGGCCGTGAAAGGTGTGTGACAACCTTCCGGAGAAATGAGTACTGCGCCAATACCGTTTCCAAGCGCATTTGAAGCACCATCAAAGTACAGGGTCCATCGGGATCCCTTTTCGGGTCCGTCATACGGTCCGTTACCTTTAATGTTGTCCAAATTCATGATGTCCTCGTCTGGGAAGTCAAATCTCATGGGTTGATAGTCTTCGATAGCCTGATGAGCCAGATGGTCAGCTAGTACACTCCCTTTTATAGCTTTTTGGGTGGTGTACTGGATGTCATATTCAGTTAAGATCATTTGCCATCTAGCTATCCTTCCAGATAAAGCGGGCTTCTCGAAGATATACTTGATAGGATCCATTTTGGAAATCAACAAGGTAGTATGAGTCAGCATATACTGTCTTAGTCGGCGAGAAGCCCATACCAAAGTGCAACAAGTTTTCTCGAGCAGTGAGTAGCGAGTCTCACAGTCGGTAAACTTTTTGCTAAGGTAATAAATAGCATGCTCTTTTCGACCAGACTCGTCATGCTGGCCCAAAACACATCCCATTGAATTATCCAAGACGGTCAAATACATGATCAATGGTCTTCCTTCGACGGGTGGCATCAGAATAGGAGGTTCTAGCAAATATTCCTTGATTCTATCAAAAGCAGCTTGACAATCGTCGTTCCATTCCACTACCTGATCTTTTTTCAAGAGTTTGAAGATTGGCTCACAGGTAGAGGTCAGGTGTGAGATGAATCTGGCAATATAGTTTATGCGCCCCAAGAATCCTCTAACTTCCTTTTCAGTACGGGGAGCAGGCATCTCTTGTATTGCTTTTACTTTTGCTGGATCGACTTCGATGCCTTTGTTGCTTACAATGAATCCCAAGAGTTTACCAGACCTAACCCCAAAAGTGCATTTACTTGGATTCAGCCTGAGCTTGTATTCTTTCAATCTGGCAAACAGCTTTTCCAGATGTTCAAGGTGCTCTTCCTCTGTTTGTGACCGAGCTATCATATCGTCTACGTAAACTTCAATCTCATGATGTATCATATCATGAAATAAAGCCACCATGGCGCGTTGATAAGTTGCCCCTGCGTTCTTCAGCCCGAACGGCATCACCTTGTAACAGAAAGTGCCCCACTGTGTGACAAAAGTTGTTTTCTCCATATCTTCGGGGGCCATCTTGATTTGATTATAGCCCGAGAATCCATCCATGAAGGAAAACACTTTGTGCTGAGCTGTATTGTCGATCAAGATGTCAATATGAGGTAGCGGGAAATCATCCTTAGGGCTGGCCCTATTCAAATCCCGGTAGTCCACACACATTCTGACTTTGCCATCCTTCTTTGGTACTGGCACAATGTTAGCGACCCATTGAGGATAGGACGTAACAGCAAGAAAGCCAGCATTGAATTGTTTCATTACTTCTGCCTTGATCTTTTCGGACATGTCAGGCCTCATTCGGCGAACTTTTTGCTTGATTGGTGGGCAATCCTCTCTTGTGGGGAGACGGTGAACCACGATGTCTGTGTCTAGACTCGGCATGTCTTCATAGGACCAAGCGAAGATTTCAACATACTCATTCAACAACTGTATCAGGCGTTTCTTGACATCCGATTTCAGATTAGCACCCACTTGCACCTCCTTCCGATCCTCCTCGGTTCCCAAGTTAACAACTTCCAATGGCTCTTCATGCGGTAAGATGGCCCTTTCCTCTTGTTGCAGGAGTCTGGCTAGTTCCCCGGGTACTTCACAACCTTCGTCATCCTCATACTCGGCTAAATTGACCAGATCTTCAGAGTTATTGAAAGATACAGCAGAATAGTCGCCCATGGAATCCGGAGTGGATGGGTACCTGCATTGGTGAGTGTGGGTGTGTGTAAGGGATAGCCATCCTTAAACAAAAATGCAAGAGGAAAGAAAATGAACACAAGCAGTTTATCAAATGAAAAACGTCCAATGAATCATTAAACATGGCATATGGATATGAAAAATAATCAAAACCCTTACAAGTGGACCTACATGCCCCGGGCAAGGCAGGAGGTGCAAAGATAGTGTACGGATTGTTTGAAAGCAAATATTACAGACCAAATAGGAAATGTTTAATAGATAAATTACTGATGAATAAAAGTGATGGGGACAAAGTCTTTTGCCTCCCAATTGCTCAATCCCCCTTCGACAGTTGGGTAAACCCACTCTTCAATGTTGCTCTCCCTGTCTTCATCTTCCAAGGCGTTGATTCCATAGGGAGAAATTTTGACCGGCGCCCTCACAATCTTCGAACGGCGCATAGCTTTCTGGCCAGCGGCTGTGAACCCTAATCCAAACTTGTCAGTCTTATGAGGAAAATCGGGTAATTGCCCCCATGCTGAATTCTTCCCTTCTTTGATTGCGGCTCTTGCATCCTCTAGAGATGCCATCCTGGCCATCTGTCTTGGTGTCTCAGCTGCCAACTTTGCCACTGCTATTTCAGGAAGGACTTCTTCGAAATGTTGAAACGGTGTCTCAATGAACTCTCCTTCAACCTCCACATACCGGAAAGAATTTAAGTGACTAATCATGTACTCTTCTTCGCCGTGGACAGTGATGATCTTTCCCTTGACAGGATACTTCAGCATTTGATGCAAAGAGGAGGTGACTGCCCCAGCATGGTGTATCCAAGGTCTACCCAGCAGGCAGGAGTATGATGGGCGGATATCCATTACATAGAAAGTGGACTTAAATACCTCAGTACCTATCTTGATGGGAATTTCAACCTCTCCGTGGACCATTCTCTTCGAACCATCGAAAGCTCTGACAACAATATCACTCGGCTTCAATTCCAACCCTTCACAATCTAGTCGGTCCAGGGCCTTCTTAGGCAAAACATTCAGCGATGAACCGGTATCAACCAACACATGTGCAAGGGTGGTTTCGCGACACTCGATCGAAATATGCAAAGCATCATTGTGGTTTCGGCCCCTGGGAGTTAGGTCGGCATCAGAAAAACCTAATCCATTGTCCGCAGTCAGGCTAGCCACGCAATGTTGGAATTGATCTGCAGAGGTTTCCTGGGGCACATGAGCTGCCTTCAGAAACTTAATCAAAGCTTGAGCATGCGCTTCTGAGCAAAGCAGTAGTGCCAGCATGGAGATCTTGGAGGGGGTTTGCCCCAACTGTTCCACCATATCGTAATCACTTCTCTTGATTATCCTCAAAATCTCGTCCATTTCCTTCTTGGAGGCTTCCGGGATCACCAAGGGTTGAGCCCTCGTCCTGACGGGCTCATCTTGTATTCCCTTTCCTTTATCAGCAATGGTAGGAGAGACAGCATTAGGAACAACAGCCTCTTCGATCAAAGGAGTTCTGGCGGAGAGTTTTACTGGTGCGGGGATAACTTCTTTAGCTGGTGTGGGTCCAAAGACTGCTCTTGGAGGAGCAATCTCTGGAGAGAATATTCTCCCGCTCCTGGTGATTTTGCTGGTGCCCGCAATGTTACTAATGTTGGCTTCTTCATCATCTGAATTCTCTTTAATTACTTCGATTTGCTTGATACCATGGTAGTAGATGTCACCACCATAGTTCCAAGGTATCGATTTCTCAGAAACATAGGGAACAGGCCCTGGCATGGTGATCTTCAAAGGTATGGACTTTGCAGCTGGTGTAATCTTAACAGGCTTTTTGACGGCCTCGGAAAGATTGGCGTGAATGGTTATAATTGAGACATTTTCAACTTGAACTGGAACAGCAGGAACTTTTTCGAACAAAATTTGTCGGCTATCCATGAGGCCTTGGATGCCTTTCATCAATAGCGGACAATCCAACGGCAGAGAGTGGCAACAGTAACAGTCTTCTTTACATCCCGGGAAGATCTCGGCCCTCAACAAATTCGATTTAATGGTTAGCAGTGGAGTAGTCAGATCACTAACGTCGGCAACATACAGATCCTCTTCAATGGCATTGACATTCCGACCGTGCTTCGGCATAGGTGCAGATATCACATTGGGTTTTTCTAGAGCGTCAAACTCTACCTCCTTAGCCTCTATCAGGTCTTGGATCTTGTGCTTGAGTGCCCAACAATTATTGGTGTCGTGTCCAACACTGTCTGAATGATAGGCGCACTTGGCATCGGCATGATAATGCGGGGAAGACGTATTCACATTCTTTGGTGCCTCCTTGATGGTGGCAAGGTTCAACTTCAAAAGATGGGGAAGCACTTGCGCCGAAGTCATGTTAATACGGGTGAACTGCCGTTGTGGCCTTTCCACCCGTTGCTGATTTGGTCTGGCCTGGTTATAGCGAGGCTGCTCACTTGGAGTGTTTTGAATCATTACGGCCCCCACAGTTGGCCGACGCTCCATCTTCCCTGCTCTTCTCTGAGAATATACCATAGCTGTCTCCTTCTTAAACGGATTCTTCTCAACATTTGCAGTAACACCCTTCTGAATCTTTCCTGACTTGATGCCAGCTTCAATTCTTCCGCCCGTTAAGATCAAATCGGTAAACCCCGCGGAAGAGTTACCAATCAGATGATTGAAAAATGGCCCAGATAGGGTCCCAAGAAACATATCAACGAGCTCACGATCGGTTAAAGGAGGCTGCACCCTGCCAGCCAAATCCCTCCATTTTTGTGCATATTCTTTAAATCCCTCGCTTGTTCCTAGTGACATACCCTGAAGTTGGGTACGAGTAGGAGCAAGATCAGAATTATACTGGTATTGTTTGTAGAAAGCGGTGGCCAAATCTTCCCAATTTCTGACACTGGTTCCTTCTAGCTGATAAAACCACTCCAACTGAGCTCCCGATAGGCTGTCTTGAAAGAAGTGAATCCAGAGATTTTTATCTGCCGTATAGGGTTGAATCTTTCTCACGTAGGACCTGAGGTGCATTTTGGGACAGGACAGCCCATCATACCTTACAAACACTGGCACTTTGAATTTTGGAGGAATCACAATTCCGGCAACCAAGCCCATGTCTTCAAAATCCAAACCCGGTACCCTTTGCAATTCCATGGCAGCCAATCTGTCTTCTAAACCCTTGTACTTATCATCAGCTGGAGGGTATTGTTGGTCAGAATAATCTTCATCCTCTTCGACTTCTTCCTCTTCCGCATCAGACTCGGAAGGCACCGCAACCCGATCTCTTTTACTAGTCCCTTCATCAGAAGTAGGAGGAAATTCAAGCACTCTCCGAGCTTCTCTGTCAAATCTTCTCCCCAAAGTAGCCACTCCGACCCTCTTTTTCTTCTTCACTGGGTCCTTATCCTCCAAATGAGCCTTGATGTCCTCTTGACTCTTAACCAAAGTCATCAAGAGTTGCTAGAACTGTGCATTCTGAGCCTGTAGGTCTTTGACTGTTTGCTCGAGATCCATCCTACTGAAATAAACAGCAGATAGATAAGGAAACCTGGAGTGAGACCTGCTTATGCACATGATGAATGGTATGTTTATGTATGCAATGCATTCAAGGATTTAGAACATTCAAAATTGTTTCAGACAAAGAAGAACGCACGTCATATTAATAAGAAGAAATTTGTTAGTACATAAATGCCCCATGGGCCAAATATTACAAAATAAACTTCTTAAGGCAGAAAGACATTGCGCATCCTCTTTGGTGCGATGTAGGTATTGAGGGCCTCTTGCTCGTGGAGTCGGCGGGTAAGTTCTAGAACCTTCTTTTCACTGGCGTAATAGCTAGCTTCAAAAGTGTTCCGTTCCTCCTTGAGCTGAATCCAACTCTTCTGCATTTCCTCCCACGATGTAGGCATATCTGGATGCAGGATGGTGTAGGGAACCTCTCCTTCATTGACGGGCTCTTTAATCACTGGGAGTACATGAGGATAAGGCATCATTAGACTTTGGGCTCGGGCTCGTACCCACTTGAGATAGGGCTCAAGAGGGATGGAGTTCTTGTGTCCCAGAGTCTTGCTATCAACCTTGTTGAGTTTTCCCCAAGCTCTGATGAATCTTTGGCGGAGTCCTTGCGCATCGTTGTCGAAGTCAAAAACTAGGCTAGGAATCAACATGTCATGAGGGCCATCCCTCCGTGCATATCCAAATTGCCTCAAAGCTAGGCAAGGGTTGTAGGTGATACCTCCCCTGATTCCAAGTAAAGGAACATTAGGAAACTCTCCACAACGATCGACGATGATGACATTTTCTCTGGACCGAGAACACCAATGCACATCAGAATGAGTGAGAGTCATCAACCGTTGGGACCACCTTATACCTTGGTCATTCTTCAAGACAGATTGTGGGAGGTGCGAAATAAACCACCTTGCATGGAGAGGAGTACAGCACATGAGAACACCCCTCTTTCTCATTGTTCGTGTGTAAAATGAGTGAAGGATGTCCCCAAGCAATGTTGGTATCGGGTTTCTGGACAAGAAGATTTTGACGGCGTTGACATCTACCAATTGGTCAGGATTTGGGAACAAGACCAACCCATAGATAAGGAGTGCCACAATCTCTTCAAAGGCTTGTAGGTCCAATGAGTTCCAACATTCTTGTGCCTTCTCAAACAAGAATTTTGCTAAGAATCCTTTGACGCCGCTTCTGGTTTCCCAATGCCCCTTGATGTCAGATGGTTGTAGATGTAATGCTCGAGCAACATCTTCCGGCTTTGGTTCCTTTTCCGTACCGTTGAAGGGTAGTTGATTGAGGATAGGGATTCTTAGGAGTTGAGAAAACTCCTCCAAAGTGGGAACCAACTGATAATCAGGGAAGGTGAAGCAGTGGTGAAGAGGGTCAAAGAACTGGAATAGCACTTTCATCATGTCTTCTTCAATGTTGGTGTTGACTAAGCTGAGCAGTCTACCATGTCTGTCACTGAAGGATGAGTTTTCCGGAATTCTTGAGGTGAGCTCCTTGAGTTGAGGAGAGATTCTCACAAGATTGACTTGGATGGTATTTCTGCGAGGAACTTCCATGACCTACAAAACAAGAACAAAGATAAAGATCCAAACCCTTGACGCGGTTAGTGAATGCATATGATGCTTCATGATGTTTATGATGTATGCACAAAACATATGTACAAGCAAATCACACCAAACCCTAGTTTCAGGCTTGCATGGGGTTTCATAGGTAAGTACCCTCTTGAGTGTAGTTGGCTTAAAAACCTGTCCTATAAATAGTAACCGGGTTCTAAGGAGCTCAATATCACCGGATTGTTTTCATTGTTCATTGTTTTGGTTTAGCCACTTAACTAGCGACCAAAATATTCCAAGAAAACAACCCTCAATGAGTGTAGTATCGAGTATCTACCAACTTCGGACTGTACCAAAGCCGGTCATCTCACTACCCCTAATAAAAGGCCAAGATGGTCAAGTAAGGTTCTAGGTCATTAGTGCTTAGTGACATCACTCAGCGGCCCCATACTCTCCTTGATTGAACTCAAGGGTTACCGGTACTCACAAATATGTCGCACTAATATAGCTATTGCTTAGACCGTGTCGGTATACCCCGCACAGTTTCCACAACGTATTGCTATCTATGAATGTTTCCCAAAAATCCGGGTGGAGGATTGTAAACCCAAACAATAGAGCCCAAGTATAAAGCAAGCAAAGCAAACAAAATAATCATGCAAGAGAGTGATCTAAAAAACCCTAAGGTAACCCCACTTTTCAAAAATCCCCAGCAGAGTCGCCAGTTCTGTGATACGGTGGGAGAACTGACTAGTGTTTTGCGTTCGTATTCGCACTTGTGCGGTTGAGCAAGAGTCGCCACCGACTTTTTATTTTATCCTAAGGGAAAGGCTAAAAAAGCACAGCAAAAACCTTTTGATATATTTCGTGGGTTCGGGGGGTAGATTATGAAAAGGGAAGGTATTAGCACCCTTTTCATCCATGGTTATCCATGGGCTCTTAGTTACTTGGTTTTTTAGATCACTTGCCTTGTTTTTCGATTGCTTTGAAAATGGTGTATGTGTGGGTGCTTTTTGAAAATGTTTTGAAAAAAGATGCATTGTCTTAGGCAACTAATGTATTTGACTCGTGATTGAGTGTTTTACAAAAGTGTGGATCTTTTCGAAAAGATATTTCAAATGTTTTTGAGAGTTTGTTTGAAAGTGTTGTGGATTGTGGTTTTTTGAAAAGAAGGCAAGTGTTTTTGCAAATTGATCTCAAGTAACTAAGAGTTTTGTCTACCCTATTGTACTCAAAGGTTTTTGTTATATTTTAACCCCTTTTAACAATTTTGTTCCACCATTGAAGTTGATGGACAATCTTGCGTTTAGGAAGTTTATTCGGGACGGGCGCGGGTCATCGTATGGACCATGAATGCAATGATGCCAAGTGTCTTTGGCAATTTGCTTTGAAGGGACTATGATCATTCCGTTTAGGCAACACTTTGAGACTTATGATCATTTGATTTTGTTTTGCCAAAGATACTCGACGTGCAAGCATGGCCCATTTTGGAAGGCAACATGTGGGATTACCCTAGAGGGTGCAAGTGTGATTGTGTATTGATTACATGTATTTGTCTTTGTATTAGGTTATCTAGCGTTTGATTTTATGTACATACAAACCCTAGGTCTAACCATGGTATAATTGGAAAACTGTAAATTGCGGAATGTAAAATCTACGCTATTACAAAATAGTGTCCGGGAGTGGGGGTATAAATGTACAAATGGGGATGAGACTTAGGATCGTAGGGTCCAATAGATTAACCGAATCGAACCAATCAAGTGTAAATGTAACGAATGTCAATATAAGCAAACATATAATGTATCAAAATGCCAGCATATTGTGTAGGTGTATATGTATTGTGTGTAATTATTTACAGGTGCGACAATATGAAATTAATGCGAGATTAGGGTTTTTGACCTAGATATGCGTTTTAACAAATCTTTGATTTGTATATTTTTAATATGTACAAAAAAGAAAATGTTTTTAATAGAATGCTCAAATTTTAATTAAATTGTATCTTTATTTGTTTATATACAAAAAGTATTTAAATCAAATGTTTGTGAATTTTAATATTAGAGAAAAAATGTATTTCTATTATTATGTATAAGTATACACTTTAATTAAAAGGATGGGAAAAGCTTTTTATTTTAACTATATGATAGAAATGTGATATGTACAAATGTATTTTAATGTGTATATTAAAAAAAATGTTTTCAAGTTAATTATGTATAAAAAGCATTTTATTATTTTATATACAAATATACATACTTAAAAGAAAAAGGATGTTTAACTATATGATAAAAAAAAGTATGATATGTACAAATATTTAAATTAAAAATCTATATATAAAAGAAAAGTATCTTCTTAAAAGAAAAGGAAAAGCTTTTTCATATTTTTATTGTGGTATAAACGTTTTATAAATAATAAAAGAGAGTTTTGTTAATTTAAAAGTAAAAAAGAAAAAAGTGAATGTTTTGTTTTCTTTAAACCATTTACAGTTAAAACCAAGACAGATCAGGAATGGGCTTGGGCGGATATTGGAGACGGGTCAGGCCCATGATTTTGAAGCAACATTTTTAGGGTTAGGGAATTGTTATTCAGTTGAGACGCGTTAGGGTTAGGAGATACAGAGGCGCCGTTCGTATTTTCGTTCATTGTCCTTCTCCATCTTCATCTTCCTGAGCAACTCATCCCTCCGGCCACCAACGTCACCCTCAAACCTCTCTTCCCTCCATGGCATGAACTCAGCGTCCTCTTGATACAAGGTTTGTTTCAACGTTTATGTTCTTATCTCCTTTTTTACAAATTTGCATGCGTTGTTTTAATTTGAGTTTTGATTCTTAAATTTGTACTATTATGAGGTGGTGAAGAAGAAAGGGAGAGAAGATTGGCTACCTTCGTTCTTTGGAGATGGAGGAGAGGCGGAGGACTGGCGCTCAGGAGGCCGGAACGAGCGGAGGGAGCGTGACGAATCTTTACTTCTTGATGACCCTGGTTAGGTTTTATGATGCTCCTTAGGGTTTTGATGAGGATTTGTGCTGAGAACCCCTTTTTAATTCACTTCTTTATCTCTTCTACTGCATGTTGCCTTGATTTGTTGCTTTGAATTGTTGCTTTGAATTGTTGCCTTGAATTGTTGCCTGGAATTGTTGCCTTGACGAACTTTCTCTCTTCTTCTCTTGTTGCCCTGTGTTACCTTGAACTGGATGCCTTCTGAAGCGTTTTATTGCCCAATGATGTTCATACTGAGGGCCTAGGATTTTTGATTTGGGAATGCTTGTCTCTGAATGATTTTGAATGCTTGCCCAATGAAGATTGTTCTGAGGGTTTTAGCTCGTGATTAGTATATTGCTTGGATTGAATGGTTTTGACAGTGGGTTTGATTGTTTTTGGTTTTAACTGGGCAGTGGGCAGGTTGTGAGTTTAGACTGGTTTTTTGTTGCAGCAGGTATGGTTAGTTTACTTCAAACAGGATTGGTGTATTTCAGGTTTTTGGGTTCATGGTTCTCTGACAGGTTAATGGTTGTTTATGGTTTAAGCTTTGACAGGATGAGGCTGAGGCGAGTTATGAGTTTGGCATTTTTGAATGGTTTTTGTGCTTTAGTAAGTTTGATGCAGGTTTTCTTCTTAGTATGTATGATGCTGGTTTTTGGATGGGTTGAACAAGGTTTGTGTGGATTAATGCAGGTTATGGTTCTTTGTGGGTTAATGCAGGTTATGGTAGTGCAGTTTATGTGTTTGGCATTTTTTGAATGATTTTTGACAGGTTAATGGTTGTTTCTTATGGTCATGAGATTGGATGGTTTTAGTGATGGTTGAGGTGTTTGGTTTGACAATTGACAGTAGGCAAGTTGTTTTTTGCTTGTATGGTTCTATATTTGTGATGTTGGTGCTTGGCTCAATCAGGTTCTCTTTTTAAGCTCAGTATATTTTCTTTTGTTCTTTTGTCCTTTCTTCTCTTGGTCTTTGGCGCCTAATACTTGTTCAAACCTTGGTATTTTTTCTTGATCCAAGTTGCTGGGTAGTTTTACAAAGTTTCTTGGCACTTTTCTGTTTTGGTAATTGCCTCTGCTGTGTACTTCTGCCCAGTTTTGAGTAATGCTGAATTAATGCTTCTTTTAGCTTTTGCCTTACTGTCTAAGCCTGAAAAACCTGCTTCTATCTCTCTTTTTTCTCTCTCTGTACAGTTTGCATTATAATATTATGCTTTTTGTACTATTTTTCCTGAAAGTGGCCCTGATGGGAAATGATGAAAAAAGAACTTGCTTGCATAACATATTACTTCTGCATATTCATCTTTCTTTGACAGCTTTGGTACTTTGTCTTTTCCTTGATATCTTGGCTAAAACTTCCTCTTTGGTAGCTTTGAGTAGCTTTGTTGATAACTTTGACAGCAAATTGCACTTTTGGCTTTTGATAGAAAGTTGTAACTTGGATTTTTTTCAGTTTGGTTTGAATTTGAAGTTTGAGATTTTGAAACTATGCAGTTTGATATTCTATGCATTTTGACATTTGCATTTTTTCAACTTTGCATAAAAATTCTTCCCTCTCTGTGAACCGGGAAAATTCCCGTGATTTGCAGAGAGGGTTAACTGATCCCAGTCAGTGGCCCTTAATGATGAGTCTAATTTTAACTGTCTTCTTTAATTCAACTGCTTTCTGACTTTCTTTTTCTTTTTTGCAGATAAATAATGGAGCACCGGAGCGAAGTGAAGAATGAAGAATATTAGAAATAGGATAGTTTTTTTTATTTTATTTAATATTTAAATTAATGTAAATTATTGTTTGTAATTTAAATTATAAACAACAATTTGTACAAATAATTCAAATATCAATAAAATCTTTATTACCCAATTAATTCTAATTTTCTTTCTTTATTGTTTATTTATTTATTTAAAACTCTTTGAATTAAAACAATTGAAAAATAAATTTCAATCATTCAATTTTAGAATAATAAATAACTTAAATAAAAACAATATTGATCAATTAAACCTGTCTCTTCCAATATCCAAAGCAAAGCAGCAGTCAACCAAAATAAACTGATCAAGCGCATTCCTTCTTCACTGATTTGCCATAAACACTGTGAATCCAATACTGCATACTGTATTTGACCGGCTCAAAGAAAACAACATGAATTCCAACCACTGTCTCTTTCACTGATTAAATCAAAACAATGCGAATTTAAACCCAATCTCGGAATAACTTGCAAAGTGCTGTGGAATTTTAATTTTGTTGAGAATATGCCCATAAAACCTTAATTCCTGATTAAATGCCAAATAACGTTCGCCTGCTCAAAATGCGCCAGAATCAACCAAAACCCTAAGCCAACTGTATGAAACAATCCAGAGTCCTAAAAAATCAGTAAAAACCCTAACTTTGCTTGACTGTCAAGAAAAGTCCGTTTGTCCGATTCTTGAGCCAGTTTGAAAAGTCAGGAAAGGCTTGAAGCTGAGATTTCTTGGGGAAAAATGCGAGGGCAAATTTTGGGGTACAACACCGCCCTTTCGGGTTTTCAGTCCACCGGGATACCCATTTTTGCCCAAGCCGCCTTTTCAGGTTTTCGACTTGCCGGGTGTACAGATTTTTCATTTCATCCCTTCATTTTGCCCGAACCCTTTTGGTTCGCCGGGAAGCCCTAATTTTTGCCTAGACATGTCAGCCTAGCGGGTCTTTTTTCATGCGTAGTATCTTTTTACTATGTCTGCATTGGCGGGGTGTGGAAGGTCGTCACCATCCATGTTGGTTAAAATCATGGCTCCTCCTGAGAACACATGCTTAACCACAAATGGCCCTTCGTACGTAGGGGTCCATTTACCCCTTGGATCACTTTGAGGAAGGATGATTCGCTTGATTACCAGATCCCCAACTTGATATTCCTGTGGTCTGACCTTTTTGTTAAATGCCCTGATCATCCGTTTCTGATACGTCTGACCATGACAGATAGCAGCAAGTCTCTTTTCATCAATGAGGTTGAGCTGATCAAGTCGTGTCTGGATCCAATCATCCTCATTCAGGTTTGCATCCTTCATTATCCGGAGAGAGGGTATTTGCACTTCGATCGGTAAGACTGCCTCCATACCATAAACCAGAGAGAAAGGAGTTGCCCCGGTTGACGTCCTGGCTGAGGTACGGTACCCATGTAGAGCGAACGGTAACATCTCGTGCCAATCTTTATAAGTCACTGTCATCTTTTGCACGATTTTCTTGATGTTCTTATTTGCTGCTTCTACAGCCCCATTCATCTTCGGTCTGTAAGGAGAAGAATTGTGGTGCTGTATCTTGAACTGTTCGCAGAGCTCAGCGATCATCTTGTTGTTCAGATTGGTACCGTTGTCTGTAATAATTCTCTCTGGGACACCATACCGACAGATCAGATTGTGCCGAATGAACCGTGCCACAACAGTCTTGGTTACCGTAGCATAGGACGCTGCTTCGACCCACTTCGTAAAGTAGTCAATCGCCACTAGGATGAAGCGATGCCCATTAGATATCGTAGGTTTAATCTCACCGATCATGTCTATGCCCCACATTGCAAACGGCCAAGGCGCAGTCAGAACATTCAGGGGAACCGGAGGAACATGCACCTTGTCTGCATAAATCTGGCACTTATGACATGTCCTGGAATGTTGGTAGCAGTCAGCTTCCATTGTGGACCAGTAATATCCTGCCCGTAGGATTTTCTTAGCCATAGTGTGTCCACTGGAATGTGTACCAAAGGTCCCTTCATGTAGCTCTTCCATGATCCTTTCTGCTTCCGTTTTATCCACACAACGCAGTAAGGTTGAATCATGGTTTCGCTTGTACAAGATGCCGTTGCTGAGGAAGAATTTGGCTGCAAACCTTCTCAGGAACTTCTTATCATTGACAGAGGCACCTTCAGGGTACTCCTGGGCTTCCAGATATCTCTTCACCTCATGGTACCAAGGCTTCTCAGTCACCAATTCAGTCTCGAGATCGCAACAGTATGCCGGTTCGTCCAGTTTCCAGATGATGATCCGGGGAGCCTCATTATCCCATTTAACTTTGAACATAGAAGCCATTGTAGCTAACGCGTCCGCCAGCTGATTCTCTTCTCTTGGAAAGTGTTCAAAGGTTATCTCTGTGAAGTGGGGAATCATGGTCAACACACATTCTCTGTAAGGAATTAGGTTTGGATGTTTCGTATCCCACTCTCCTTTGATCTGGTTGATCACAAGAGCGGAATCTCCGAAGACACTCAGAAACTTAATCCTTAGGTCGATCGCAGCTTGAAGACCCATGATGCACGCCTCATACTCTGCCATGTTGTTGGTACAGTTGAAACACAGCCGGGCAGTGAGCGGAGTATGAGTACCTTGAGGTGATATGATTATGGCGCCGATACCATTTCCCAAAGCATTGGAGGCTCCGTCAAAGTGCATAGACCATCGGGATCCCGGTTCAGGTCCTTCATCCGGTCCAGGTACTTCACAATCAGTTACTATCATGATGCTTTCATCCGGAAACTCGAAGTTCATTGATTGATAGTCGTCTACGGCCTGATGTGCCAAGTGGTCTGCCAATACACTTCCCTTGATGGCTTTCTGGGTCGTATACTGAATGTCGTATTCCGTCAAGATCATCTGCCATCTTGCAATTCTCCCAGACAGAGCAGGCTTTTCGAATATGTATTTTATAGGATCCATCTTTGAGATCAATAAGGTAGTGTGAGTCAGCATATACTGTCTCAGCCGGCGAGCAGCCCATACCAAAGCGCAGCAAGTTTTCTCAAGCATTGAGTATCGGGTCTCACAGTCGGTAAACTTTTTGCTAAGGTAATAAATGGCATGCTCTTTTCGGCCAGACTCGTCATGCTTCCCCAGCACACACCCCATTGAGTTGTCAAGCACTGTTAGATATAGTATCAGAGGTCTCCCTTCAATCGGTGGCATAAGGATGGGTGGTTCTTGGAGATACTCCTTGATTCTGTCAAAAGCAGCCTGACATTCATCGTTCCAACGTACTACCTGATCTTTCTTCAGCAGCTTGAAGATTGGCTCACAGGTAGCAGTTAGGTGTGAGATGAAGCGAGCAATGTAATTCAGGCGTCCTAAAAAGCCTCTGACTTCCTTCTCTGTCCTAGGAACTGGCATCTCTTGAATAGCTTTGACCTTGGCAGGGTCCACTTGAATGCCCTTATCACTGACCACGAAGCCTAGCAACTTCCCAGATCTTACCCCGAAGGTGCACTTGTTCGGGTTCAACCTCAGCTTGTATAGTTTCAACCGGTCAAACAACTTCTGCAGATGATCTAGGTGCTCTTCCTCAATCTGGGACCTTGCGATCATGTCGTCCACATACACCTCTATCTCATGATGGATCATGTCATGAAATAAAGCGACCATGGCACGTTGGTAGGTTGCCCCAGCGTTCTTCAATCCAAAAGGCATGACCTTGTAACAGAAGGTGCCCCACTGAGTAACAAATGTAGTCTTTTCCATGTCTTCAGGTGCCATCTTGATCTGATTGTAACCTGAAAAGCCATCCACGAAAGAGAATACCTTGTGCTGAGCTGTATTGTCAACAAGGACGTCAATGTGAGGTAAGGGGAAGTCATCCTTGGGGCTGGCCCTGTTCAGATCCCTGTAATCGACACACATTCTGACCTTACCGTCCTTCTTAGGTACCGGCACCACATTAGCAACCCACTGAGGGTAAGAAGTCACTGCAAGGAACCCAGCATCAAACTGTTTCATAACCTCGGCTTTGATCTTTTCAGACATCTCTGGCCGCATCCGACGGACCTTTTGTTTAACTGGAGGGCAGTCTTCCTTAGTTGGCAAGTGATGGACCACAATATCGGTATCCAACCCGGGCATGTCTTCGTAGGACCAGGCAAAGATCTCCATATAATCATGCAGCATTTGAGTCAACCGTTGCTTCACGCTGAGCTCTAGGTTGGCACCAATCTTTACCTCTTTCCTGTCTGCCTCAGTACCCAGGTTTATTGTTTCCACTGGCTCTTCATGGGGTTGAATTGCCATCTCTTCCTGAAGTAACAGTCTTGCAAGCTCACCAGGCACTTCGCAATCAACTTCACCTTCGTCTTCGGCTAAGTTGATCGAATTTTCGAAGTCATAACTGGCAGTAGCAGAGTCGTTACCAGTGAGATCCGAAGTGGATTGGAACCTGTATGAGTGAGTGTGTGTGTAAATACAGCTGTTTTGAAATATATGTAAAGGAAAGAAAGACAGAAAAGGAGCATAAGATTTGCAATGCGAAAATACGTCCAAGATTTTCATTCATGATATATGAAATGACAATTTATATGCCCTCACAAATTAAACCACGGTGCCTCGGGTAAGACACCGGGCCATAGAGTTTATTATTGTTTATTACAGATGCCAAAAACATAGGAATTCATTACTTAGTAACAAGAGAAACAGACAGGTTGTCCTTTGCACTCCAATTATTAAGTCCACTGTCGGTCGCAGGGTAAATCCAGCTATCAAACTCAGCCTCATCCACTTCCTCTTCGTCCCCAACAGCATTCACTCCATGAGCAGGCAGGGGAGCTGTCACTACGTTAGGCTTCTCAGATGCCTCAAACTGTACCTCCTTGGCGTCAATAAGATCTTGCAGCTTGCTCCTTAAGGCCCAACAGTCGTCAGTAGAGTGCCCTGGGCTATCTGAATGGTAAGCACAACGAGCATTCGGGTTGTACTTAGGAGATGCAGTATTTGGGAACTTTGGCGCCTCTCTGACAGTCACTAAATTAGTGGATAGCAACTGTGGCAGGATCTGCGACAAGGTCATACTTAAGCGGGTGAACTCTCTCCGGGGTCTCTCAGCCCTTTGAGGATTGTTTGGCCGAGGAGCGGCAGCAGGCTTAGCAATCATTACCGCACTGACAGATTGGCGGCGCTCAGGTCTTTCTGATCTCTTGGAACCATACACGGCACTAGCCTCCTTCTTGAAGGGTTTCTTCTCAGAACTAGATGATGCACCCTTCGCAATCTTACCAGACTTTAACCCAGCTTCAATTCTTTCTCCAGTCAGAATCAAATCAGTGAACCCAGCAGAAGAATTCCCGATAAGATGGTTGAAAAACGGCCCAGATAGGGTCCCCAAGAACATGTCCACCAACTCCCGATCAGTCAACGGTGGCTGCACCCTGCCAGCCAGGTCTCTCCACTTCTGAGCGTACTCCTTAAAACCTTCGCTTGAACCTAACGACATACCCTGGAGTTGGGTACGTGTAGGGGCAAGGTCGGCATTATATTGATACTGCTTGTAGAAAGCAGTAGCCAACTCCTCCCAGTTACGGACCTTGGTCCCATCCAGCTGATAGAACCATTCGAGGTGAGTCCCTGAAAGACTCTCCTGGAAGAAGTGGATCCATAGATTCTTATCCGCAGAGTACGGCTGAATTTTCCGAACATAGGACCTTAGATGCAGCTTGGGACAAGACGCCCCGTCATATTTAGAGAAGGATGGTGCTTTGAACTTGTGAGGGATAATCACACCAGTTGACAAACCCAGATCTCCGAAATCCAGCCCGGGTACCTGTTGAATCTCCATAGCTTTCAACCTATCCTCCAGTTGCTTGTATCTGTCTTCTGCAGGAGGGTACTGCTCTTCATCAAAATCAGTCTCGTTGTCAGAGACTACCGGACTAGGAACCCTTGCTTCTGCCTGAGGACTACTCTTGCCAATAGAAGAACCAGCCTCTTCTTGCTGCAGAGCATTGCCAAACCTTCGGCCCGAGTTGAACAGAACAATTCTTCTCTTCTTCTTCTTCTCCTTCTTCAGGAGCATAGCCTTTAACTCCTCTTGGCCTTGAGCCAGACCCTTGATTAGTTCCTGGAACTGCGCATTCTGCGCCTGAAGAGCTTTGATGGAGGTCTCAGTTGATGAAGAGTCAGGATTCATGATGCTGAAATAAACAGCGAAGAACTGTAAGCAACCTGAAAAGAGGAAAAACCTGCTATGCACATGATGAATGAGATGTGTTTATGCAATGCATTCAAGGGTTCGAAAATTCAACTTTGTTGTAGACAAAAGGGAACACACGTTATCATTAAGGAAATCATTGTTTAGTACATCAAAGCCTCATGGGCAAAATAATACGAAAGTAAATCAATCCCAAAATACACTGCGCATCCTCTTTGGAGCTATGTAAGTGTTGAGATTCCTCTCCTCATGCAACAAGCGGGTGAGCTCCAAGATCTTCTTTTCACTGGCATGTAGACTGGTCTCAAGGGAATTCCGTTCTTCCTTAAGCTAGATCCAGCTCTTCTGCATCTCTTCCCAGGATGTGGGCATATCAGGGTGCTGAATAGTGTAGGACACTTCCCCTTCCAAGACTGGCTCTTTGATTACAGGGAGCATATGGGGATAAGGCATCACTAACTTCTGGGAGCGGGCTCGTACCCACTTGAGATAAGGTTCCAACGGGATGGAATTCCTGTGCCCCAGTGTCTTGCTGTCTATCCTACTTGGCATCCTCCAGGCTCTGATGAATCTCTGGCGAAGTCCTTGAGTATCATTGTCGAAGTCAAAAACTATGTCAGAAATTAACATGTCATGAGGGCCATCCCTCCGAGCATAACCAAACTGTCTCCAAGCCAGGCATGGGCTGTAAGTGATACCTCCTCTGATTCCAAGTAAAGGAACATTAGGGTACTCCCCGCAACAATCAATGATAGTGACATCTTCTCTGGACCTAGGGCACCAATGTATATCTGCATGTGTAAGAGTCATCAACCGTTGTGACCATCTCAAACCCCGCTCATTTTTCAAAACTGATTGTGGAAGGTGCGAAATAAACCACCTTCCCAGGAGAGGAGTGCAACACATAAGGACACCTCTTTTTCTCATGGTTCGAGTGTAACATGAGTGAAGGATGTCCCCCAGCAACGTAGGTATGGGATTCCTGGACATAAAGATCTGGACAGCACTGATATCAATAAGCTGATCTGGGTTGGGGAACAACACCAGACCATAGACAAGGAGGGCTACCACTTCTTCAAAAGCTTGCAAGTCAAGGGAGTTCCAACATTCAAGGGCCTTTTCAAACAGAAACCTGGCTAAGAACCCTTTGATACCACTTCTAACTTCCCAATGTCCCTTGAGGTCAGATGACTGTAGGTGCAAGGCTTTAGCAATCTCTTCAAGCTTAGGTTCCTTTTCTGTACCGTTGAAGGGTAGCTGATCAAGGATAGGGATCTTCAGGAGCCGGGAGAATTCCTCCAATGTAGGTACCAACTGATAGTCCAAGAAGGTGAAACAGTGATGCAGAGGGTCAAAGAATTGGAACAGGACCTTTATCATATCTTCCTCAATGTTGGTATTGACTAAGCTGATGAGGCTTCCATGTCTTTCACTGAATGAAGAGTTCTCGGGAATCCTGGATATAAGTTCCTTAAGCTGAGGAGGGACCCTTACAAGACTGACTTGAATTGTCTTTCTACGAACAGTTTCCATGTCCTACAAAACAAGAACAAAGATGAAAATTCGAACCCCTGAAATGGTTAGTCAATGCATATGATGCTGGATGATGTCATGATGCTATGATTAAACACACCACAGATATTTACAAAGACAAACATGTAAGGCACACAAGGCACACAAGACAAGCCCTTAGGGTTTAAGGCCAGCATGGGGTCTGGGTAGTACCCTCTTGAAGTTGGTGGGCTCAACCTGTCCTAATCAAAGTAACCGGGTTCTAAGGTTCCCAATATCACGGGATTGCTTTCATTGTTCATCGTTTCGATTTAGCCACTGAACTGGCGACCGAAATATTCCAGGAAAACAACCCTCAATTGAGCGTAGTATCGAGTATCAACCAACCTCGGACTGCACCAAAGTCAGTTATCTCACTACCCTAAAGAGGCCAAGATAGTTCAATTAAGGTTCCTAAGGTCTGTTGATGCTTCACGACACCACGCGGAGGCCCCGTACTCTCCTTGACTGAACTCAAGGGTTACCGGTACACACCAAAGTGCCACATCAACGTAGCAGACTGTTTCAACCATGTCGGTATACCCCGCACAGTTCCCTCACAGCCTTGTTGCTACTTTCTAAGAAAGGTATCCCCCAGATCCGGGTTAGGATCTATAGAACTCCCAAGCAACCCACAATAATAAAGCAAACAAAGAAGACAATTGAAAACACAGTGATCTTAATCCTAAGGTACACCTCACTTTATAAGATAGTCCCCAGCAGAGTCGCCAGTTCTGTGATCGGTGGATCTGGAACTGACTGTTTAACGCTGGTTCGCGAAATGTCGCGGAAGCAAGAGTCGCCACCGTCTTTTATTTTCTCCAAATGGAAAGGACAAAAGCACAGAAAAATTCCTTATAGAGATTGCTCTCGGTTCGGGAGGTAGATTATAGAAAGGGAAGGTGTTAGCATCCTTTCTATCCATGGTTATCCATGGGCTCTTAGATACTTGCTCATTTGTGTTTTCAAAATGGTTTGTTTGCTTTTCAACTGTGGGTTTTAAAAAGTTTCTTTGAAAATTCCAGTTCGACTCTTGTATCGGTCCTCAAGAGTGTTTGAAAAATTGCTTTTGAAAGCTTTTGAAAATGTGTCGGTGTGAAAAGTATTTTTGAATTTGTTTTGAAATTAGAGCAAGTATCTAGAGTCGTCTACCTACCCTAAGGAATTCGTCTGTGTAAATGTCCTTTAAAGTAGTGCCATCCCACCATTGAGAGGTAGGTAGCACCACCGTTGGAGGTGTTTGGGTCAATTCGAGGTTCGGGACATGGTGATCACCAGAGCAATAGGAAGACACCTTAGAAGCTACCCTCATGCCAGGTTCCCGGATCATGAGGACTTACTAAGACATCCTCTACTCGACGATCACCTTTCGAGGCAAGGCAACAGTGAGGCGTACCCTAGGGGTGGTGTGTGATTTGTGTGTCATGTTCAGTTATTTATCTTGTCATGTCATTGGTGTTCTACGCTTGTTTTTATTTATGTCCATACATTCTTTCATGCTTTGATTTAACAGTTAAAAAGTTGCAAGGAAAGTAAATTCTAAGCTATTACAAACGGCGCGGGTCCACATCGCCAAAAGTTTCTCGAACCCGATTTGACAGAAAGTAAATAAAGTAAAAGAATTTAAAGTACAAGAAATTGAAAGGTTACATGGCCTTGGGAGAGGTACACAAATATTATACGAAAGAAGAAATAAATACGCGAATAAATAAGAAATTAAGAACGAGGGCGTTGGACCCTTTCGCAAAAATTAAATTACATGGAATTAATTAAATAAAAAAAAGAAAGAACTTGTTTTTGTGTTTTTAGTATTTTAGGATTTAATAGAAAAAATTAATTGAAATTAAACGCTAACCCTAATTCTATTTTATTTTAATTCATTAAGAAAACATTAGATTTTAACCTAAATTAACCCTAATTTTTATACAAATTTAATTATAAAAATAAATAAAATAAATAATATTATTATAAAAAAGAAAAATTAAAAAAGGAATAAAAACATTAATTAAACCTAATTCTATGTTTTTTATATTTTTTATTAAAAGAATTAAAATTGCAAACCTAATTTAAAACTAAATTCAATTACATGCAAATTTATTTAAGAAAATACTAAAATTATTTATTGTTTTTTTCTTTTCTGATTTTTATGGTGGTATTTTTATATTTATAAAAATAATAATTAAATTAACAAATAATAATTAAATTAACAAATAATAATTAAAAGAAATAGAATAAAATAAAAAAAAAAGATATGGCAAACCTAGGGGGGTGGTAGTCCCCAAAGTGGAGGTATAGCCCAAGAAATCTGAGCCCAATGACCTTCAGGTCCGCTGACTTTTCCAGACACCATGTGGCACCTTTGACTAGGGCCTACCCTATGCTTTAAATCTGAGCCTTTAGATTGATGTCACTAACACGTGGGCGACTGGATCTTGGAAGTGTACCATGGTCTTCAACGTTGGCGCTGCATGTGAATATGAAGTGGAAAATAATATTGAAAGGGGGTGAGGACCTGGGGCTCGAACCCAGGTCCTGAAGGTTATCCATTCGCTTCTTAGCCAGCTGCGCCACTGAATCATTTTGTTAAATAAATAAACAACAAACAATATAATATGAAATAACACGTTAGTGGATTTTGCGCGCAAAAATTCAAATGCACCAGTCAAGCCTCGCCACCTAATCATCTTCCTCGTTTGGTTTTATTTTTTCTGAAATACAAAAGCAATATGCAACGGTTTTCAAACATTGCCATAGGTAATATATTAGAAAATAGCGAATAGGCCATAAGGCCTCATAAATTGGCCGTGATGAGGCCATTTTTTTCGTCCAAACTCCCTGAATCCATCCATGGCATTGTGGTGGTCTAATTTTACAGTATTAGGAAACCCCTAATTTGGAGTCCAAGAAACCCTAGCCTGCATCAATGGTAAAATCATATACATCGCACAAAAACGCAATTAATTTGTATGGTTAGTTTCAGAATCTCATAATGAACATGAATCAAGCATTAAAAGTTACAAATGATGCATGAATCATGATGCACGATTATGAATTTTTCTTGGTACAGTTTGCACTCATGTTACCAATTCTTGAAGTTATGGTGGATGATTTTGATCAGAAACCCTTCCTTGAAGCTTCAGGAAGGTGATGGAATGAAAGTTTCACCTTGAATCGTCCTCCACAAGTGTTTTCAGAATTCAGATTTTTAAGAAAAAGTTCAAGTTTTTTTATGGCTTTTGGGCGCAGCTCAGTGGTCAGGCTGATTAGGTTTTCGTTCAGGCTTATGTATAGAATAGATTAGGTCAAAGAAATTGTCCAAAGATCCATGAATTAAAGAATTCAATATTTGATTTCTTCACCATGATTTCCAAATCTTTTTCCATGTGTTTTTTGTTCTCAATCATACCAATCAATCCAAATCTTTCCATATTGGTACATGCACGAAATCTTGAGGGTAAAACATGCACAAAAAGATTTAAAACTTTAGGTTAAGTATTTTTCATACATTTAATTTGATTTAAATGAATTATTATAAATAAAAATTCAAATAAATAAATAAAAAATGAAGAAAGACTTCCCTTTGGGCCAAGTAGTCGTGCACATGCCATGGATGATGATTTGTGGAAGAAAAATGGGCCCATTAGCAATTTTAGACCATTTGAATCAATGTTGACTTTTCAAAATATCCAAAACTTTCCCAACTTCCACAAGGCATAACTTGCTCAATTTTTAATCTTTTCTCATGTTCTTGGACATTTTGGAAAGGTCTTTGAGTCCTCTAACCAATTCCTTTGGTCCCATGTCATTTTGATTTACCAATTTCAAGTTATGGCCTTTGACTTAAAGTCCCTTTTTGTTGACTTTTGAAAATGACCTATAATGTTGAAATTGATAACTTTTTGTGAGAGCATTTCTTGGACTTGAAGTATGAAGATGAGTTGTAGGAAATGTCTTTATCTTCAAAATGAGCTTTGGATGGAATTTTTCTGATAATCCATGTGAAAGTTATGCCCTGGTCAATTTACAGTTGACTTTTTCAGCTGTCCAAATAAGGAAACTTTTGCATCTTGATGATTTCTGAGCCAAACTTTGAGAATCATGATCAAGCATTGATCAAATGATGTTTGTGGCTTCAAAATGATATGTTGACCAAAAATTTGAACTTTTGACTGTCAAATGACCATTTTGCCCCTACAGTTGACTGTAGTGCAATTTAGGGTTTTGATTGTGCAATTTTGTGCTGAATGTCTTGAAACTTGGTATGAGGATGCTAGACCATATTTGTAGGCATGTGAGACTTGATTGAGCCTTTAGAAACTTCATTTTCTTGATCAAAACAAAAACCCTAATGTTGACTGTTTAGGAGACCTTTGACTGTGCAACCCTTGGGGAACTTTGAAGCTTGACTTGGCAATTTCTTGAAGAATATGGGAGGGCAAATTTTGGGGTACAACAACATGCTTGCATTTTATATCTTTTATTTTTCTCTCTGTGAACCAAGAAGAGTGATCTTCTTGTGATTTGCAGAGAGGAAAATAAAATATGATGAACATAGCATTTCTGATTCCGGCCGGCAGACTTTAATGATTATTTTTCTTTCTATCTGCTTGAAAATTCTTTTTTTCAGTTAATTGCGCTGATTTCATTTTCTTCTGTCTTTTGCAGGTAAGTACCAGTTGGATGATAGAGGAAGCAGTAGAAGTCAAAGACCTTAGGAGATTAGTCTTAGATTTACTTTTTCCATTTATTGTAAACAAATATTATTGTAAATACTATAAGTTGTAATCTTACAATATTCGAATAAAATTTGTAACAACGTTTGAAATAAATAAAAAGTCTTTGTCAACAAAGAATTTTCTACTGTCAAATATTCCAATCTTTCCTTGTATTGTCTATTTAATTATTTAAGACTCTTAAATCAAAATAAATGGAAATGTATCCCAATAACTTTAATCCAGATGAAATAAATAATCAATAAACTTTTCCGTCTCGAAACCTTGCATCAATCACAATACGCGTAGTATTCCAATTAACATATGCCTTGCACAGTTAACCAAACAAGCACTCCATAAGCCTTTCACTCCACTGGTCAAGCAAATGCCTTAAGGTTCCAAACAAAAGTCTCAGCTTTTATCCCAGATAATTAGGTTTTTTAGAAGCAACCAGTAATCGTGAACGAGCGTGTAACAATTAACTGAATTTCTGAGGATTCAGTTTCTTCTGAGAAATGCGAGCGCAGACCCTAATGCTGGATTACTGCCCAAGAAAGATATGTCTTATCGATTCCTGAGTCAATCTTAACAAATCAATGGAAACCCTAATTCTGGATTAACTGATAAAGAAAATTATCTTTGACCGATACTTGAGCCGATCTGAAAAATCAGAGAAAACCCCGGGGTTGTGATTTCTTGTGAAAACGGGAGGGAAAATTTTGGGGTACAACAGTTGCCCCTGTTCAATCTTCTTGAACCTGAAGAGTTAGATTGGAAATTTTTCCATTCGCGACTCGAAGGTAAAAGATGATTGGACACTAGAGTGCCTATAAATTTTCACTCGTCAAAGCATAATTGAGGGAATG
The DNA here is from genome assembly GCA_948472305.1 of Vicia faba. NCBI lineage: Eukaryota > Viridiplantae > Streptophyta > Magnoliopsida > Fabales > Fabaceae > Vicia > Vicia faba. Next base: position 1,055,030,268 of record OX451738.1, on the reverse strand, counting down.
GGCTTAAAGATGCCATTTAGAGATGTGACAGAATCTTGTCGGAGATGGGCTTAAAGATGCCATCCAAGAATGTTTGTTGAACTGTATGTTGTAGGTGAGAGGGTGAGTATCAGAAAGGTATCCATGTTTGGAACATCTTTGAGCTGGGGGTCTGAGTAAGCAATAGATTAGCATCCGTGTCGGGAGGCATCCGTGAACTGTTTTCAGAAATCCTTGAAGCTTGAAACTTGATAAACTTATCCTGCGAAGGGTAAAATATTAGCTGAAACACGAAGTTATGTTGTATGATGCAATGTATGTGTTATATCAATGCTTATGATATATGAATGTAATGAATGCGCATGTAAGCTGATTAGGCGTCTTGCTGAGGAAGATAAATCCTGGATAGCTGGAGATAATAAAATCTTTGACCGCTGTCGGGGAAAATAAATCCTTGACTGTTGTCGGGGATTGAAAATCCTTTGATCGTTGAAAATGATAAGTCCTGGGACCGCTGTTGGGGAAATCAGGAGTTTGGGTTGTATGCCAATCTACTGGGGATTCCTGTTTTGAGGAGATATTCACCGGGGAATATCTGAAAACTCTGTGAGGATTTGAGAATGAGAGTCTTCATTCTGCTTGGGGAATTGGTGTTGAGGAGTCAAGAACGAGAATCTTTGATCTGCAGGGATTTTGAAATTCTGACAAATTCATGCTAAGAGTAAGGAAAGCTCTAGAGAATCAAGGATGAGAGTCTTAATTTTGTTGGGGAGTAAGAAACTCTATGGGGAATAGCCATACTGTTGAAGAGTAGCTATCCTGCTGGAGGGTAAGACTCAGGATCCTGGAAAGAGCTTATTCCTGTTTGGAAGAAGTTCAGGTTTAGGTTGTACGCCACTTTGAGAATGAGAATCTTCATTCTGTCGGGAGCAACAGAAACTCAGGTGTTATACCACTTTGATAATGAGAATCTTCATTCTGTCGGGAATATCATGAGGTTGAATTGTATACCACTTTGAGAATGAGAATCTTCATTCTGTCGGGGAAAATCAGGAGGTTGAATTGTATACCACTTTGAGAATGAGAATCTTCATTCTGTCGGGGAAAATCAGGAATCTAGGTTATATGCCACTTTGAGAATGAGAATCTTCATTCTGTCGAGAATATCAGGAATCTAGGTTATATGCCACTTTGAGAATGAGAATCTTCATTCTGTCGGGAATATCAGGAATCTAGGTTATATGCCACTTTGAGAATGAGAATCTTCATTCTGTCGAGAATATCAGGGGGTTGGTGTGTATATACCACTTTGAGAATGAGAATCTTCATTCTGTCGGGACTATCAGGAGATTGGGAGTGTGCCAATCTACCGGGGAAGCAAAAATGAGAATCTTCATTCAGGCGTTTGGGTCAGAAGGTTGGGTGTATGCCAATCTAACGGGGAAGCAAAAATGAGAATCTTCATTCAGGCGTTTGGGTTAGAAGGTTGGGTGTATGCCAATCTCTTGAGGTTTCAAGGATGAGAATCTTCATTCTATTAACGGTATCAGGAGCTTGGGAGTATACCAATCTCTTGAGGTTTCAAGGATTAGAATCTTCATTCTGTTAACGGTATCAGGAGCTTGGGAGTATACCAATATCTTGAGTTTTCAAGGATGAGAATCTTCATTCTGTTAACGGTATCAAGAGCTTGGGAGTATACCAATCTCTTGAGGTTTCAATGATGAGAATCTTCATTCTGTTAACGGTATCAGGAGCTTGGGAGTATACCAATCTCTTGAGGTTTCAATGATGAGAATCTTCATTTTGTTAACGGTATCAGGAGCTTGGGAGTATACCAATCTCTTGAGGTTTCAAGGATGAGAATCTTCATTCTGTTAACGGTATCAGGAGCTTGGGAGTATACCAATCTCTTGAGGTTTTAAGGATGAGAATCTTCATTCTGTTAACGGTATCAGGAGCTTGGGAGTATACCAATCTCTTGAGGTTTCAAGGATGAGAATCTTCATTCCTGAGAGAGAAAGAATTTTAGGAACTTCATTTGTCCGTTATTCTGTTGATGGGTTGTTTCTGCTGAATTTTTAGGAACTTGTCCGTAATTCAACTGGAGAAAAGCTTGGTCGTTTGGATTTGATTGTACCTTTCTTGAAAGGTAAAGGTTAGTGGTATATATCAAACAATGATGTTCTCAAAATAAATAAGATGGCATTGCATGATGTCCTGATGCACGGAGGTGTAATGTTTTTCAAGACGACCTTTCGCTGGGGAAAATAAATCCCGAGCTGATGAAGGAGAAAAGAGTTGGATTCTTCATCTCTGGCATTAAAGAAAACTAGAATAAATCGCTGGGAGATTTATCTAAAATATCAAAAACCCGCAAGATCTTCCATTGGAATAAGAATTAGGGAGATCTTAGTGTTGATCTGACTGAAACAGAGAGGGTCTTGGATTAATTTTGACTCAACCGGATGATGGAGGAATCTCTGACGACCGTAACTTCCAACAGGTGATAAAGGAATATTTCACGACCGTAACTTCCAACAGGTGATGAAGGAATCTTGGACGATCAATATGAGTATGCTATGAAGGTTATTGAAATGTAATTTGTTTCGGAGAATAAATCCTTGACAAATGTTGGGGAAATAAACCCATGACTGTTGGTCTGCTAGAGAGGTAATGAACTTCTCGAGGATGCTTGAATTTCTTTTCAGAAAGATTTTGGAGAGATTCGTCATTTCCCCTAGTATCAGATATTGTGGCACTGCCAGGAAACTTGGATTGTGTGTAACCCTTTGGGCTTGACATTCAATGCCCCGAGTGATGGTGAGGGAGACTTGCCCCGGGTTAATCAGCAATTGAGAGATTTCTTGAAATCTTGACTGGGCTGCCCCAGGTTTACTTGATTTTGAAAGATTTGTTGAAATCTTGACTGGACTTCCCCAGGTTTGCTGGATAATACCAAACCAAGTCCCCTTTTTGTTGATGGGAGATTTTTGCAATGGGAGTATCATCCCACTTGAAAGTGATTTTTTTATTCACTGAGAGAGCTTTCGTTCCTCCGAACATTCACAATATGAACTTCTTCGCTGTCAAACAAATTACCATGTGCAAACAACGATATTCAAATTATGCAAAGTTTATGCTTGTCTCAAAGTTTTGAAAAAAATGCATTTTTTAGCAGAAAACTTTTTATAAGACAAATTCAACACAAGATTTAGAGCAAAGCCTTACAGGAGTCAGGATACCTTTTGTAACAGTATGCTTTCGAACTAACCCATGCTTCAATTAGGACTTTTGAAGGGTTGTAACGTGGCTTGGTTCACGGTTTAAGAAACAAAGGATAAAGGCCCAAAGTATATTTGTACCCACCCGCTCTTCATGATGTTCTTCAATCCTAAACTCGATTAATTGTGTGTCGAACTCTATTCGAGTTTGGAACGACGTTTTGGAGATGGCTCACACAAGTTGAATTTTGTGGAAGGCAATCATTTTTGCAACATTATTCATGTTGTTGAAGATTTATAACGACCTCTTTCTTTTGATTCATTATCCCTAACTTTTGCCTAACTGTTCCTGTTTTCGAGATTACAGTCAGCGGGATGCCCCAGCTTTCTTAAGCCTCCCTTGTAGGTTTTGGCTCAGTGGGCTTTTCTCTTTTGAGAGATAATGACTGCCTATGAGATAAGGAACCATCACTTTATTTTGGTTCCAAAGGAATGTTTTTGATGTCATTCATTGTATTACGAACTGAGAGTTTGCGACTTCAATGTGCATCTTTTGAATTAACTAAGAGACTAACCTGCCCCAGGTTTAAAGGTTTCAACTTGTGTTTAAAACAGAAAACTCCTACTTCTTTGGCCCGAAGGGGTTGACTAGGGATTATCTTCCTTATAACTCCAGTGTTTAGGATTTGAAAGAAACGCTTGTACATCGTCAGCAAGGTCTGTCCAAAAGCATATTGTATGAGATTATGGTATTGTTTTGTCATCCTCCCTCTAAAGACTTGTAACTTTTATCAAGAGTTAAATATCATAAATAAAGTAGAAAGCATAATTCAAGAATAGTGAAAACGAATGGATGAATTCAAGACAAACATATGCAATGCATTAATGAAACAGAGTTTGACATCAACAGATAATTGTTTGAATAACAAAAGAAATTACAACTTGAAAATTCAAATGAAACAAAAGCCTCTTAGTTCGAACTTGTCATTTCAGGTGGAGAACCCTCAGCGAAAGATTTTCATCTCGCCATCCGGCATGAATTTCAGCACTCCATTGTCAATCAAGTCTTGGATCTTGTTTTTCAAAGCCCAACAGTCGTCGGTGTCATGTCCAGGACTATAGGAGTGGTATACACAAGATGCGTCGGGGTGATAGCTAGGAGCATAGGTATTGGGCTTCCGAATAGGATCCTTTAAAGCAGTCAGATTGACCTCCAGCAAGCGTTCCAGTATTAGAGATGATGGTATGTCGGTCTCAGTGAACTGTCTTCCAGACGTATTTTGCTTACGCCGATTACCCCGTTGACGCTGGCGAGGTTGTTGCTAGGCTTGTGACCCTGAAGCAAGCTGGGGAGCCTTTCCCTTGTCTTCTTGTCTCAAAGGAGGTTGAATGATGACTTGATCTTCAACCCTAGTTGTTTGCCCCACTTGGTTTTCTTGAAGCAGTTTGTTGATGAGAACCCTGAGCTCTTCTTGTCTTTGAGCCAGATCTTGAATGAGAGCCATTTGGCCCACCAGTTGTCCCATCATCTGGATCTTCATTGTTGCCAGCTCAATCTGTAGTTCTTCCAACTGATCATTCCTGACGCCACCTGGATTCCCTAGGAACATGCCCCTTGTGAGGAGAGCTTTCACCTCTTCATGCCCCTGGGACATGTTCAAGAACATTTCTTAAAGTTGAGTGTTTTGAGCCTGGATATCTTCGATAGTCCTCTATAGAGCCATCTCTACTGAAATAAACAGTAGGAGAATAAGGAAACCTAAAAGGGAAAACCTATCATGATGTGGATGCATGTTATGTGGATGCATGTTTTCAAGGATCTCGCGGGGTAAACACAAGAAAAACGTTAGAGGTTGCACTTTGATCAACATCTTTGACTGGATAACTTTGTATCGGTGGATGTCTTTCCACGAGAATCAAGCTCACCATGTCAAGTGGGTCATAGCCCTCGATACAAGTTATTGCACTTGATCTTTGACGGCGTTTGTTTAGAGGGAAATGAATCCTCTTGCCCTTTGGTAGACGTCTGGTCCAACGTGACCCTGCATCAAAGACCCTCGAGATCCTTGAAATGGTTATTGAAAATGCTATGGTATGATGTTATGATCTTATGTACATGTATGCAAAAGTAAGCAAGTGTATATAAAGATAATCACATTCACACAAAGCAGACAAGTCCTTAGGTTTAGGCTTGCATGGGGTTTGTAGGTAAGTACCCTCTTGAAGTTAGTTGGCTCAACCTGTCCTGAAATTGAAACCGGGTTCTAAGGAGCTCAATATCACTGGATTATTTTATGTGTTCATTGTTTTGGTTTAGCCACTTAACTGGCGACCAAAATATTCCAAGAAAACAACCCTCAATGAGTGTAGTATCGAGTATCTACCAACTTCGGACTGCACCAAAGCCGGTCATCTCACTACCCCTAATAAGGCCAAGATGGTCAAGTAAGGTTCTAAGAGTTCGTTAGTGCTTCATGACATCACTCAGCGGCCCCGTATTCTCTTTGATTGCCTCAAAGGCTACCGGTACCCACAAATATGTCACACTAACGTAGCTACTGTTTCAACCATGTCGGTATACCCCGCACAGTTCCCTCATAGTTTATTGCTACTTACCTAAAAGGTGCCCCCAAATCCGGGTGTAGGATTTAAAATAAACCCCAAACAAGGAACCCAAAAAGTAAAGCAATCAAAGCAATCAAGGTAAGCATGTAAAGGTGATCTAAAACCCTAAGGTAACCCTACTTTTAGAAATTTCCCCAGTAGAGTCGCTAGTTTTGTGATACAGTGGGAGAACTGACTTGAGGTTTTGTGTTTGTGTTCGCACTTGTTCGGTTTAGCAAGAGTCGCCACCGACTTTTTATTTTATCCAAAGGAAAGGTCAAACAGCACAGGAAAGACCGTTGAGATGTTTTCTTGGGTTCGGGGGGTAGATTATGAAAAGGGAAGGTGCTAGCACCCTTTTCATCCATGGTTTTCCATGGGCTCTTAGTTACTTGTTTTAGATCACTTGCCTTTGCTTTTCAATTGTTTGAAATGGTGCTTTGTGTGTGTGGTTTTGAAAATGTTTTGAAAAAAGATGCCTTGTCTAGGAAACCTTTGTGATGATTCTTGTTTGAATATATACAAAGGTGTGTGTCTTTTTGAAAAGATAATTCAATTTTTTAAAAGTTATTTGGAAATTGTGTTGTGAGGTGTGTTTGAAAAACGGCAAGGATGTTTTGCAAGTTTTTGATCAAGTAACTAAGAGTTGTCTACCCTATTCTACTCAAAGACCTTTCTTATGTTTTTAACCCTTATTTAACAGTGTTGTTTCACCATTGTATTTGGTGAACAACCTTGCGTTAGGATGTTAAACGGGACAGGCGCGGGTCATCGTATACAATCATTGAAAGCAACTTGTGAGACACTCTAGCAATTTTGTAAGGGACGAGATCGTTTTATCGAAGGCAACATCGAGGGTCATCAAGGGACTACGATCTTTGTTTATCGAAGGGGAATTTTCTAGAGTGTCTCGTATTCGAGGGACATGATTGCATTTTCCGAGGCAACAAGCGAGGTTACCCTAGAGGTGCAAGTGTGAATTGTGTATTGATTTTCATGCATTTGTTCTTGTATTAGGTTATCTAGCGATTGATTTGGAATCTTCGCATACAAACCCTAATTACTATACAGTACATTGAAAGTGATAAATTATGGGAATTTAAAGTCTAAATTATTACAAAACAGTATCGGGGATGGGGTGCAAATATTTACAAATGGGGATGAGTCTTATCAAAATAATAATGTCCAAGTATTATGTGTTACAACCAAATTGAAATGTCGCAATTCAATGTAAAAGATTATAACGAATTATGAAAAAAAAATCAGTAACTATGAAATGCATGCATTTATTTACAAATGGACAGATAAAATTTAACCTAATAAAGATTAAAGTATCATTATTATTTCATGTATTTTTATGAATTATGGAAAGAAAAGCTTTAAAGAAAGAAAAAATTATTTAAATTAAAATTCTATTATTTACGTATTTTTAAAGAAAACGAAAATAAAATCTCTATCATTATTGTATTCTATTAAATGTAATAATTATTAAAAAAAGAAAACCATGTTAAGAAAATTAAAACAAAATTTTATTATTTAACAAAAGAGAAAAAGAATTAGATTATGAAAATAAAATGATAAAGAAAATTATTAGTTCAACCAAAATGGAATTAAAAAGAATGATGGGCCTTAGAAATGTTGTTAAGGAGCTGGACCATTTAGAAGAAGAACAAAAAGGGCCAGAAGGAGAAAAAGGGGTGGGGGGCGCTTAGTAGAAGCCCTGTGGGCTTAAGGCAATTTGTTTGGGCGAAGGCCCATCTGCTGTTGCACAAAATTTGTTAGGGTTGATGTTTAGTGTACTCAGAATTTAGGGTTTGCAATTTCTTGCTTCAACGGCGCCGCTCCTCTCATCTTCTTCATTTCTCTCATCTCTCTCAGGCGAAGCATTGATCCTTCCTCATGCCTCCAAGCTTCCAGAGCGCCACCTTCATCCTCTCCTCTCTACGACGGTACAAGGCAATGGTTTGAAAGGTTAAATTTTTATCTTGTTATGATTCTTTAGGGTTTTTACAGTTTGCATTTGTATGATTCTTGTACATTTTATTGTTTGCATGCTTTGATTCCTTGATGCTTCATGCGTGAGATGCAGAAAAATTGAGGAAAAGGAAACTATACCTTGGTGATTGGCTTCTGAAGAATGGATGAAGGGTTGGAACGGTGACGCTCTTGGTGGCCGGAGGCGGAAAGAGGATGAAGATGAACGTCGCTTCTGGTATTTCTGTATTTTCTTTCCTCTTTGAAGGTTTGATGATGATCGTGTTTCTGAAAACTATATTGTTTGAACTTTCATTGATGATGAATATTTTCTGAAACTACTCTTGCTTCTGAATCTCTTCCCCTTTCTAGTTTTGATATGGATATCGATGATGATGATATTCTGATATTTTCTTGTTGTTGATTTGGTTTTGTTGATTCTCTTCCTTCCTATGAGTATGCTGATGTTTTATGATGATGAATGCTCTGAGATTTGTCTCTTTGTTTGGTTGTTTTGATTTGAGTTGATGATGAAAATGTATTCTGAACTTTTTCTCCTTTGTTGAATATTTTTGATGAAATGGTTCTAAAAAAAAAGCTAGCTTGATGATTTTGTTGTTAGTGAGTTTCTGAAATGTTCTTGTTGTTTTGGCCAGCTTGAGTAAGCTAGCTTTGCAGTTTGGAAATGTTTACAGGTTCTTTTTTTTTGTATGGCCTGTGAACATGTTTTGCTTGAGCTTGTTTATGGATAAACTTGGCTTGTAGGATTTTTGGTTGAGCTTGCAATTTATGCAGGTTTGTAAGTTTAAGCTTGCAGTTTATGCAGGTTTGTGGTTTGAGCTTGTAGTTTTTCTTTGGACTTGCAAGTTTTTGACTTGCAGGTTGTTGAGTTTTGGAAGGCAGGCTTTAGGTTTGCTTTGGATTTGCAAGTTTTTGACTTGCAGGTTGTTGAGTTTTGGGAAGGCAGGCTTGCTGTTTGCTTTGGATTTGCAAGTTTTTGACTTGCAGGTTGTTGAGTTTTGGGAAGGCAGGCTTGCTGTTGAGTTTTGGAAGGCAGGCTTGCTGTTTTTGACTTGCAGGTTGTGGTTTTTTCTCAATGTTTTTTTCCTACCCCCTGCTGGACTGTTATACAGTCTTTTTTATCTTTTTGCTTTCTTTTACTGTCTTGAAAACAACCTGCCAAAACTGCAAACTCTCACTTCAGTAGGTCTTCTCTTTCTCTCTCTCAAAAGCGCTTTCTTGCTTAATATATTTAATTCTGAAAAGCTGCTGGCCAGAAAATGATGAGGGCTAGGACAATCTCTCTTGCTTGTAACTTGGTTTATCTTGCTGCATTGTTGTACTTTCTTTCCATATTTTCTGCATTGTTTACTTTTGTTGCTTTGACATTTTGCCTACTTCCTGCATTGTGTACTTGCTGTGACAGTTTGGCAACTCAGTTTGACATTTGGTTAATGCATTTGAAACTCAGTTTGCAGTATAGTTTGCTTTGTATGCAGCCTTGTGCCTTTGTATTTGAACCATGTTTTTGCATCTAGTTTGACATGCTTGTATTTTATATCTTTTTTTTTCTCTCTGTGAACCGAGAAGAGCGATCTTCTTGTGATTTGCAGAGAGGAAAATAAAATATGATGAACATAGCATTTCTGATTCCGGATGGCAGACTTTAATGATGATTTTTCTTTCTATCCGCTTGAAAATTCTTTTTTTCAGTTAATTGCGCTGATTTCATTTTCTTCTGTCTTTTGCAGGTAAGTACCAGTTGGATGATAGAGGAAGCAGTAGAAGTCAAAGACCTTAGGAGATTAGTCTTAGATTTACTTTTTCCATTTATTGTAAACAAATATTATTGTAAATACTATAAGTTGTAATCTTACAATATTCGAATAAAATTTGTAACGACGTTTGAAATAAATAAAAAGTCTTTGTCAACAAAGAATTTTCTACTGTCAAATATTCCAATCTTTCCTTGTATTGCCTATTTAATTATTTAAGACTCTTAAATTAAAATAACTGGAAATGTATCCCAATAACTTTAATCCAGATGAAATAAATAATCAATAAACTTTGTCGTCTCGCAACCTTGCATCAATCACAATACGCGTAGTATTCCAATTAACATATGCCTTGCACAGTTAACCAAACAAGCACTCCATAAGCCTTTCACTCCACTGGTCAAGCAAATTCCTTAAGGTTCCAAACAAAAGTCTCAGCTTTTATCCCAGATAATTAGGTTTTTGAGAAGAAACCATTAATCTTGAACGAGCGTGTAACAATTAACTGAATTTCTGAAGATTCAGTTTCTTCTGAGAATGAGAGCGCAAACCCTAATCCTGGATTACTGCCAAAGAAAGATCTGTCTAATCGATTCCTGAGTCAATCTTAACAAATCAGTGGAAACCCTAATTCTGGATTAATTGATAAAGAAAAGTTTGTTTGACCGATTCTTGAGCCGATCTGAATAATCAGAGAAAACCCTGGGGTTATGATTTCTTGTGAAAACGGGAGGGCAAATTTTGGGGTATAACACCAGGCAAAGATCTCAACATAATCATGCAAAAGCTGAATTAGGCGCTCCTTGACACTCGGCTCTAGATTGGCACCCACTTTAATTTCCTTTTTATCTTCCTCGATACCCAAGTTGATTGTATCCAACAGCTCCTCATGAGGCTGAATAACTCTTTCCTCTTTTTGTAGTAGTCTGGCCAATTCCCCTGGCACCTCACAATCTTCCTCACCTTCGTATTCAGCTTGGTAGATTAGATTGTCAGAGTCACTGATGGCTATAGCAGTATCGTTACCCATTGGATCCGGAATGGAGGGGTATCTGCATTTGTGAGTGTGGGTGTGTGTAAGGGTATAACCATCTTTAAACAATAAAATGTAAAAGAAAGACAATGAGCACAAAAGGTTTATATGTGAAAAAGCGTCCATGATTCAATGAATGTCATATGAAGATGAAATAAAAATCCTTACAAATGGACCATTATGCCTCGGGTAAGACACAAGGTTTTTAAAGTGCGAATTGTTCGTGAATATTACAAGTCCAACAGAAATGTAAAAGATAATTTACTGAGAGATGAAAGTTATTGGGACAAAGTCTCTGGCTTCCCAGTTGTGAAGTCCTCTGTTGACAGTAGGAAATATCCAATCTTCTAAGTTTCCATCCTCTTCATTGTCTTCTACTGCGTTGACCCCTTGGTTACTAATCTTCAAAGGTGGCCCTCCGGCACGGGCACGGTGCACAACCTTCTAAGCAGTTGAAGTAAACCCCAAGCCAAACTTGTATGATTTATACGTAATGTCTGGAAGCTTCCCCCAGATGGTGCATCCACCCTCCTCTATTACTGCCTTTACGTCTTTTAGAGATGACATCTGAAGTGGAGGTCTTGTGATCTTGGGAATCGAGGATACTGCCTTGGTTGCCGCTACTTCTTGAGAGACCTCCTCTAAATGTTGAAATGGAGTTTCAATGAACTCGCCATCCAACTCCACATATTGGAAAGAATTCAGATGACTAATCATGTACTCCTCCTCCCCGTGGACAATTATGATCTTTCCTTGGACCGGGTACTTCAGCATCTGATGCAATATGGAGGTGACAGCACCGGCATTATGGATCCAGGGTCGTCCTAACAGACAAAAATAAGAGGGACGGATGTCCATCACATAGAAGGTTGAATTGAAAGTATGAGTTCCCACCTTTATCGGGATGTCCACCTCCCCATGGACCATCCTCTTCGAGCCATCAAATGCTCTCAAAATTATGTTACTGGGTTTTAACGTTAGCCCTTCGCATACCAATCTGTCAAGCGATTTCTTTAGTAAGACGTTCAAAGATGAACCAATGTCTACCAAGACATGGGCTAGGGTTGTTCCTCTACACTCCACAGAGACATGCAATGCCTCGTTGTGCTTTCTCCCTTTAGGTGTCAAATCAGCATCAGAGAAGCCCAGGCCGTTATCAGCTGTCAAACTGGCCACACATTCTTGGAATTGGTCAGCAAACGTCTCTTGCGGCACATGAGCTATCTTCAGAAATTTTACCAGAGCTTTCGCATGTGCCTCAGAGCACAGCAGCAATGCTAGCATAGAGATCTTGGAGGGGGTTTGCCCCAACTGTTCAACCACATCATAGTCACTCTTCTTTATTATCCTTAGGATCTCTTCCATCTCCTTCTTGGATGTTTCATGGATAGCTAGTGATTGAGCCTTCGTCTGGACAGGCTCCTCTTGAATGCTTTTTCCTCTATTCTCAACAGTAGAAGTATTGGTAGGGACAAGAATTGTGTCGTCTTTGTCGGTAGGTATTCTTGCAGGTATAATCACTGGTGCAGAGGTAATCTTCGGAATGGCCACGGGTCCAAAAACTGCCTTTGGAGGGGCAATCTCTGGAGAGAAGATTCTACCACTGCAGGTAATCTTGCTAGTTCCGGCAATATTACTAATGTCGGAGTTTTCTTCTTCGGAGCTCTCCTCTTCAGCAGTCGGTTCATCTTGTTTGATACCATCGTAGTAGATTTCTCCACCATAATTCCATGGTACTGTTTTATCTGATTTGTACGGGACCGGCCCGAGCATTGTGATCTTAAGTGGAGTAGTTTTTTGAGCAGGTGTAATCCTAACGGGTCTTTTAGGGACCCTGGAAGGATTGGCGGAGATGGTTATGATTGAAACTTCTTTAACAGGAATAGGTAACACGGGAGCATTCTCAAACAGAATTTCTTGGTTATCAATCAGGCGTTGGATACATGTCTTCAACAGAGGGAAATCGGAGGGTGAGGATAAGCAATGATGGAAGTCTTCCTTACATCTTGGGAATACACCAGCTTTTAACAAATTCATCTTAATGATCAGGAGCGGAGTCAAAAGTTCATCCATTGTGGCAACAAATAAATCTTCCTCGACAGCATTGGTATTGTGGTCGTGCTTAGGCATCGGAGTGGAAATAACATTCGGTTTCTCAGGTGCATCAAACTTAACCTCCTTTGCATCAATAAGGTCTTGAATTTTGTTCTTCAGAGCCCAACAGTTGTTAGTGTCATGCCCTGGACTTTCAGAATGGTATGCGCATCTGGAATTTGGATGATAGTGAGGGGATGCAGTATTGGATTCTTTGGGGCCTCTTTTAAAGTTGCCAGATTTAATTTCAGAAGATGTGGTAGAACCTGGGCTAGAGTCATGTTAATCCCGGTGAATTTCTGGACTGGCCTTTCCACCCTTGGCTGGTTATTTCTTGGCTGGTCGGATACGGGCTTTGGGATCATAACGGCCCCCACCACTGGTCGGCGTTCAGTTCTTCCTTGATTCCTTTGTGAATAAACAGCAGATACTTCCTTCTTCCCAGTGAAAGGTTTTTTCACAGCCGTAGAGGCAGACGAATCTTTCTGAATCTTCCCACTTCTTATACCAGCTTCCACCCTCTCGCCGGTTAAAATCAATTTAGTAAACCCTGCAGAGGAATCCCAATCAGATGATTGAAGAAAGGGCCCGATAGAGTTCCCAAGAACATGTCCACCAACTCCCTTTCGGACAGAGGAGGTTGCACTCTTCCGGATAGATCTCTCCACTTTTGCGTGTAATATTTGAAGCCCTCATTGGAAGCCATGGCCATACTATGAAGTTGAGTATGGGTAGGCGCCAAATTGGCATTGTACTGGTATTGTTTATAGAAAGTTGCGGCCAGGTCTTCCCAATTGTGGACGTTGTCCCTTTCTAATTGGTAAAACCAATCAAGTTGCGTTCCTGATAAACTGTCTTGGAAAAAGTGGACCCATAAGTCTTTGTCGGCAGAGTGTGGCCGAATCTTTCTGACATATGATCGAAGGTGCATTTTAGGACACGACACTCCATTATACTTGGAAAATAATGGCACTTTAAACTTTGGTGGGATCACAATTCCTGGCACTAACCCCAACTCTTCAAAATCTAGACCCGGAACTCTCTGGATTTCCATAGCGCTTAAATGCTCTTCAAGGTGTTTGTACTTATCATCAGCCAGAGGGTATTGCTCTTCAGAATAATCCTCCTCTTCCTCATCTTCTTCAGAGTCTGACGGAACTGTCGTTTCTTTTCCTTTTCTTTCCCCTTCATCAGATGTTGTTGGAAAATCTAAGGTCCTTCTAGCTTGTCCCTGAAACCTTATGCCCATGATTACCGCACCAGTTGGTTTCTTCTCTTTCTTCTTTTTCTCTTTTGCTAGCAGAGTCTTCAGCTCCTCTTGCCCTTTAGCTAAGGTCATGAGTAACTGTTGAAATTGCGTGTTTTGAGCTTGAAGGTCTTTGACCATCTGTTAGAGATCCATCTTACTGAAATAAACAGTAGAGAGATGAGGAAACTTGTTGCAAAGACTTGTTTATGTTTATGATGAATGATATGTATTCATGCAATGCTTTCAAGGATTTAAAAATTCAAATTTGTTTTAAACAAAAAGAAACACACATTATATTAATAAGATAGAATTTGAGTACATCAATGCCCCTTGGGAAAAATAATACAAAATTCTAAGATAAAAAGACATTGTGCATCCTCTTTGGTGCAATGTAGGTATTTAGAGTCTGCTCTTCATGAAGTAACCGAGTGAGTTCCAAAACCTTCTTCTCGCTTATGTAGAATTGGGCTTCGAAAGTATCACGCTCTCCTTTGAGCTATATCCAATCCCTTTGTAGGTCTTCGAGTGATGTAGGCATGTCAGGATGTAGGATAGTGTATGGAACTTCTCCCTCCTTAACAGGCTCAATAATCACTGGGAGGATGGAAGGATAAGGCATCATAAGACCTTGAGCGCGGGTTCGTACCCACTTGAGGTAAGGCTCAAGAGGGATGGAATTCTTGTGTCCCAAAGTCTTTCTATCTACCTTGTTTAGCATCCTCCAATCTCGAATGAATCTCTGGCGAAGACCTTGATCGTCGTTGTCGTAGTCGAAAACCAAACCTTGAATCAGCATATCATGTGAGCCATCCCTTCGGGCATAAGCAAATTGTCTTAGAGCTAAGCATGGGTTGTAGGTGATACCCCCCCTAATGCCAAGTAGAGGGACATTAGGGAATTCCCCACAACAGTCAACGATGATAACATTCTCTTTGGATCGAGAGCACCAATGAATATCTGAATGTTTGAGCGTCATTAACCTTTGTGACCACCTCAAACCTTGTTCATTCTTTAAGACTTATTGGGGAAGATGAGAAATAAACCATCTTGCTAGGAGAGGAGTGCAACACATAAGAACACCTCTTTTCCTCATTGTGCGAGTGTGAAAAGAGTGTAAGATATCCCCAAGCAATGTAGGCACCGAGTTGCGAGACATGAAGATTTTGACAACACTCACATCTATGAGTTGGTCAGGATTGGGGAACAAGACCATCCCATAGATGAGAAGAGCTATAATCTCCTCAAAATCTTGCAAATCTAGGGAATTCCAACAGCTTTGGGCCTTCTCAGACAGAAACTTTGCTAAGAAGCCTTTGACACCACTTCTAGTTTCCCAATGAGTTGTGACATCAGATGAGTGCAAGTGCAGAGCTTGAGCAATCTCTTCTGGCTTTGGATCTCTTTTCGTACCGTTGAAAGGTAGTTGATTGAGAATGGGAATCCTCAGGAGTTGAGATAATTCTTCCAAAGTGGGCACAAGTTGATAGTCAGGAAATGTGAAGCAATGATGCAAAGACTCAAAGAACTGGAAGAGAACCTTCATCATATCCTCCTCTATGTTGGAGGTGAACAGGTTGAGTAGACGACCATGTCTCTCGGTGAATGGAGAGTTCTCAGGGATCCTTGAAGCTAGCTCCTTGAGTTATGGAGGAATTCTTACAAGGTTGATTTGGATAGTTTTCTTGCGAAGTGAATCCATATCCTACAAAACAAGAACAAAGATGAATCTCCAAAATCCTTGAAATGGTTAGTGGATACATATGATGTTCATGGTGTCCATGATGTTATGTACAAGCATGCATATACAAACAAGTCAAGCAAGTTCTTAGTTTAGGCTTGCATGGGGTTTCATAGGTAAGTACCCTCTTGAAGTTTAGTTGGCTCAACCTGTCATAACAATAGTAATCGGGTTCTAAGGAGCTCAATATCACTGGATTATTTCCTTGGTCATTGTTTCAGCTCAAGCCTCTTTAATGGTGACCGAAATATCCTAAGAAACCAACCCTCAATGAGTGTAGTATCGAGTATCTACCAACTTCGGACTGCACCAAAGTCGGTCATCTCACTACATCCTAAAGGCCAAGTTGGTCAAGTAAAGGGTTCTAAAAGTTCATTAGTGCTTCATGACATCACTCAGCGGCCCCGTATTCTCTTTGATTGACTCAAAGGCTACCGGTATCCACAAATATGTCACACTAACATAGCTATTGCTTAGACCATGTCGGTATACCCCGCACAGTTTCCACAACGTATTGCTATTTACCTATAATGTTTCCCAAATCCGGGTGGAGGATTCAAACCCAAACAAAGAACCAAAATGTAAAGCAAACAAGTCAAACAATGTAAGCAAATAAATGTGATCTAAATCCTAAGGTAACCCCACTTTTTTAAAAATCCCCAGCAGAGTCGCCAGTTCTGTGATGCGGTGGGAGAACTGACTTGAGGTTTTGCATTTGGTCACAAATGTTGCGGTTAGCAAGAGTCGCCATTTCTTTTATCCAAAAGGAAAGGTGAAAAAGCACAGGAAAGACCTTTGAGATGTTTTTTTTGAGTTAGGGTGGTAGATTATGAAAAGGGAAGGTGCTAGCACCCTTTTCATCCATGGTTTTCCATGGGCTCTTAGTTACTTGCTTAGATCACTTGCTTTTGTTGTTTGAAAATGTGTTTGGTGTGGTTTTTGAAAGTATTTTGTAAAATAGGCCATTCGTTTAGGCAATGTTTGTAATCATTCTCGTTCGTAAGAATGTATACAAAGATGTTTGTCTTTTGAAAATGTTTTCAATGTTTGTAAGATGTTTTTGAAATGTGTATGTGTTTGAAAATAGCAAGGATTGTTGTTTGAAATGGAGCAAGTAACTAGAAGCTATCAACTCACTCAAATATCTTTCTTGTGCATTTTCTATTCCTTTAATATTGTTGACTTACCATTGATTTGGTAAGCAAACCTATCTTTGGATGTAAACGGGACGGGCGTGGGTCATCGTATAAACATGATTAGCAATATTGCAAAGCATCTTAGCATTTTTGAGGGACCAAGATCATTTTGTAAGGCAACTTGAATAGCGTCATCGAGGGACTATGATCTTATATTTGTTTTGTTTTGCCAAGATACTTTGCATGCGTAATATGGCTATTTTTATTTTAGGCAACCAAGTTGAGAAACCCTAAGGGTGCTTGTGTGCAAGTGTATTATTTTCATGCTTTTGATTTTGTCTTGTATTTAGGGTTTTCTATTTTTGTTTTGTTTTGTTCTTGTCATACAAACCCTAATTACTAATCATGGCATATAAAGCGATAAATTGCGTAATGTAAATATTTCTAAGCTATTACAACAATTTATGGGAGGGGGGAATACAAATTTGAATGGGGATGCAAGCAAAAATAAGTCCTAAATTACTATTACAACCATATTGAAATGCATAAGAATGTACAAGAAAAATGTGAAACAAACTTGTCTTGTTTTAAGAAACTATTTTTGGTCTTTTGTTTTAAGAAATAAACTAAAGTGTGAAGAAAATACTTTTGATGTTTGCTGATTAATGTAATGAAAAGTGATAGGAAAATAATTAAAAAAAGAATCAGTGTGTTGCTGATAAAATGAAGTCAGAGGTTCTGACCCTGGCACGCTACAAAACATAAACTTGTTAGTGGAAATGTATAAGGTCAGAAGCTCTGAACCCACTGGGAACATAGTAGTTTTAAGAAGTTCTAGTACCACTGGCAACTAAACAGACTTCAGAAGTTCTGAGACCACTGGAAGAACTTGGTCTCTCTCTATGCTAGTCAGAACATATGTAATTTGGTTATTTCTCCACAAAACATAAGACGTGCATAAAACAGTTATAGCAAGTTTCATGGTGTTTTAAAAGAATAAGAAATATCAGAACTATAAATCAGAGGCAAGCATGTATTTGTTAATCCTAATTATGAGTTCTAATTTCCTCAAGAAGTTCTGAACTGGTTTATTCCCTACTTAGACAGGCAGGTGCATGACACCTCAGAATATGTACAACATTAGAAACATGATATCTACATTGTATTTTTTAGCATGTAAATCTGGTAATGCTTTAAGTAACGTGATAAGAGTCATCAGAAGTTTACCTTACAACTGAAAAGATGCTATGGGACGGAGGTTGATCCTGAATTCTGGTGAGATTTTGAGCAACTTCTTCACGTACTCAGCAGGGTGGAGGTTCTCCACTTCTGGAACAGCAAAGAGATGATGTTCTGATTTCTTTGAGTAGATGGATAGAGGATGTGAGGTAGTATGAATACAGGGGTTAGGGAAGTTTCTAACGTGTAGATCAAAAACTGTGTGAATGGTTTTTTTGGTCAAGAAATATTTGAGAACAAGTGAAGTTTTGAATGCAAGGAGTCAAAAGTTAACAAGGTTTTAAGTGTTGTGTTTACAGCTGTGATCGGTGGGAATAGAACTAACTGTTTTTAGCTGGTTTCGCGAAATGTCGTGGTAAGCAAGAGTCGCCACCGTCTTTTATGTTCACCAACATGGAAAGGACAAAAGCACAGCAAAATTCCTTATTCGAGAATGTTTCTCGGTTCGGGAGGTAGATTAATAGAAAGGGAAGGTGTTAGCACCCTTTTTATCCGTGGTTATCCACGGGCTCTTAGGTACTTGCTCTTATGTTTTCAAAATTGTTTGCTTTTCAAGTGTGTGTGGGTTTTGAAAAAAGTTCGTTTGGAAAACTTCTAAGTAACTCTTGTATCAGTCCTCAAGAGTGTATGAAATATTTGTTTGAAAACCTTTTGAAAGTGTAGGTGCGAAAAGTTGTTTTTGTTTGTTTTGAAAAGAGCAAGTACTTAATAGATCTACCCACCCTAAGGAATTAAGTTGTGTAAGAGTCCTTTAGATAGTGCTATCCCATCATTGAGAGGTAGATAGCACCATCGTTGGAGGTGTTCGGGTCAATTCGATTATCGGGACAGTGTGGTCACCAAAGCAATGGTAGGACATCTTAGTGGTAACCCTAATGTCCTAGATCCTTTTATCCGAGGCAACCATTTCGAGGCAACTGGATCTTTAGACAGAAGGGCGACCTCTAAGACACCCTATACTTGATGACCACGTTCGAGGCAACCAGTGAGGCGTACCCTAGGAGTGGTATGTGCATGTGTGTTGTATTCAGTTAATGTTTATCTTGTACATGTTATTTGTGAGCTACAGATTGGTTTTATTTACATACATTCTTTCATGCATTTTTTAACAGTTAGGAGTGCGGAAAGTAAATTGCGGAAATATAAATTCTACGCTATTACAAGGCGCGGGTCTATACATCGCCAAAAATACAAAGACCCGTTTTGGTAAATAAGTACGAGAAATTAAATAAAGCGATAAACCTAATTACTATTACATTCTTGAAGCAGTTACATAATAATCAAAATAAAGTAAATACGCGCGAATAAAAATTAATCGGGAACGTTCTAAGGGTTTTGACCCTTTTAAGAAAAGAAATTGAATTTTTTGTCCTTTTTTGAATTAAATGCAATTAATACTAATGATTAAACTAATTAATTAATTAATTAAAAGAAAAGTGTTTTTTTTGTGTTTTTATGGTTTTAATGAAATAAAATAAAAAGGAATTAAAATTAAAAGTTAATAAAATCTAATTCTAAATTTTATTTTAGTTATTAAAAAAAAGATTAAAATTGCCTAATTAAACTAATTAATTAATTATAACTTAATTACAAAACAATGAATTAAAGTGAAATTAATAAATAATAAAAATATTAGTTTTTTTTATTTTTTTGTTTATGAAAATAATTATCTATGAATTAAATAATAATAATAATAGTTAATAATAATAATTAGTTAAAAGAAAATAAAAAAGGAAAAGAAAACAAAAGAAAATATGAAAGAACCATGGGGGTGTTGGCCCAGGTATGGAGGTTTGAGGAAGAAATATGGCCCAATAAGCTTAAGCCTTTGTTGACTTTAGGAATTGCCTGCACGTGCTTTGACTTAGAGCATGGTATCCAGCATCTCATAGCCCCTGGATTGATATTTGAGGCCACTTGGCGCATGATCGTTTGATGCACATGGTGGAAAGCCTTTGTGAAACCTGCACAGGAACATGTTATGGAAAAATAGAAATAAGCATTTGGGGTACCTGGGATGTTGATGGAGTGCTTGGAAGTAGTTGAATCTGGCTAGATCAGGTCTTTCGAGCTTGACAACTTCAAGGAAATTTTTGCAATTTTGGGGCGTTCTCTAGGCTGTGTGTATTTTTTGTGTGTAATGCTTTCTCATGGCTTGTATTTATAGAGGAGATGGAGGGGACAAAGAAATAAGGCAAGAATCCAAGCCATAAAGCCATGCTTTCAAACAAAAATCCAACAAATTAAAAAGCTTCCAAAATTTGCAAAACTTTCCCTTTCCATGCTTGCATGTATCTAGACATCTTGGCACAAATTCAAAATTTTGTGTACAAAAAATGGCTTGCACGAATTTGGCAGCTAGTAAATGGCATATAAAGGTCATTCAAACCACAAAGATCCCATTTAATTAATTTTTTTGATTTTATTTGAATTTTATGGATTTAAAATGGATTAAATCAATAAAAATTAAATAAAATAAAACAATTAATGTTTAATCTTGAAATTAATCATGGGACACGTGAGTGGCATGACAAGGCTGAATCAAGTGGAAAAAAGTGGGCCCTTTTGTCAGAAATTGAAGTTTCAAGGATAGTTGACTTTTGCCATTTCACAAAAATTTCCCAACTTCTCCAATGCATATCTTGCTCAATTTTAATCATATGAACATGTTCTTGGATATTTTGGAAAGGTCTTGAAGTCCTCTAACCAATGCCTTTGGTCCCATGTCATTTTTATTTACCAATCTCAAGTTATGGTCTTTGACTTAAAATGCCTTTTTGTTGACTTTTGAAAATGACCTATAATGTTGAAATTGATAACTTTTTGTGAGAGCATTTCTTGGACTTGGAATGTGAATATGAGTTGTAGGAAATGTCCTCCCCTTCAAAATGAGCATTGGATGGGATTTTTCTGATGAACCATGAAAAAGTTATGCCTTGGTCAAGTTACAGTTGACTTTTTCAACTGTCCAAAAATGGAAACTTTTGCATCTTGATGATTTTTGAGCCATTCTTGTGGAATCATGATCAAGATTTGATCCAATGATGATTGTGGCTTCAAAATAAGATGTTGACCAAAAAATTTGACTTTTGACTGCCAAATGACCATTTTACCCCTACAGTTGATTGTGAAGCAATTAGGGTTTTTGACTGTGCAACTTGACCTTGTGAGCCTTGAAACTTGACATGTAGGTGCTTGACAATGTATATGAGCATATGGGACTTGATTGAGCCCTTGAAAACCTCAACTTCCTTGCAAGAACCAAAACCCTAATTTGATTGGCTTAGGAGGGTGTTTGAACTGTGCAACCCTTGAGTAGACTTGAGAAAATTGAGATGATGCTTGTCAAAACTTTGAAGAATATGGGAGGGCAAATTTTGGGGTAAAACAGTTGCCCCTGTTCAATCTTCTTAGACCTGAGGATGTAGATTGGCTAGCGTGCCTTTCATGATCCGAAGGTGGAAGATGATTGAACACTAGAGTGCCTAGAAATTTGCACTCACATAGTAGAATATCAGTAATGTGATGTCGGGAATGGGCTTACAGATGCCATTTGGAGAGATGGTGGATAGGAGGATGGGCTTATAGATGCCATCTGGAGATGTGACAGAACCTTGTCGGGAATGGGGTTATAGATGCCATTTGGAAAGATGGTATGGGAGGATGGGCTTATAGATGCCATCTGGAGATGTGACAGAACCTTGTCGGGAATGGGCTTATAGATGCCATTTAGAGACTGTTGGTAGGTGGATGGGCTTATAGATGCCATCTAGGTGTTGATCGCGTAAGAGATTCCTTAGCGAGAACTTGCGTACCTGAGAAAGAAAGATAATTACCTGGCCTGTTACAAGGGTTGATCTTCACTCAGTCGCTCAAAGACATGCCCTGGCTAGATACAGGTATCGAATCTGGAACTTCAAAAGGTTGATGAGTTGTCTCTACTGACAGGTTATCTCAGAAAAATCTTTGGGATTTAACCGAACCAGAGGAGGTTTTGTCTTTCTTGACGAGTTGTCTCTTTGGACGGGTTATCTTCATGGACGGGTTGTCTTCAACGACGAGTGATATTCAATGACGAGTTGTCTTCAATGACGAGTTTTCTTCAATGACGAGTTGTCTTTAATGACGAGTTGCCTTCAATGACGAGTTTTCTTAAATGACGAGTTGTCTTCAATAACGAGTTGTCTTCAATGAAGAGTTGTCTTAAATGACGGGTTATCTTAAATGACGGGATGTCTTCAATGACGGGATGTCTTCAATGACGGGTTGTCTTCAATGACGGGATGTCCTCAATGACGGGATGTCTTCAATGACGGGTGTCTATACTGACAGGTTGTCTTCAATGACAAGTTGTCTTCAATGACGAGTTGTCTTCAATGACGGGTTGTCTTTAATGACGAGTTGTCTTCAATGACGAGTTGTCTTCAATGACGGGTTGTCTTCAATGACGAGTTGTCTTCAATGATGGGTGTCTATAACGACGGGTGTCTATAATGACGGGATGTCTTCAATGACGGGATGTCTTCAATGACGGGTTGTCTTCAATGACGGGATGTCTTCAATGACGGGTGTCTATACTGACGGGTTGTCTTCAATGACGAGTGTCTATACTGACGAGTTGTCTTCAATGACGGGTTGTCTTCAATGACGAGTTGTCTTCAATGACGGGTTGTCTTCAATGACGAGTTGTCTTCAATGATGAGTTGTCTTAAATGACGAGTTGTCTATAATGACGGGTGTCTATAATGACGGGTTGTCTTCAATGACGGGTTTCTATAACGACGGGTGTCTATAATGACGGGTTGTCTTCTTTGACTGGATGAGCATCAGAAAAACCTTTGGGATTTAACTGGACTTGTCTTCTTTGACTGGATTTGTCTTCTTTGACTGGATTTGTCTTTTTTGACTGGATTTGTCTTTTTTGACTGGATTGTCTACTTTGACATAGCTGATTATTTAACCGTATCCTTCCTGAAAGGTAAAGGTCAGTCGTATGCAATGCGTGATATGGATCAAGTATTGATGTTCTTGACATAAATGAGATTGTATGTTATGATGCGTTTATGCATGCGTCATGGTGTATGATAATGTGATGTTTATGAATGTATTTTCGTCTAGGAAAATAAATCCTTTGACGGATACCGGGAGCTTGAATCCTGGGCTGATGTTGAAGAGTAGAGTTCTTCATTTCCGCTGGGGATGATGGTTGCAAGAATAAACCGGTAGGAGAAGATGACTCCATTGGGGAATAAACTTATTGAGGAGATTACTCTGCGGGGAATTACTCTGTGGGAGAAGAGATACTTCGTTGAGGTTTGATGATAACTCCGCTGGGGATTCTGTTGATAAGCTTTGTTGGGGATTTGATGAACTCCGCTGGGGGATAGGAAGAACTTCACCGAGGACGATCTTTCCGTGGCAATTAGCTGAGGATAACCCAGTTATAAGCTCTGGTGGAGAATAACCTTTGAATAAAAAGTCTGGGAGACGCGTTAGTACTTTGCAGGTGATAAGCTTCCAGAATTTACTGGGGATAAGCTTCCTACTGGGGAGATTGATTCAACTCTCCTGGGGAGACTTTTGGACTGTAATGGGGAGTGGCTCCACTGGGTGTCTGGATTCCTCCGGGGAACAATCTTATCTTAAGACTGTCGGGGATGCTTGCTTAGGAATATCTGTATACTCCGCTGGGGAATATTGAGATTTTTTGGGGATACCCATCTTCCGTAAGGTTGATAGTAGGCTAACTCTGTTTGGGGAGAGTGTTGCTGACTTGCTGGAGATACTGTGCCTTTTCAGGGCTGATGGGAGACCAAATCTGCTCAGGGAGTATTGTTGAGTCTTGTTTTACTCTCCGGGGAGTGAAGGTATCTTGGTCGTATTCTTCAGCTGAGCTTACCTTGGCACCTTGGTGGGCAGAGCAACCAGATCGCTTAGACAATTCCTATTGCCCCAGCTTCTGTGGGAGAAGGTACCTGCGGAGGTGCTTGATGACTGCCGATTGACAAATCTTCTTCTGGTAGGCAAGTGACGAGATGACGGAACATAGTCGTACGCTTTGATCCCTAACTTTTGCCTGGACCGCCCTTTCAGGTTTTCAGCCCATCGGGATACCCATTTTTGCCCTGGCCGCCTTTTCAGGTTTTCGACTTGCCGAGTGTACAGATTTTTCATTTTCATCCCTTATTTTTGCCCGAACCTTTTTGGTTCGCCGGGAGGCCCTTATTTTTGCCTAGGTATGTCAACCTAGCGGGTCTTTGATTGTGCGTAGTATTTTTTTCCGACTATGTCCATGCTCTCAGGATGCAGGGAGTTGTCACTGTCAGTAGTATTGCGCTGCCCTACTACCAGAAGATCTTTGTTTGATCGTCCAATGCCCCCAAGTGATCCAGATTGGAGATCTGCCCCAAGCTGGTTGGCCTTTTGAGAGATTCTCCGAATCTTGACTTAACTGCCCCAGATGACGGACAATGATCATGCCATGCCCCTGGATTGGAGGTGCTTTTGTTCATTAGACATTCGTCGTGCGAACTTCTATGCTGTTCAAACAAATAGTCATATGCAAACAATGTTATATTAAAAATGCAAAGCTTATGTCTGTCTTGAAGTTTTTTGAAAATGCATTTTTAAGCAAATTTTATAAATTGTGATGTCAACTCGTTATTTTACCGTAAGCCTTAAGGAGTCAGGATACCTTTGGTAACAGTATGCTTTCGAACTAACCCATGCTTCAGCTAGGACTTTTTGAGGGTTGTAACGTGGCCTGGTTCATGGTTTAAGAAACAAAGGATAAAGGCTCAAATTTATCTGTACCCACCCGCTCTTCGTGATGTTCTTCAGACCTAAACTCAGTTGATCGTGCGTTAGACCTTGTTTGAGTCTTTGCTTTGATATACCAGTGATGGTTCGGATACTGACGATTTATTTTGAATAGGAAGTCATTTCCTTTTGTTGTTGAGGGTTTGTAGGACCTCTTTCTTTTTTTATTTCGTTATCCCTATTTTTTGCCTGAACTGTTTCTTTTGGGATTACAGTCAGCGGGATGCCCCAGTTTTTGTAAGTCTCCTTCATAGGTTTTGACTTATTGGGCTTTTATTTCGAGAAATGATTACTGCCTGTCTTTATGATTATAGAGAACCATCACTGTCTTTTGCTTTGGAAGGACTTCTTTGGTGTCGTTCATTGTGCACCTGGATCAACTGAGAAGACTACCCTGCCCCTGGTTATGATTAAGGGTTTTAATTTTCGAAACGAAAAACCCCGACTTCTTTGGCTCAAAGGGGTTGACGAGGGATTATCTTCCTTATAACTCCAGTGTTTAGGAATTGAAACAATGCCTGTACCTCATCAGCGGGGTCTATTCAAAAGCATACTGTAGATTGTGGTATCGTTTTCGTCATCCTCCCTCAAGAGGCTTAGAATTATTAATCGAGAGTTTGAACATCACAAAAAAAATGAAAGCAGTTTGAATATAGTGAATGCGAATATATTGATTCAACACAGACATATGCGATGCATTGATAAAGTAAAAGAGTTTGACATGAACAAATGTTTGAACAATCAAAGAAAAATACAACTTGAACATTCGAATGAACAAAAGCTTCTTAGTTTGCACTAGTCATCTCAGATGGAAGATTCTCAGCAGAAGATTTTCATTTTGCCACCCGGCATGAACTCCAGCACCCTTCCGTCGATCAAGTCCTGGATCTTGTTCCTCAAGCTCCAACAGTCGTCAGTGTCATGTCCAAGACTGTCAGGATGGTAGGCACACCTTTCATCAGGATTGTACTTCAGGGAGGTTATGTTGAGATTCTTAGGAGGATCTTTTAAAGCAATCAGCTTGACCTCTAACAAGTGTCTCAGTATCAGTGATAATGGTATACCAGTCTCCGAGAAATGTCTTCCAGACGTATTTCGCTTACGCCGATTACCCTGTTGACGCTGGTGAGGTTGATGCTAGGCTTGTGACCCTGAAGCAAACTGAGGAGCTTTTCCCTTGTCTTCTTGCACCACAGGTGGTTGAATGATGACTTGCTCTTCAACCTTAGATGTTTGCCCCAATTGGTTATCCCGAAGCAGTTGGTTGATGAGAACCCTGAGCTCTCCTTGTCTTTGAGATAAGTCTTGGATAAGAGCCATTTGCCCCAGCATCTGGGTTCTCATTGTATCCACCTCAGCTTGCAGGCGTTTCAGCCGTTCGTCCTTATCGTCCTCAGAACTGTTCCTGACCAAAGTCCCCATGAGGAGTGTTCTCAGCTCTTCCTGCCCCTTGGATAGATTTAGGAGGATCTCCCCGAACTGAGTCTCTTGAGCGTGAAGATCCTGGTTGTCTTGTTGAGGAGCCATTGCTGAAATAAACAGCGGAGATGGTAAGTGACCTGTAACAAGGGTACCTGTTATGCAATGATGTGTATGTATGCATGTAATGTTTTCAAGGATCTCGTGGGGTAAACAAGAAAAGTTGTTAGGATTTGAATTTTGTAGCTTGATTGAAGGAACTTCGTGTTGTTGAGAGTCCTTCTTCAAGAGTCAAGGCTCACCATATCTAGTGGGTCATAGCCCCTGACTCAAGTTATCAACCTTGGCTAGAGGAAAATAAATCCCCTTTGCCCCTTGCTAGACATCATGACCTGCATCACAAACCCTTGAGATCCTTGAAATGGATTAGTCCTTATGTAGGATGTATGCAATGGTATGATGGCATGATGTTATGCTATGCGTGGAGTAATGTAGGTAAACCCTGTTATGAGTCCAGATTAAGGACTGTAAACAAACCCTGCAAGAAACTCATGTGTTAGGTAACAAGTATGCAAGTAGTTCAAGTTTGAAGGCACACAAGTCACACAGAGAGCCCTTAGAGTTTAGGCCAGCATGAAGTTTGGGGTACTACCCTCTTGAAGTTGGTGGGCTCAAAAACCTGTCCTATCAAAAGTAACCGGGTTCTAAGGAGCTCAATATCATTGGGTTGTTTTCTATGTTCATTGTTTTGATTTAGCCACTGGACTGGCGATCAAAATATTCCAAGAAAACAACCCTCAATGAGTGTAGTATCGAGTATCAACCAACTTCGGACTGCACCAAAGTCAGTCATCTCACTACCCCTAAAGAGGCCAGGATGGTCAAGTAAGGTTCCTAAGGTCAGTTGATGCTTCACGACACCACGCGGCGGCCCCGTACTCTCCTTGACTTGACTCAAGGGTTACCGGTACTCACCAAAGTGCCACATCAACGTAGAAAACTGCTTCAACCGTGTTGGTATACCCCACACAGTTCCCTCACAGTTTTGTTGCTACTTTCTAAAAGGTATCCCCCAGATCCGGGTTAGGATCTATGAAACTCCCAAAACAGGCCTGCAATTTTAAAGCAAACAGATCAAGCAATTGAAAACATGATGATGAACTATTCCTAAGGTACACCTCACTTTATTAATTCCCCAGCAGAGTCGCCAGTTCTGTGATCGGTGGGAATATAACTGACTGTTTTTAGCTGGTTTCGCGAAATGTCGCGGTAAGCAAGAGTCGCCACCGTCTTTTATGTTCTCCAACATGGAAAGGACAAAAGCACAGTAAAATTCCTTATTCGAGAATGTTTCTCGGTTCGGGAGGTAGATTTATAGAAAGGGAAGGTGTTAGCACCCTTTCTATCCGTGGTTATCCACGGGCTCTTAGGTACTTGCTCTTATGTTTTCAAAATTGTTTGCTTTTCAAGTGTGTGTGGGTTTTGAAAAAAGTTCGTTTGGAAAACTTCTAAGTAACTCTTGTATCAGTCCTCAAGAGTGTATGAAATATTTGTTTGAAAACCTTTTGAAAGTGTAGGTGCGAAAAGTTGTTTTTGTTTGTTTTGAAAAGAGCAAGTACTTAAGAGATCTACCCACCCTAAGGAATTAAGCTGTGTAAGAGTCCTTTAGATAGTGCTATCCCACCATTGAGAGGTAGGTAGCACCATCGTTGGAGGTGTTCGGGTCAATTCGATTATCGGGACAGTGTGGTCACCAAAGCAATGGTAGGACATCTTAGTGGTAACCCTAATGTCCTAGATCCTTTTATCTGAGGCAACCATTTCGAGGCAACTGGATCTTTAGACAGAGGGCGACCTCTAAGACACCCTATACTTGATGACCACGTTCGAGGCAACCAGTGAGGCGTACCCTAGGAGTGGTATGTGCATGTGTGTCGTATTCAGTTAATGTTTATCTTGTACATGTTATTTGTGAGCTACGGATTGGTTTTATTTACATACATTCTTTCATGCATTTTTTAACAGTTAGGAGTGCGGAAAGTAAATTGCGGAAATATAAATTCTACGCTATTACAAGGCGCGGGT
This sequence comes from Vicia faba, assembly GCA_948472305.1. Lineage (NCBI taxonomy): Eukaryota > Viridiplantae > Streptophyta > Magnoliopsida > Fabales > Fabaceae > Vicia > Vicia faba. The sequence continues at coordinate 1,055,001,900 of OX451738.1, read as the reverse complement.
CTATACATCGCCAAAAATACAAAGATCTGTTTTGGTAAATAAGTACGAGAAATTAAATAAAGCGATAAACCTAATTACTATTACATTCTTGAAGCAGTTACATAATAATCAAAATAAAGTAAATGCGCGCGAATAAAAATTAATCGGGAACGTTCTAAGGGTTTTGACCCTTTTAAGAAAAGAAATTGAATTTTTTGTCCTTTTTTGAATTAAATGCAATTAATACTAATGATTAAACTAATTAATTAAAAGAAAAGTGTTTTTTTTGTGTTTTTATGTTTTTAATGAAATAAAATAAAAAGGAATTAAAATTAAAAGTTAATAAAATCTAATTCTAAATTTATTTTAGTTATTAAAAAAAGATTAAAATTGCCTAATTAAACTAATTAATTAATTATAACTTAATTACAAAACAATGAATTAAAGTGAAATTAATAAATAATAAAAATATTAGTTTTTTTTTGATTTTTTTGTTTATGAAAATAATTATCTATGAATTAAATAATAATAATAATAGTTAATAATAATAATTAGTTAAAAGAAAATAAAAAAGGAAAAGAAAACAAAAGAAAATATGAAAGAACCATGGGGGTGTTGGCCCAGGTATGGAGGTTTGAGGAATCAATATGGCCCAATAATCTTAAGCCTTTGTTGACTTTAGGAATTTCCTGCACGTGCTTTGACTTGGAGCATGGTATCCAGCATCTCATAGCCCCTGGATTGATCTTTGAGGCCACTTGGCGCATGATCGTTTGATGCACATGGTGGAAAGCCTTTGTGAAACCTGCACAAGAACATGTTATGGAAAAATAGAAACAAGCATTTGGGGTACCTGGGATGTTGATGGAGTGCTTGGAAGTAGTTGAATCTGGCTAGATCAGGTCTTTCGAGCTTGACAACTTCAAGGAAATTTTTGCAATTTTGGGGCGTTCTCTAGGCTGTGTGTATTTTTTGTGTGTAATGCTTTCTCATGGCTTGTATTTATAGAGGAGATGGAGGGGACAAAGAAATAAGGCAAGAATCCAAGCCATAAAGCCATGCTTTCAAACAAAAATCCAACAAATTAAAAAGCTTCCAAAATTTGCAAAACTTTCCCTTTCCATGCTTGCATGTATCTGGACATCTTGGCACAAATTCAAAATTTTGTGTACAAAAAATGGCTTTCACGAATTTGGCAGCTAGTAAATGGCATATAAAGGTCATTCAAACCACAAAGATCCCCTTTAATTAATTTTTTTGATTTTATTTGAATTTTATGGATTTAAAATGGATTAAATCAATAAAAATTAAATAAAATAGAAAAATTAAAGTTTAATCTTGAAATTAATCATGGGACACGTGGGTGGCATGACAAGGCTGAATCAAGTGGAAAAAATGGGCCCTTTTGTCAAAAATTGAAGTTTCAAGGATAGTTGACTTTTGCCATTTCACAAAAATTTCCCAACTTCTCCAATGCATATCTTGCTCAATTTTAATCATATGAACATGTTCTTGGACATTTTGGAAAGGTCTTGAAGTCCTCTAACCAATGACTTTGGTCCCATGTCATTTTGATTTACCAATATCAAGTTATGGTCTTTGACTTAAAATGCCTTTTTGTTGACTTTTGAAAATGACCTATAATGTTGAAATTGATAACTTTTTGTGAGAGCATTTCTTGGACTTGGAATGTGAAGATGAGTTGTAGGAAATGTCCTCCCCTTCAAAATGAGCATTGGATGGGATTTTTCTGATGAACCATGAAAACGTTATGCCTTGGTCAAGTTACATTTGACTTTTTCAACTGTCCAAAAATGGAAACTTTTGCATCTTGATGATTTTTGAGCCATTCTTGTGGAATCATGATCAAGATTTGATCCAATGATGATTGTGGCTTCAAAATAAGATGTTGACCAAAATTTTTGACTTTTGACTGCCAAATGACCATTTTACCCCTACAGTTGATTGTGAAGCAATTAGGGTTTTTGACTGTGCAACTTGACCTTGTGAGCCTTGAAACTTGACATGTAGGTGCTTGACAATGTATATGAGCATATGGGACTTGATTGAGCCCTTAAAAACCTCAACTTCCTTGCAAGAACCAAAACCCTAATTTGACTGGCTTAGGAGGGTGTTTGAACTGTGCAACCCTTGAGTAGACTTGAGCAAATTGAGATGATGCTTGTCAAAACTTTGAAGAATATGGGAGGGCAAATTTTGGGGTACAACAACAGCTCTTGGAGCCCTTGGGATTTTGGCAGGGGTTCAAGACTTTTCTTTCTCAAATTTTTTCGACCTCTTTTCAATGGCCAAAAGTGTTCTATTTATAGGTAAAGATTTTGTAGTTTTGGAGAGGTCAAGTAGCGCCAACATCATACGCTAGATGCTGACTTGTTCTTGAAGCAAGTTAAAAAAAAGGGTGTGATAGTTGACAGTTTTTTATCCTAGACTGGATTAGCAAGCAGGGATTAAGGAAAAGTAAACCTACAAGAAAAAAGTAACGCATGGACCCTCCCACACTTCTGTATAAAAGTTGCTTTTAAGGATAACAAGAGTATTTCTATGCCATGCGTGGAGAGATCCTTTGGACAAAGACTCAAAAGTGGTTGTGAGAATTAATGAGCATTAAATGATGATGAGATTTGTCAAAATCAGAAATCCTGTAATTTGAGATTTTGCATTATTGCTTAATTCTAGATCAGAAGTTCTATCTAGAACAAACATCCAACTTCTGATCTTTGTACCTTGTTGCCTCAGCATGTTCTGAAGGATTCCCCAGGCTTTCCAGTAACCTTCTTTGATTTATCTTTGAAAACTCTGGATTAGAAGTTCTGCTTTAGCGTAGCATCCAATCTTCGGATCCTCTTACCTTCTGGCTCCAGCATGTTCTGAAGGAGCTTTCAGGCTTCGTATTACGTTTTATTACTTTCTTTGCATTACCCTAGCAAACTCTGACTAAACTTGTGTAGATGCTGAAGAGCCATGTTCTGACTGCATACTATGTGTTGAACCATGTTTACAACTTCTGACTGTACCTGCCTGGAGACTGGCTCAGAAGTTCAGAAGTGTCATTTTTCTTAAATACTTAGAAAAAATCCCAAGTATTTAGAAATTTGGCTTTTCCATAGTAAATTCGACTTTGAACTTTTTGATGATACAACCTTCATATTCGAACATGTCTTAATGAAATATGATTCTTGAAACTTAGTTTTGGTCCAAAAGTCAAAGTTAGACTTCTCAGCGTGCAAATGACCATTTTTCCCTTGTGAAGGGTTTGCTTGGAAAAATTGATAATTCAAGGCTTGGAATTGTATGAGAGAAAACTTGAGAATCCAGGGTGATTCCTTGAGAAATGAGAGGGCAAATTTTGGGGTACAACACCAAGGATAGTAACCAAATAGTCCAAGTATCATTAAATTTTTTTATGGTTCATGTTGATTATTAAGTATCTTTAAAAGGAAAAGAAAACCTCAAGTGAGCAAAAATAAAATGGCATAAAAGTAAATGCTCAAGTGAGCAAAGATGAAAATAGCATGAAATGTAAATGCTAAAATAAATAGTACATAAAGTAAAGAGCATAAAATAAAAGCATAAAATAAAGTTAATTGATAGAAGTTAATGGTTAGTTGGATGACCATATTGAAACTTGCATTTGGAACGCATTAGAGGATTGGTAGAACCAAAGCCTCTCAACAACAAGTTGCATTTGCTTTTTGTCAAGTATATCATCCATTTTAAGAGTCCTCAAGGTAATATTTAAGGATCAACGATGTTTAAGTGATCCGCGTTGACCAAAATTGATGAAGATCCATTGGAGGATTGGTAGAACCAAAGCCTCCTAACAATGAATCTCAAGGTTATTGGATAAAAGGATTCAAATTAACATACTTGGGCTTGCAAATATAGGTTTGGGCCACGAATGATCACTTTCTCAAATCGGGACAAAATTTAGCGCTGTGTTAAGCAATCGTAAGTAGACTTATGTAGAAGTCGCACCTATTTTGAGACCGGTCAATAGCAATCTATGTACTTCATGTTTGGATAAATGATATAGAGATCATCATCCCATAACATGTATCACAAATAAAAATAAATGGATAATATGAAGAGGGAGGGGAATGATAAGCTAATTTGGATCACTACCTCAAATTTCTTTCCATCTTTAAATTCAATTACTCATTTAGATGGATTAAAATACTAAACATATCATTAATCCAAAGCACCAAAAATGAATTGAATAATTCACTCTTTGATAGATTTGAATTAATGAACATTTATCCAACTTCATCTACACCCAAAGTCCATTGAATTTAAAGAGAAATTGGACATTTAAAATTGCAATCCAAATCAATAATTAAAAAGAGTGAGTAGAAAAAGATAGATGGATCAAAACAGCCCCAAAACAAGGTAGAAAATGCATTTTTGTTCTGTTACAATCGATTGCACTGCTGATGTAATCAATTGCATCAGCGCTTTTTTCTAAAAAAATGTGAAATTTTGCTGTGACAATCGATTTCACTATTACAGCAATCAATTACACCCTGTTAAAATCAGAAAAACAGCATTTCAAAAGGCCAAATTCTTGTTCAAACTTTCCATCAAACACCTTATGATCATGGATTCAATTGAGCACAAAAATTCCATCAAATTATGAGAAAATAGCACCAATGGAATCACAAAATAATGCTCAGTGAATCAAACCCAAAGGACAACAAGAGATCACATTGTGAAAGATGAAAAATCCAACTTACCAAAGGTAAATCTAGAGAATTATCAAACAACTTCAAGAATTTGCTTCAATTCAACCCCAATAATCAATTGCCCAAGCTTGGATGTAGAGAATTGATGAAGAAAAAGTGTTTGAATGAAGGTTTAGCTTAAAGATTAGTAAGCTTCAATGCAAAGCTTGCTAACTTTTTTGAAAATGGAGCTTTGAGTGAATTTGGTAGATGGAGAGAATTGAGAGATTTTTTAGCAAGATGGATTTGGCTATCAAAAGCTTGTGATTTGAATGAAATGAGGGCTATATTTATAGAGTTTAGGCTTGGTATTAGTGGTAGTTTGGTAATTAATTATTGGAGCCAAAATTTGAAATAATGATATATCTTTCAAAAAATGAAAAATTGGTACCAAAATTTGAATTAATAATATATATTTCAAAAAATGAAAACTTGGCACCAAAATTTGAATTAATGATATATATTTCAAAAAATGAAAACTTGGCACCAAAATTTGAATTAATGATATATATTTCAAAAAATGAAAAATTGGCGCCAAAATTGGCAAACTTGAAATTGCTGATTTTTCAATTTTCACATTGTGCAATCGATTGCATCAATTAATTAATAAAAAATAAGAAAATAACTTCCCTTTGGGTCAATGGGTCGTGCATAGCTTTTGGGTGATGATTCTTGGAAGAAATTGTGGCCCATTAGCAATTTTGAGGCATTTGAAGCAAAGTTGACTTTTCAAAATTCCCAAAAATTGCCCAACTTCCACAAGGCATATCTTGCTCAATTTTTAAGCTTTGATCATGTTCTTGGACATTTTGGAAAGGTCTTGAAGTCCTCTAACCAATTCCTTTGGTCCCATGTCATTTTGATTTACCAATCTCAAGTTATGGTCTTTGACTTAAAGTGCCTTTTGGTTGACTTTTGAAAATGACCTATAATGTTGAGATTGATAACTTTTTGTGAGAGCATTTCTTGGACTTGAAGTGTGAAGAGGAGTTTTAGGAAATGTCAGTATCTTCAAAATGAGCTTTGGATGGAATTTTTCTGATAAACCATGTGGAAGTTATGCCTTGGTCAAGTTACAGTTGACTTTTTCAACTATCCAAAAATAGAAACTTTTGCATCTTGAGACTTTTTGAGCCATGCCTTGGGAATCATGATCAAGAATTGATCAAATGATGTTTGTGGCTTCAAAATAAGATGTTGACCAAAAAATTTGACTTTTGACTGTCAAATGACCATTTTGCCCCTACAGTTGACTGTGATGCAATTAGGGTTTTTGACTGTGCAATTTTGTGCTGTGAGTATTGAAACTTGACATGAGGATGCTTGACAATGTTTATAGGCATGTGGGACTTGTTTAGACCCTTGAAAACTTCAATTTCTTTGCCAGAACCAAAACCCTAATTTTTTACTGTTAGGAGGCCATTGGACTGTGCAACCCTTGGGAGATTTTGAAGCATGCTCTTTGCAAATCTTGAAGAATATGGGAGGGCAAATTTTGGGGTACAACACATATGTGTATTCAACGTAATCATTGGAAATTTTTGCAAACAAAATAGAGAAAGTAAAACAGTTTTGAATTTTGAAATATATTTAATTGCATTGATTCTGAAAGCTTTGCCTATAAGCAGACAGTTTTATACAAGAAGACAGAAATCCTAGTAAGAGGAAATCGTTGTAAAATTGAAAAAGGGGTACAAAGTGATAAACAAAGAAAAATAGTTATGATGAAATGATCCCATCGGGTTTCAACTCTATTGTTGCCCCTAAGTCTTCAAGTATCTCATCACTTGTTGTTGGAAGAAGATGATTGAATTGATTTGTACCATTTGAACATGACGCTAGTAATAAAGCTGGCTATAAGTAGATGGGTGATCCAACGGGACATATTGGTACGCTTTAATCCCTAACTTTTGCCTGGACCGCCCTTTCGGGTTTTCAGTCCATCAGGATATCCTTTTTGCCCAAGCCGCCTTTTCAGGTTTTCGACTTATCGGATGTATAATATATATATATATATATATATATATATATATATATATATATATATATATATATCCCTAATTTTTGCCCGAACCCTTTTGGTTCTCCACGATGCCCTTATTTTTGCCTAGGCATGTCAACCTAGCAGGTCTCTTTTACGCGTAGTATTTTTTTACTATGTATATGTTCACAAGGTGTGGAAAATCTTCACCGTCCATGGTGGTAAGTATCATAACACCTCCAGAAAATATCTTTTTGACCATAAATGGACCTTCGTATGTGGGTGTCTATTTTCCTCTGGGATCACCTCGTGGTAGGATGATACGCTTTATTACAAAATCACCAACCTAGTACACTTGATTTTTGACTTTCTTATTAAAGGCCTTGATCATGCGTTTCTGATTTATCTGACCATGACAATTAGCCGCAAGTCTTTTTTCACCAATCAAATTTATCTGGTCAAATTGAGTCTGAATCCTTCATCTTCATCTAAACTTGTATCTTTCATAATCATTGGGGAAGGAATTTGGATTTCAATAGGTAAGACAACCACCATACCATAGACGAGAGAGAACGGGGCCGCCCCAGTTTATGTACGTAGTGAAGTGCGGTAACCATGAAGAGAAAAATGGTAGCATCTCATGCAAATCTTTGTATGTCACTGTCATCTTCTGCAAGATCTTCTTGATATTTTTGTTGGTAGCTTCCACTTTGCCATTCATCTTTGGTCGGTACAGGGAAGAATTATGATGCTTAATCTTGAACTGCATGGAGAGTTCCATGATCATAGTATTGTTAATATTAGTACCATTGTCCATGATGATCCTTTCAGGGATGTCATACCGTCAGATAAGGTTATACTTAACGAACCAAGCCACAACATTCTTGGTAACGGAAGAAAACGAGGTTGCCTCTACCCACTTCGTGGAGTAATCAATAGCGACAAGGATGAAATGATGCCCATTGGAAGCAGTAGGATTAATCTATCCAATCATATAAATGCCCCACATAGCAAACGGCTAAGGATCAGTCAAGACATTCAAAAGAACCGGAGGCACATGGACTTTGTCAGCATAAACCTGACATTTGTGGCAAGTTCTGGAATGATGATGGCAATCGGTTTCCATGGTAGACCAATAATAACCAGCTCTCAGAGTCTTCTTAGCCATTGTATCTCCACTGGAATGAGTACCAAAGACACCTTTATGCATATCTTTCATAACTTTCTCAGCTTCCTTCTTGTCTACACAATGAAGCAAAGTCGAATTGTGGTTGCATTTGTACAAGATTTAGTTATTGAGAAAGAACTTGGCAGAGAACCCCCTTAGAAATTTCTTATCATTGATAGATGTCCCTTCAGGATACTCTTGAGTTTCTAGGTATCCTTTTACTTCATGGTACCAAGGTGTTGTACCCCAAATTTTTCCCTCTCATTTTGTTCAAAACATACTCCAAGAGGTCCTCAAGTGTTCAAGGTTGACCAAGAATTGACCAGACAAATTCTCCTCCTAAGCAATGGACTTCCAACTAGGGTTTCATTTTTCAAAAAGAAGTTTGGGTTTAAAAGGCCTCAAGTGATTTCCATGGTTCCTAATATGTCCTCAAGAATGCTCATGCCAATTTACAGCCTTGCATTACAAGTTTGCTCAGTCAATTTACTCAGATGACTAGAAAGCAACTATATTAGGTCAAAAGTAAACTATGGTCAATATACAATCAAACTTCAAGATTTTTGTCCCAGATCAACATATTGAAGTGATATCCATCATTTGATCAAGGTTTGATCATGATTCCTCAAGGAATGCTCTCAAATCATCAAGAATCAAAATTTCTAAATTAGGGTGTCCTAGAGAAAGTCAACTAAACTTTGATCAGTCATAACTTTCACATGCTTCGTCTATTTTGACCCAACCAAAGCTCATTGTGAAGAAAATTCAATTCCCTACAGCTTTTCTTTTGTCCTCAAGTTCGAAAAATGCATCATTGAAAAGATATGAGCCAATACATTACAGATCTTTTGAAAAGTCAACAAAAAGGCATTTTTTGTCAAGGCAAGTTACATCAAGATAAATTCTCCAAATTCAAAAATATACAACATAGAGATTGTATGGGACATCTTAAGGTTTCTAAAAGGTCAAAGATCATCTTCAAAAGATGAAAATTGAGCAAGTTATTACCAGTGCAAATTGAGCAAATTGGTGAAAATGCAAAAAGTCAACTTTGAGCAAAAATGCATTTTTAAGTTCATGGACCTATTTTTTGGGATTTAAATATGTTTATGACTTACTCAAGGACTCCTAAATTCACTCTCATCTTGCTTTTAATTTTCCTATATTTTATTCATATTTATTTTTGTTTTTATTCAAATAAATACAAAATAAAATGTATAAAATAATAGATAAATGGTTTGGACACATGGGTTGATGTTTTGAATCAATATTGGGCCTAATATTTCGTGCAAGATACATCAAAAAGGACCATGTTCATGCGAGGGACCAAAATGGCAAAGATCTCACATTTTTTGGCATTTTTTTCGAGTCTTAGTTTCTTGATTTTAAACCAAGTTATTACTTGATTTCTTTCCATGATTGTGTGCTTCCCTCCTCCCTCTATAAATACACGGCCTTGCTAGCCTAAAAGGACACGAAAAAACCACTGCTAGAGAACTCTACAAAATTTGCAAAAAAAATCCAAAATTGTCAAAATTGGTAGTTGCATTTCCAACCATCATCAGTCCAAACTAAGGGTATAAACCATTCCCTGAGAGTCCAAGGAGTCACTTCCAACCCTCATATGAGCCTGAGACAAGTCATAACGCAATATCTCCATCTCACCGATCGGTAAAACTTTTCTCAATCGAACCTCTGAATTTGTGCATTGTCAACTCATTTTGTTTGCATAGATCATGTAGTATAATTGTTTAGAACATATTTGATGTATTATTTTTGACATTTGAAGCAGGGATGGAAAAACACCATTGTTAGTGTTCTAAAACAGTTAAGTTTTAAACTGAGTGATACCATGAGTTTTAGGACAAACAAATGGTGCCATTAAACTCGCGGCCCCCGAATTGGGGGGCTATGACCTTTTTTTCTCTTAACTCATCGTGTTTTTGCAGATTATGATTTTAGCTGGCCGGAGAAGAAGGAGGTCAACCATCGCGTGTGGTGGTTTGACCCTCCCTGTGCTGGCGTGTCTGAATCTCGTGTCCTGATTCGTCCATTTAAAAGGACAGGGCCCCACCTGGGCGCGCGTTTTTATTTTAAATATTTCTGACAGATTTTACATTATATTATTGTTGATTTAATATGTTAATAGTTGAATGATCTGGCCTAGTGGTAAGCAGCGTGCTCGTAAGATACTCCCTCCCCAAGACTTGTGTTCGATCCTGGGTTGTGCATTTTTCTTTTTCAAAATATTCTTTTTTGCAGGTTGTTTGAAAACGTTTGGGCCTTCATGGTGATGGGCTCAGGAGTTTTGGATACATACCCCCTCCATTTTTTTTTCTGATACCACATGCAGTTGTTGGGCTTAGCCTTCATTCGACCTAACAAATTTCCAAGATCTCACCCCCTGACTACTTGTTGCACCAGACCCATTACAATTTTAGTTTTTTTATTTTATTTAATTGTTCTTTTATATACTTTTTAAAGATTAATTTTCTTTTAACAATAAAAATCACAAAAATATGTTTTAGTTTTTTTAATTTAATTTAACTTTTATAAATTAATTAATTAATTCATTTAATTATTTTTGATTAATTTAAAACCAATTAGAATTAGGTTTATTGATTTCAACTCTTTTTCCAAATAAAAATCCAAAAAATATTAGAACTAGTTTCTTTTAATTAAATTATTTTTTATTAATCATTTTTTTAATTAATTAGACTTAGGGATTTTCTTATTTTTAAAACGACAAAAAATAATAAAAACATATTTTTATATTACTTAGATCTTAGGGTTCTTTACATGTTTACTTCTTTCTCCTCCGCGCGTCTATTTATTTATTCATATTATTTTTTCATAAATATTATGTAATTGCATACGGTTTGTAATAGTTAAAAACTAGGATTTTATTTACTGTCTTTATCCCCAATTTTGGACTTGTAATTTCCCCCTCCCCGAAGCCATGTAATAGTTAGGTTTAATTTCCGCACTTTAATTTCCCGCGTTGATATTGAACTGTTAGATGTATACCTAATAGGATTGCATGACAAGAATTAAAAAAACAAAACGTTATCAAACCTAACATCCAAGACAAATAATTGAAACACAACACACTCGCAAACGCGCACCTCTAAGATTTCTCCACTTGTTTCCTTCGGAATAAACGGTCACGATTACTAAGATATCTTACTAAGTTGCCTTTGTGACCGTACGATGACCCTCACTAGTCCCTCAAAACATCTGACGATAGGGCTACCTACTCACTAATAGTAGGATATCACTGTCTAAAGGAAAAGAGGAAAAGAACAAACCTTTCGAATAAGTAGATAGCTCCTAGTTGCTTGCTCAAAACAATTTCTCACACATACACAAACTATTTTCTAAATATTTTCAAAGACATGAAAACACTTTGTATACGTTCTCACTGAAACGAGGAACATTAAAAAGTTCTCTATACTAAGGCGTCTTTTCAAAATATTTTCAAAACACACTTACACAAAAAATCATTTTAAAAATGAGCTAGCAACTAAGAGCCCGTAGATAACTACGGATGGAAAGGGTGCTAACACCTTCCCTTTCCATAATCTACCCCCCTTACTCATAAATAATATCGAAAGGTCTTTTTATGTTCTTTTTCACCCTTTCCTTTGTTGTATAAAATAAAAGACGGTGGTGACTCTTGCTTACCGCAACATTTGCGAATAAAAAATGCAAAACCAGTATAACAGTTGGTTCTTCTATCGTATTACAGAACTAGCGACTTTGTTGGGGAATGATAAAAAGTGGGGTTACCTTAGAGTTAGATCATTTTTAATTTGCTTTCCTTGTTTGCTTTGTCTGCTTTATTTTTAAAGGGTTTGCTGGGGTTGTTGTTAAAGATCTTATACCGGGATCTGGGGCACCTTTTTAGGTAAGTAGAAATAAATCATGGAGGTTATACGGCGTAGACAATACAGACGAAGTGATGGCTACGTTAGCGTGATACTATGGCTTGTACTAATGTTCCTTGAGTCAGTCAAGGATAACATTAGGCTTCCTTATATTGTCATTAAACGCTAACTGACCTTTAGAACCTTTAATTGATTCATCCTTGACATTAGAAAGTAGTGAGATAGTCGGCTTTGGTTCCGACCGAAAATTGGTTGATACTCGATGCTACACTCATTGAGATTGGACTTTCGGGATATTTCGGTCGCAATACTTTGGTGCTTGAGCTGAAACAATGCCTGACGGAAAGGTCAATGATATAAGACTCCTTAGAACCCTGTTACTATTACTAGGACAGGTTGAGCCAACTAAAACTTCAAGAGGGTACTTACCTTTAAACCTCATGCAAGCCTTTAAACCTAAGGTCTTTGTGTGACTTGTTTGTATTTGATGTCTCTGTTCTAAAGCATAATCATAACATCATGAACATCATAACATATCATTTGCACTAACCGTTTCAAGGACCTGGGGATTTATCTCTTCTCTGTTTTGTAGGTTATGGATTTAGCTCGCAGAAAAACCATTCGGATCAACTTTGTAGTAATTCCACCCAAGCTTAGGGAGTTGGTCTTAAAAGTTCTTGAAAGCTCATCATTCAGCAAAATATATGGTCACTTGCTTAGTTTGGTTACTACCGGTTTTGACGAAGGTTTAATGAGCATTCTATTCCTGTTCTTCGATCATAAGCACCATTGCTTCACATTTCCAGATTAACAGTTGGTGCCCACGCTGGAAGAATTATCTAAGATACTTAGTTTGCCTATATTGGAGCAGATACCTTTCATTGATTTAGAATAAGATCCAACTTCTGAGAATGTTGCCATAGCCTTGCATTTGAAGCCATCTGACATTGAACTAGTTGGGAGAGAAGAAGTGGAGTTAAAGGTCTTCTTGCAAAGTTTCTGATGGAGAAAGCTCGGGTATTCCTAGACGCCATGATTTACCATGCTTTTGAAGATATGTTGGCTCTCTTAATCTATGGGTTGGTTTTTTTCCCTAATTCAGACCAACTTATAGACGTCAATTCCATCAACATCTTCCTTACTCACAATCCAATACCTGTATTGCTCGAGGATATTCTGCATTCACTCCATACCCGTACTATGAATAAGCGAGGAACTCTTATGTGTTGTATGCCTTTGCTCTATATATGGTTTATTTCACACCTTCCTCGATCAGTAATGAAGAATGAGTTAGGATTAAGGTGGAATCAAAGGTTAATGTCTCTCTCTCACTCTTATATTTATTGGTGTCCTTACTCTCAAGAAGGCATCTCTTTTATTGATCATTGTAGAGAATTTCCTAATGTGCCACTCCTTGGAATTAGATGAGGCATCACCTATAACCCTTCTTTATCCCTACGTCAGTTCGGTTATGCACGGAGAGATGGTCCTCCTGATATGCTCATACAGGGTATTATGTTCGACTACTCAAATGATCTACAAGGTTATCATCAGAGCTTCATCCGCGCTTGGGGCATGGTTAAGAAGACTGATAGTAAGACTTTAGGGTACAGGAACTCCATCCCTTTGGAACCTTACCTCAAATGGGTGCGAGCTCGTGCTCAAAGTCTTATGATGCCATACACTTCCATCTTACCAGTGATCTTAGAGCCTATTGTTCAAGGGGACGAGTCTCGCATCATTCTTCATCCTGATATGCCAATAAACTTCGAAGAATTACAAAGGTCTTGGATCTAACTCAAAGAAGAACGAGACACCTTTGAGACCCAGTTTTATGCCAGTGAAAAGAAAGTGTTGGAACTGACGAAGTAGCTTAATGAAGAGAGGAATCTTAATGCCTATATCAGCACCAAAAGGAAGCTTCCATGGGAGACTTAGGAGTTTTAGAAGTTTCTTTTAATTGTTATTTCCTTGTAAACTTTTGTTTCGCTTGAACTTACTAATAAAAAGCCTTTATTTTTGTTTTGGTTAAAAGAGTTTAAATCCTGCAAGGTCCTTGAAAACATTGCATAAGCATATCATGCATATCATCACATAAGTAGGTATTTCAAGATAGGTTTCTTATCTTTTCGTTGTTTATTTCAGCAAAAAGAAATGGCTCTTGAACAAACAGTTAAGGATCTTCAAGCACAAAACGCTCCCTGGCTCTGGCTAAAGGACAAGAAGATCTAAAAGCTCTCATTGTCAAAGAGAACACAAAGAAGACAAATAAACCAGTTGGCATCCTGAATATGGAAAGAAGATTTAGAGGACCAGACAAGCGAGCTCTATAATTCGCAACTCCATCGAATGAGAGGAACATCTGGAAGAGGATGACAAGAAGCCAAAAGAAGAAGATAACATCCTAGGGATTAATGAAGAGGAAGCAAACTATGCTGAAGAACAATATCCTCATGTTGATGACAAGTATAAACAGTTGGAGGATCGTCTCAATGCTATGGAGATTCAAAGAGTACCTGGTTTGGACTTTGAAGAGCTAGGGTTGGTCTCGGGAGTGGTTATCCCACAAAAGTTCAAAGTTCCCGCCTTTGCAAAGTATGACGGAGTTTCTTGTCCCAAGCTACATCTGAGGTCTTATGTCAGGAAGATCCAACCCTATACAGCTGATAGGAAGTTATGGGTTCATTTCTTTCAGGAGATTTTATCGGGGACGCAGTTAGAGTTGTTTTATCAGTTGGAAGGAACCAAAATCCGCAATTGGGAAGATTTGGCTGCTGCTTTTTACAAGCAGTGTCAATACAATGCTAACCTCGTTCCAACCTGTACACAACTCCAAAGCATGTATATGGGTTCTAGTGAGGGTTTCAAAGATTATGCCTAAAAGTGGAGGGATCTCGCCGGTAGAGTCCAACCTCCCCTGTCTGATAGGGAGTTGGTGTAACACCCCTTCTAAATACCCCAATTAAAGGTAAAGATTAAAATCAGAGAAATAAAATTGCACGGAAGGGATGTCACAACACACATCACATTCCAAAGTTTTTAAAGAAAAACGGACAGGGTATGTTTGAAAGTATAAGCATTCCAACACAAAACAAACATACAATAAATATTCACTTCATTCTCTCGTGCAAACGCAACGGAGTTTCATAATTTCACATCATCTCCATTTATGGAGGAATCAAAACATAATTCAAGGCATCAAGCCATCATAATTCACATAAGCATATGTTATCAAGTCTCACATATACAAAACATCATATACACGAATAAGGATTATATACATCATAATCCAAATACAAAATAATCGAGTTCGACACTAAATAAATCCCCCCCCATCTGTTACTACCAGAGCATCGACTCGACTCTAATCAAAATAAAACAGATTGCAATCCAATGCATCCGTTAGTTAGCGCCTCGCGCTACCGTCCTCGGTACCTGCACAATGCCATCAAAGGCATTGGCCAACAAAAGGGTAAGAATTCAAATAATCATATAACATGTAATTTTAAGTAAATGAAATGGCAATAAATAAAGCAATACATAATGATCATGTTCATTTTATAACCTGTAGTATCCTTACTCAAGGAATCCATTTCCAACACATTAACCATGTAAACCGATTATCCGAATACTCACATCCTTGGCACATAACCATAATTCAAACAACAACAATATTGGCACATAATAAAACACATCAACACACATACATAACATGCACAAATATACATGAGACTCACAACACGACTCAACGTATACGAATGCGGTACCGACACGTGGACCCAAGGTTCCACCACCTATGTTTCCCTTCCGGATCAAGGTTACTACGTCTTTTCCCACAATAGGGTCACCGTCTAGATATTGTGGACCCAATGTTCCACCACCTATATTTCCCTTCCAGATCAAGGTCACTACGTCTTTTCCCACAATAGGGTCACCGTCTATAAAATCATGTGAACCCACAGTTTCACTGTCTCTGATTCAAGACCAACCATGCCATGCAATGTACAACATAACCAATGCATGCAATTAAGATTCACAATAATCTTAACATACACATACCATCAAATCCAGCCAATGGAACATCAACTATTGTACATGCATGCATACATATAATTTAACAATCACAACGTCAAGTAAAATGTATACAAACAAGTTACTTACTCAACCAAAACATAAACCATCAACTATCAAACAATTCCAAATCGGAAAATCGGAACACAATCGGGTTCCAAAGGAAGTGCGAAAAATCAGAATTTTGGAGGCTACAGAAGCATCAACACGGGCACCCGTGTGCATCAACACGGCCCGTGTGGAAAAGCCACCAGAACGTGCAAAAATTGCCAAAGTCAAAGCATCAACACGGGCACCCGTGTGCATCAACACGGCCCGTGTGGATGGACCTGCGTGAAAACTTCATTCTTTTGAGTTTTTCTCATTCTACCACCATGGTTTTCTTTCCCAATCAATAATCTTAATTTCTACAAGCTAGCACCTAATACACTCACAAACCATACTCCTAATCCAACTTTTCTAAACCATTCCAACAATCAACCAACAAAACCCTATAAATCAACTATCAATTTTACCCCCAAATCCAAAATATATCTATCAAAACCTAACAATATGAGATGGAGAATCAAACCCCTTACCTTGGTGTGGGTTTTCTTGAAACAAGATGATGAAGATGTTGCAACTCCAAACCTAGCTTCCTTTCTTCTCTTCTCCTCTTTCTCTCCTCTTTTCTTTCTTCTTTCTCCTCTTTCCAACTACTCTCACTAACCCTCCTTTTCTATTTTATAAAACTATCCTTCTACTACTAACTTTCCTCCCTCTATCTTTCTAAAATTATAATTTGGCCCCAACAATTATTTAATTCAAATTATAATATATAACCCTATTAAACAATATTACACTAAATAATATTTATTCTATATAAGCCTAATCATGCCAATTAATCAAACAAAGTCAAATATTACTACACACCAAATTAATATTATTCAAAATAATATTTCGACATAATAAATATTTTTATTTCATATTACCCAATTAATATTTTAATCGATATCAATTGAATATATTTCTCAAAATAGATATAATTTAATAGTTTTGGAAAATAATTAATGAAATAACATTTAAATATAAACGGCGTGTTACAACTCTCCCCCACTTAAAAGATTTTCGGCCTCGAAAATTACCTCTAACGAACAATTCGGGATAGGAATCCCGCATCCGACTTTCAAGCTCCCACGTCACATTACCATTCGCCGAACCACCCCATGCAACTTTAACCAAAGCAATCTTTCTTCCTCTTAGTTGTTTCACCTTCCTATCTTCAATCCTCACCGGTAAAACCTCAACCGTCAAATTGTCTCTTACTTCCAAATCATCCGCTTGAATAACATGAGACGGATCCGCAATATACTTTCGTAATTGCGAAACGTGAAACACATCATGCAAATTTGAAAGTGATGGCGGCAATGCAATCCGATAAGCCATACTTCCAATCCGCTCTGAAATCTGATAAGGACCAATAAACCGAGGTGTTAACTTCCGCGATTTAAGCGCCCTTCCAACACCCGTAGTTGGATTCACCTTCAAAAACACATGTTCATCCTTCTTGAACTCAAGAGGTTTCCTCCTCTTGTCATAGTAACTCTTTTGGCGATTCTGAGACACTTTCATCTTCTCTCTTATCAATCTGATCTTATCCGTAGCCTCTTGAACCAATTTCGGACCAACTATAGCACTTTCTCCCGTCTCGTACCAACACAAAGGTGTCCTACACCGTCTTCCATACAATGCCTCAAAAGGAGCCATGCCAATGCTAGAATGAAAACTATTATTATAAGTAAACTCAATCAAAGGCAAATGACTCTCCCATGAACCTCCTTGATCCAAAACACAAGCACGCAACAAATCCTCAAGTGACTGAATTGTTCTCTCCGTTTGACCATTCGTCTGAGGATGATAAGCGAAACTCAATCTCAGCTTAGTACCCAAGGCTCTTTGTAAACCTTCCCAAAATCTTGAAGTGAAACGCGGATCTCTATTTGAAACAATACATGTAGGAATACCATGTAAACAAACAATCCGTTCCACATACAACTTAGCAAGCTTCTCCATAGCGCAATCCATCCTAATCGGAATAAAGTGTGCAGATTTAGTCAATCTATCCACTATGACCCAAATAGACTCATGGTTACTCGGAGTCCTCGGCAAACCAGAAACAAAATCCATCGAGATACTATCCCACTTCCACTCGGGAATATACAACGGTTGCAACAAACCCGAAGGCTTCTGGTGTTCAATCTTAGACTTTTGGCAACCAAACAAGAATATACAAACTCAGCAATTTCCTTTTTCATGCTTGGCCACCAAAACAACTTTCTTAAGTCTTGGTACATTTTTGTAGCACCCGGATGAATACTCAATCCGCTTCGGTGTCCTTCCTCAAGAATCCTCTTTTTCACATCCCCCACATCGGGAACGCAAACTCTATCATGACATCTCAAAATTCCATTCTCATCAATTCTGAACTCTCCACCTTGACCTTGATTCACCAAAGTAAACTTGTCAACCAAAACCAAATCTGACTTTTGCCCATCCCTAATCTCTTCCAAGACACCACTAGTAAGCTTCATCATACCAAGCTTCACGCCAAAATAAGTCTCTTCACACACCAAACTCAAATCTCGAAATTGCTCCAACAATTCCCATTCTTTAACCATTAACATAGACATGTGTAAAGATTTCCTGCTCAAAGCATCTGCAACCACGTTTGCCTTACCAGGATGGTAATTCAAACTGAAGTCATAATATTTAAGAAACTCTAGCCACCTTCTTTGCCTCATATTCAACTCTTTTTGATCAAACAGATATTTCAAACTCTTATGATCGCTAAAGACGTCGAATCTCGACCCAAACAAATAATGCCTCCAAATCTTTAACACAAAAACCACCGCTGCCAACTCCAAGTCATGAGTTGGATAATTCCTCTCATGCACCTTGAGTTGCCTCGAAGCATACGCCATAACCTTCCCATTTTGCATTAACACACCTCCTAAACCCATCAAAGAAGCATCGCAATAGACCGTAAACGATTCAGATGGTTTAGGCAAAATCAAAACCGGCGCAGTTGTCAACCTTCTCTTCAACTCTTGGAAACTATCTTCACACTGCGGAGTCCACACGAACGCTTGACTCTTCCTAGTCAATTGTGTCAACGGTAAAGCTAGCTTGGAAAAGCCTTCAATGAACTTACGGTAATAACCCGCTAAACCAAGAAAGCTTCGAATCTCAAAAACTGACTTTGGAGATTCCCATTCTGACACGGCTTCTATCTTCGAAGGATCCACAGCAATACCTCCACGAGATATCACGTGACGAAGGAAACTCACTTGTTCTAACCAGAATTCACACTTTGAAAGTTTAGCAAACAAATGATTTTCCTTCAGAATTGACAAAACAATTCTCAAGTGTTCGGCATGCTCTGCTTCACTCTTGGAATAAATCAGAATGTCATCGATGAACACCACCACAAACTTATCCATAAACTCATGAAAGATTCTGTTCATATACTCCATGAACACACCAGGTGCATTCGTAACACCAAAAGGCATCACCGAATACTCATAGTGTCCATAACGAGTTCTGAACGCAGTTTTCTGAATATCACCCGCTTTCACGCGAATCTGATGATAGCCTGACCTCAAGTCAATCTTGCTAAACACACACGCACCCACCAGCTGATCCATTAAATCATCAATCCTTGGCAAAGGATACTTGTTCTTAATGGTCACTTTGTTTAGCTGCCTATAATCCACACAAAATCTCATTGTTCCTTCTTTCTTCTTCACAAGTAAAACTGGAGCACCCCACGGGCTCACACTAGGACGAATAAACCTTTTGTCAAGCAACTCTTCCAGCTGACTCTTCAGTTCCACTAGTTCCGACGGTGACATCCTATAAGGAGCCATCGAAACAGGACTAGTACCAGGAATTAAGTCGATGGAAAACTCTACCTCGCGCTCAGGAGGTAAATCCGTAATCTCTTCAGGAAACACTTCAGGAAATTCGCATACCACAGGATAATCCTTTCTTACTCTACCATCTTCCAAAACCATACTCGCCATAAGCATAAACAACCCATCTCCATTCTTCACACTCTTCTCAACTTGTTGTGTAGACAAGAAAACCACACCATCTTTCTCGGACTCGAGAAAAAGAACAGCCTTAGCAAAACAGTTGATATAGACATGGTTGGCTTTCAACCAGTCCATACCCAGAATCACATCTATCTGATGCAAAGCAAGACACACGAGATCAACTTCGAAATCTCTTCCGCACATGCGCAAAGGACACTTCAAACAAACAACTGAAGTAGAAACTGAACCCATCGCAGGTGTATCTACCTCCATACTTCGATCCAAAGTAGACAAGACAAGGCCCAATCTCTTGGCACAATCTAAAGCAACAAACGAATGCGTCGCACCCGTATCAATAATAGCAACCAAAGACACATTAGAGATAAAGCATGTACCTCTGATTAGACGTTCCTCAGCAGAAGTCTCTGCTCCAGATAAAGCGAATACTTTTCCAACTTCTTTCTTTGGCTTTGGACATTTGGTACTTATGTGGCCTTGCTCACCACAATTAAAGCAAGTTACACTCATACCAACTCTACAATCCACCGCTTTGTGACCCACCCTGTCACACTTGAAACACTTAACTATCCCCTGGCGACATTCCATAGCACGATGTCCCTCTTTACCACATTTAAAACATTTGATTGGAGTAGTCACTCCCCCACTCGGACTCTTTCCACTACTTATTGGTCTCTTTCCTCTTCCATCATAAGGCTTAGGACGCATCTGTCCCTTACCTCTTTTCTCACTCAAGCTCTTGTAATAAGCAGTGCTATCCCGACTGTCTTCGTCGTAGATACGACTCTTATTAACCAACTCAGAGAATCTTGTAATCTGCTGATACCCAATCGCCTTCTTTATGTCCGGCCTCAAACCATTAACAAACTTAAGGCACTTCGACCTCTCAGCATTAACAGTGTTGTAGTGAGGACAGTATTTGATCAAATCTTGAAATTTAGCCGCATAGTCAGCTACCGAACCACTACCTTGTTTCAATTCCAGGAATTCAACTTCCTTTTTACCACGAACATCCTTCGGAAAATAATTCTCCAAGAATGCATCTCGGAAAATTTCCCAAGTCACCACAACCTGCTCCTCCTCATACCTCTGACTAGCGTTGATCCACCAGTCTTCGGCCTCTTTAATCAGCATGTGTGTTCCGAATTGCACTTTCTGAGCATCGGTGCAATTCATCACACGAAAGATTTTCTCAATTGCTTTTAACCATTCTTGAGCCTCCACCGGAGCATGCTCTCCCTTGAAAGTAGGCGGGTTGTTCTTTTGGAACTTCCCAAGAGCACGGAAAGCATCTTCAGTACCATCATGTGGCGCTTGAGTCGTTTGCGGCATCTGATTTATTGACCCCGCAAGCAACCTCAATGCCTCAGCTAAAGCATCATCATTCCTTCTACCAGCCATCTTCTGAACAACACAGGGTATTGATCGCGTTAGCCACACAATCAAATACAAGGGATTAACAAAATAAGACCTGACAACTGACCGAATATGCTCTGATACCATTATTGTAACACCCCTTCTAAATACCCCAATTAAAGGTAAAGATTAAAATCAGAGAAATAAAATTGCACGGAAGGGATGTCACAACACACATCACATTCCAAAGTTTTTAAAGAAAAACGGACAGGGTATGTTTGAAAGTATAAGCATTCCAACACAAAACAAACATACAATAAATATGCACTTCATTCTCTCGTGCAAACGCAACGGAGTTTCATAATTTCACATCATCTCCATTTATGGAGGAATCAAAACATAATTCAAGGCATCAAGCCATCATAATTCACATAAGCATATGTTATCAAGTCTCACATATACAAAACATCATATACATGAATAAGGATTATATACATCATAATCCAAATACAAAATAATCGAGTTCGACACTAAATAAATCCCCCCCCCATGTGTTACTACCAGAGCATCGACTCGACTCTAATCAAAATAAAACAGATTGCAATCCAATGCATCTGTTAGCTAGCGCCTCGCGCTACCGTCCTCGGTACCTGCACAATGCCATCAAAGGCATTGGCCAACAAAAGGGTAAGAATTCAAATAATCATATAACATGTAATTTTAAGTAAATGAAATGGCAATAAATAAAGCAATACATAATGATCATGTTCATTTTATCACCTGTAGTATCCTTACTCAAGGAATCCATTTACAACACATTAACCATGTAAACCGATTATCCGAATACTCACATCCTTGGCACATAACCATAATTCAAACAACAACAATATTGGCACATAATCAAACACATCAACACACATACATAACATGCACAAATATACATGAGACTCACAACACGACTCAACGTATACGAATGCGGTACCGACTCGTGGACCCAAGGTTCCACCACCTATGTTTCCCTTCCGGATCAAGGTCACTACGTCTTTTCCCACAATAGGGTCACCGTCTAGATATTGTGGACCCAATGTTCCACCACCTATATTTCCCTTCCGGATCAAGGTCACTACGTCTTTTCCCACAATAGGGTCACCGTCTATAAAATCATGTGAACCCACAGTTTCACCGTCTCTGTTTTAAGACCAACCATGCCATGCAATGTACAACATAACCAATGCATGCAATTAAGATTCACAATAATCTTAACATACACATACCATCAAATCCAGCCAATGGAACATCAACTATTGTACATGCATGCATACATATAATTTAACAATCACAACGTCAAGTAAAATGTATACAAACAAGTTACTTACTCAACCAAAACATAAACCATCAACTATCAAACAATTCCAAATCGGAACACAATCGGGTTCCAAAGGAAGTGCGAAAAATCAGAATTTTGGAGGCTACAGAAGCATCAACACGGGCACCCGTGTGCATCAACACGGCCCATGTGGAAAAGCCACCAGAACGTGCAAAAATTGCCAAAGTCAGAGCATCAACACGGGCACCCGTGTGCATCAACACGGCCCGTGTGGATGGACATGCGTGAAAACTTCATTCTTTTGAGTTTTTCTCATTCTACCACCATGGTTTTCTTTCCCATTCAATACTCTTAATTTCTACAAGCTAGCACCTAATACACTCACAAACCATACTCCTAATCCAACTTTTCTAAACCATTCCAACAATCAACCAACAAAACCCTATAAATCAACTATCAATTTTACCCCCAAATCCAAAATATATCTATCAAAACCTAACAATATGAGATGGAGAATCAAACCCCTTACCTTGGTGTGGGTTTTCTTGAAACAAGATGATGAAGATGTTGCAACTCCAAACCTAGCTTCCTTTCTTCTCTTCTCCTCTTTCTCTCCTCTTTTCTTTCTTCTTTCTCCTCTTTCCAACTACTCTCACTAACCCTCCTTTTCTATTTTATAAAACTATCCTTCTACTACTAACTTTCCTCCCTCTATCTTTCTAAAATTATAATTTGGCCCCAACAATTATTTAATTCAAATTATAATATATAACCCTATTAAACAATATTACACTAAATAATATTTATTCTATATAAGCCTAATCATGCCAATTAATCAAACAAAGTCAAATATTACTACACACCAAATTAATATTATTCAAAATAATATTTCGACATAATAAATATTTTTATTTCATATTACCCAATTAATATTTTAATCGATATCAATTGAATATATTTCTCAAAATAGATATAATTTAATAGTTTTGGAAAATAATTAATGAAATAACATTTAAATATAAACGGCGTGTTACAGTTGGTGGACATGTTCTTGGGTACTCTGACAGGCCCATTTTTCAACCATTTAATGGGAAGCTCTTTAGCCGGATTCACCGAGCTGGTACTGACAGGAGAGCAAGTGGAAGTTGGTATCAAGAGTGGTAAAATCCAAGGGGCTACATCTTCAAGTACTATGAAGAAGTCGTTCAGTTGAAAGAAGGAGGTTAGTGTTGCCTATGGTCAGAGAAATCATGGTAAAGATGAACATCGTCCAACGGTAGGAGCTGTAATAATCTCCAACCCTGCACCAACTCAACAACAAAACAATCAGCGCATGCAGGATGCACCTAGAAGACAATTCACCAGAATCAACATGCCTTTCTCTCAGGCATTGCAGCATTTGTTGAAGGTTGACCTGGTCACTCTGAAGGATCCTCCCCAAAACCCAAACACTTCCTCTCCCCGTTACAATCTGAATGCACGATGTGTTTACCACTCCAACAGTTCGGGGCACGATACAAATGATTGTTAGGCTCTAAAGAATAAAGTTCAAGACCTTATTGATGCAAAGGAGATTTAATTTGACCCTATTGAGACCCCCAATGTAATAACTGCACCAATGCCCAAGCATGACAGGGGTATCAATGTTGTTGATAATGTTCTGTTTACTTCTTATATAGATGAATTAGCTACTCCTCTTCCAATTGTTAAGAAGAACCTCCTACGAGCCAGTTTATTTCGGGGATGAAATGAGGATTGCCACCTTTGTGCATCCCTGTCCAATGGTTGTATATTGCTTAAGATAGGTGTCCAACGCCTGATAAATAACAAGGAAATTATGTTTGAGAAGACTCCATCTATGAAAAGTCTATATAAAGATGTAATATGTGAAAATGTGTCAATTATTACCATCTTTAATTATCCTACAAGGGTCTCCTACAAAATACCTATAAGGATTACTGACAACCTTAAAATTGCTCCCTTGATCATTACCTCTCCAGGGCCCATACCATATTCCTCTGACAAAGCCGTTCCTTGGAATTATGGAGTTGGCATTTATTATCATGGCGTCTGAAGCTACCGGCAGAAAACACAGAGCCGCCACCGAACTTTATTTATCACAAAGGAAGGGGAAATATCGATAAAACCACAAGGGAATGGATAAGACGGTTATGCGACCAAGAGAAAGGGTAAGGGAGTCGGTTATGCAAGGGGAAGGTATTAGAACCCCTCACATCTGTTGTACTCAACGGGATCCGTTTTGTTTGTTTGTCTTAAAGGGTGTATTTATCTACAACTATACTTG
The DNA here is from genome assembly GCA_948472305.1 of Vicia faba. NCBI lineage: Eukaryota > Viridiplantae > Streptophyta > Magnoliopsida > Fabales > Fabaceae > Vicia > Vicia faba. The sequence goes on along the minus strand of OX451738.1, from coordinate 1,054,976,996 downwards.
CTTGAGGGGAAAAGATGGTCTTTTATTATTGCGTTCGTGAGGGTTTCGCGAACCTTTGCCTACGTATCCAATGAAGGAATCAGAACACTGTAGTTCCTCTAGAAAATGGTTTGTGTGTTTGTGTTTTTTAGTGGGCGACATTAAGGCACGCATTCTAGCAATAGGCACGGCCGGTATCGCGGTAGAACAGAGATAACATGCCCTTTTGGGGAGTTTTGATTGGTTGAGTGTTTTTGCGAGTTTTAAAATGAATTCAAGTAATGATTAGATGTTTTTGAATTTTTAATTGGTGAATGAAGTTTTAATTACAAAAGAAAAGGGGTTAAGAGCGAGACTAAGAAATATCCTAATTATTTATTATGTACAAGTGAACTAAAAGTCTATTTATACATAAGGCGATCGGAACGGGGTTTAATCGCCTCATGGAGCTACCTAAGGGAGTATAGGAATAAATAAGAACAATATCAACCAAGTCATTGAAAATTGCGTTAGTACATTAAATGATAACCAAAAGTTACGTGCAAAATTAATCCCAATTAAGTAAAGAAAGAAAACAACCCTAACCAAGTTATAAAGGGAAAATCCTAATGAAAATTTAATATTTTCTATTATTTAATTTCTTACTAATGTTAAAAAAAGTTATTATTGACATCACAAAAAAAAAAAACAGACAAAACTAATGGGGAAATCAAAATATTTGAAACAGAGGGGGTATGAACTTAATCCTAGGGGTGTGAATAGCCTTCAGGGCGTTAGGCCCATTCAAGCTACGGTCCAACATGGTTATTTTGTCACAAGTATTCAAGTTGTATATTCCGTCCAGGCTCTACATGAAAGAAATGCAAGTGGGCCTAAGCAAGGAGTGTATGTCCCAAACCGATACACCAGACTTTTGTTTTGGTATTTCTCTAATTAAACAAAAAAAAAGTAACATGATGCAAAGGAAAAAATTCAGAGGTTTTAGGGTTGAAAATCCCCTTCATCAAAGCTACACCGAGAACCAAAATTTCCATCGTTGGCCTCGACCCAACGCTGATCGTCCCCCAGTTGCGCCTTCCGGTCGACCCCCATCTCAACTTCTATGACGCTCAACATTTGTCTTTGTCGCGACCCATTTTTGTTGGTTTTATTTCCGCCGTCGTCTTAAGCCAACGACTTATAGTTTGTTGAACTTCTTGAAGGCGAGAGTTAAAGTCCAGAGATCTTCGAGAATTCTAGGTAACAACGAGCACCTGAAATTATTCTTCTTATCTTCCCTGTTCTTTTCCATTCTTCTGCAATTTCGGTCACTCCGCCTTGGGGGATTTGTATTGAAATCGTTGTGCGTTCTTGTTGTTGCAGATCGATACGGTGAGAAGTTTTCGAATCCATTGAACTATAATGATTCGTGGGAGATTATCGAAGATGTAGTAGTGGATTTAAGGGAATGAAATTATAATGATGAAGTTGTTACTTGCGGAAAATGGAGGACGATTGTGAAGTTCAGAGAGGTAGAGCGAGGAGGGTTTTCAAGCGATGAGTTTTCTGTTTTTTCTCTTTGCGGCCTTTTTATGAAGTTTTCTAGTGTATCGTTTTTTTGTATAGCCTAGTTTTACAGTTTTAACAAACTCTGTATTTCTATTATTTTCTATGACTTCCTCACAGATTCTTTCTCCCTCGTTTCTTATCAACGACAACGACCTACACTCTCTCACAACTATGTTCCAAGGCTTAGCAAAATAAAGAAAACAAGTATATTGACATCACCATAGCAAAGCCACAATCAATACTTTTGAGGAAAAGAAAAGAACTTATATACTTGGAGCTAGTCCAAGGATTCGACTGCCGATGATAAAGTAACAAAGAAAAATAGAGGTATGCTCCTTATTTCCTTCCCCTTTTGCTAGAATTAGGATTTTTGGCCATTTGGAATATGAGCATGGCTCTTCTCCTGTTGCAGGTTTATTGATTGGTTGCAGATTGATAGTGGAGTGTGTTTTGTTTTAGTTTGTGGAATGATGTGGTTATGGTAATGGCTACTAGTTATTGGTGTATTGGTAAGGTTTGAAAAAAGAAAAATGAAGTGATATGATTTTGGTGTAGAGGTTTTTTCTGATTTTCCTGCAGGTGTGATGTGTGTATTAGATTTGGGAATTTTTTGTGTGTAGGCCTTGATCTTCTCCTTGGTTATTCTCCTTGGTTATTCCCCTCGGTTATCCTCCCCTTTCTTTTCATTCTCTGTTGTCTTTATAGCAGATAAAAGGTGGAAATTGGGGGGGGGGGATTTGAATAGTTTAAACTATTCTTAGTGTGCTGACTTTGGGCTTTAGGATGCAGGTTTGGGTTTGCCTATTTTGATATCATTTTCAGGCTGTTTGGAGCAGGTGTGACACAAATTTTGGCATGTTCTGTTTGGCTTTGTTTACACAGGCTGTGCAGTTTAGGGACAGAAGCATATGCTTGGACTGTTATGCTCTGGGTTACATCTTTCTAAACCTTATCTCTTTTCCTCTTTTATCTTTTAATGACTTAAAGTTGTTTGGCTTTTTGAAAAATCTGAAGGATTTGCATTTTAGGGAAATGATGATGCAGGGTTTTGGGCATGTGGTAGCTAGCTTGCATTGTTTTTGTGAAATGCTGCTATCTTATATTTGCTGATTTTGCTACTTTATTTGGATATTATGTTGTTGTTGTTGGCTGCTGCTTTTGTAAGTCTGTTTTGGACTGCTGGCTTAGCAGTTCTGCTGCTTGTTGTTTATGGCCTGCTGTGAATGTTTGTTATTTCTAGTTGTTGTCGCTTCTGTTTGTATAGTTACTGTTTACTGTGCTGCTGTTGTTGTTTGCAGCTTTGCAGTCTTTGCAGTTTGCTTGTTTTGTTTGCAGCTTGGTTTGTTTTGTTTGGTTATGGCCTGCTGCATTTATTTGGCAGTTTTGTAGTTGTGACTGTTTTATATTTGTTGCATTGCTTGCGGCGGAAATTTGCGTGTTTGGGCAGTTTTTGACTTTGTTTTTGCAATGAAAAATGTATGCCAATTTCTTTTCCTTTTGTGAACCAAAACCCACGCTTTTTGTGATTTGCAAAAGTATGAGGAGATATCCCAGGATTAAAAACAAACCCTTTTAGTTCTGATTCCAAATGCAAATCCTAATGATAAGCTTTATTGTTTAACAAATAGTTGTTTGGAATTTTTCACATGTTGATTATTGCTAACTTTTTGCTTTTTTGTTATTTCATGAACACGAGAATTGGACGATCGAGGCAAGGTTAAAAGACAAAGAGAATACCATGTCTAGCAAGGAGTGGATGAGTTGCTTGAAGATGAAGCAAAGAAGACTTGAAGAAACAATCGTTATTTCTTTCTTTGTAAACAAAACAATATTTGTAACATGCTTTTTAAATGGCCCATAAAATGTAATGAGTGATATTTCTTTGAATTGTATGAATGATGAATGTATTGTACAAAAATTAAACAACTCTTGAATCTTGTTTGAACTTTGAAATTCTCACTTGAATGGTTTGAATGCACATCTTGCCTTTGTAACTTGATTTTCAAGAAATCACAAACAACTGTTGTAACTTGTATTCCAAGAACCTTACACCTTATCTTTCAATACTTAATCTTCATATCACGCCTAAACAAAACTTGTCCTCTCAGCAAGAACTTTAACTCTGATATCCAAACCACGAGTAACTTATAACTTAAGCAACAAAAACACGCCGTGATCGTCCTGAACCCCCAACCTTATTTCTTACACTTGGATTCCATGTTCATCCTTTCAAACTTCAAACTCCTGACTCAATGACTTAGAGATCTCAAAAAATAAAACTTGAAGTGCGAGGAGATATTATACATGAAACCCCTAACCAAAGGTACTTAACTTCGAGTTATCTTTGAGGCATGTGAAAGAAACAGTTCACAAGAACCAGGGATCCAAAACCTTAACACCTTGACCAACAAATAGGGAAATAAACCCTAAACCCAGCTTTGATGAATTCGAGCAAGAAGTAGCCTTGTAACTTGATTAAAAAAAGCAACCCATGATACCTCAAGAATCCACCCCATGATCCACTAATCGAGAACTAGATAACTTTCCCTTTTACCTAATTAGAAAACTTCAAAACAAAATTAGACATAAAGAGGGCACAACCCTAATACCTTAGTCCAAGGCGCCTGATTCCATGAGATGCGGGATATGCAAATGACTTAGTAAAAATGATGAAAATGGGATACGAAGTTCAAAGCCGAACAAAAGTAAAAAGAGGTAGGGTAAATTTTGGGTACGACAGCTGCCCCTATTTAATCGTCTTAAACCTGAGGGTGAGATTGGCGTCAGCCTTTCGAAAGTTCAATGTGGAAGTTGATTAAATACCAGAACCCGAAATTTTTCCTGGAGAGATGGTGTGAGTGTTATTTATTGGTGATGTCTGTTGGGGAAAGAAAAATTGGTTTTCAGGTAAACTGGGCACGACGGATAAACATGGTTTAATAATGGTAGCTTGTACTGGGGTAACAGTGCCAATACAAGGTTCTCGAGGGAGTGGGCAGTAAAGTGACTGAAAGGATATGGTTCACAATGTCGTGGTGATTGAAGGTAGGATTACTAACAACATAATAACTTAAAGATGACGGGTAGAATATGATGACAGTAGAGAATCTATCGTGTGAGATTCACGACCCAAAAAGAAAGGTAAATACAATGCGTAAAGATCGGCGTATGATCTATGACCCAAGAAAGATAACATGAGGGTAAGACCTGCAAGTGACCTACGACCCTAGAAACAAGGTGAGGAGAGGGTAAAGTCTACGGACGACCTACGACCCTAAGGGAGATAAAGTGAAGGTAAGATCTATGGATGACCTACGACCTTAAGAAAGATAGCACGATGGTAAGATCTACGAACAATCTACGACCCTAAAAAGAAGATGAGGAGAGGGTAAAGTCTACGGATGACCTACGACCCTAAGAGAGATAAAGTGAAGGTAAGATCTATGGACGACCTACGACCTTAGGAAAGATAGCGTGATGGTAAGATCTATGGACGATCTACGACCCTAAAAAGAAGATGAGGTGAGGGTAAAGTATAAGGACGACCTACGACCCTAAGAGAGATAAAGTGATGGTAAGATCTATGGACGGCCTACGACCTTAGAAAAGATAGCGCGATGGTGAGATCTACGGACGATCTACGAACCTAAAAACTGTAAGAACAAGATTAGTTCTGACCTATCTCAGAGTTTTGATGATAACAGTAAATTATATTTGAGATGATTTATACTCTGATGATTGTGCTTGAATGTTTCAGTTAATGATCTAATAGAAAACATTCTGAAGTGCTAAGCAAAAAAAAGTATGAAGAAGTTCTTTGATGAAATAACCTTTTCTTCAAGTGCATCTGCTGACTCTGGTAACGACTCTTTATTTGTTAAATATATCTTCTAACCTTTAGCAGGTTCCTTGCTCAGAAGATAACTTGAAAGCAAGCGCTGTCCAAAGTTCTTAGCAAGCAACGCACTGCCTAGAAGATGAATGAAGCATGTTCTGACTTAAAGACATTTGAGAAAATTCAGAAATAATGTTAAAGATCAACTTGTCTTGTCAAAGCAAAGGAAACATGTTCTTACATTCTGTCGTTTGCTCATTAATGCAAAGACGGCTGAAAGCACTCAAGTGCCTACAACTAGTTTCTTGGAAAATGGAATTTTTCAAGGAAACACGCAAGCATTTAATGCTCTCCAACTCGTATGAAGGCAACAACGGTCTTATTGTTCCTACTATAAATAGAAGGACATTTATTGCAAGCTAACAACAATTTAAGTGAACCAATCAATTTTCAAATTAGAAGCAAGAAACTACGTGAAAGATTCTAAGCTCACAAACTCATTGTTCATACAATTTGTGCATTATATTCTAAGTGAAAAATCACAGTTGTGATATAGCTTGATTAGAAGAAAACTCTATTTAATTATCTGTAAAGATTAAACTCCTGTATTTGTTCCTTGAGAGACCAAGTTTGGTCAGATTTCTCAAGCAGACTAGGACTAGATTTAAGTCTTAGTGGTGTTAGTCACTTGTAAGATTACTTGTGCATTGTTAGTCACAACAGTTGTTGTGTGTTTGTAATCAATTGATTATAGTGGATTAAGTCCTTGTTGAGAAAGGCGAAATAACCTTGGCGGGTGGACTGGAGTAGTTTGAGTTCAAACGAACCAGGATAAAAATAACTGTGTTCTTCTATTATTGTTTTAGCTTTGTTTTGAGAACGAAAAGAGTCACTTATTCAACCCCCCCTTCTAAGTGTTTTCTTACCCCTTCAATTGGTATCAGAGCTTGACTCTGAGCACAACACTTAACCGTGTCAGGAAAAGATCCAGAAGAAAACACAATGGCCATTGAACAAAACAATAATAGTTACAACAAACCTCCAGTGTTTGATGGAGAAGATTTTGAGTACTGGAAAGATAGACTAGAAAGTTTCTTTCTTGGTCATGATAATGATCTTTGGGATATAGTCTTGGATGGTTACAAACATCCTACAGATTAAGAAGGAAACAAAGTGGATAGAAAAAATATGGATAGACAACAAAAAGATGATTTTAAAAATCATCATAGAGCTAGAAATATTTTTCTAAATGCTATCTCTAAAGTTGAATATGAAAAAATCACTAATAGAGATACAGCGCATGATATGTTTGAGTCTCTCAAAATGACTCATGAAGGAAACGCTCAAGTTAAGGAATCTAAAGCTCTGGCTTTAGTTCAGAAGTATGAAGCCTTCAAAGTTGATGAGAGCGAGTCTATAGAAGCAATGTTCTCTAGGTTTCAAACTCTGATTGCTAGTCTAAGAGTTTTGAACAAAGGATATACCAAAGCAGATCATGTGAAAAAGATCATCAGAAGTTTACCCAGAATATGGGCACCAATGGTCACTGCTTTCAAAGTGTCAAAAGATCTGAACAATGTATCTCTGGAGGAACTCATCAGCGCTCTCAGAAGTCATGAGATTGAACTGGATGAGCACGAGCCTCAGAAGAAAGGTAAGTCTCTGGATCTTAAATCTATTAAGAACTTTAATACTAACGCTTTTCAGGCTGAAGAGGAAAACTCTGAAGAATCGGCGTTAGAAGAAGACGAACTATATTTGCTCTCCAAAAGGATCAATCATCTGTGGAAGCACGGACAAAATAAGTTCAGAAACTTCAAGAAGTCAGAAGATAAAGCAGAATCTTCTGGATACAAAAAGTCAAACAGAAGAGAGGTCATCTGTTATGAATGCAAAGAAGCTGGTCACTACAAAAGTGATTGTCCAAAGCTTCAAAAATAAAAACCAAAGAAGAGAGTTGGTAAGAAGAAAGGAATGATGGCAACCTGGGATGACTCAGATTCTTCTGAAGATGAATCTGGTTCTGAAGATGAAAATGCCAACCTAGCTCTGATGGCTATCACAGAAGATGACTCAGACTGTGAGTCAGAACAAAGAGAGATATTTTCTGAATTTTCTAGAGAAGAACTTGCTGATAGTTTATCAGAACTTCTGGAAAACTATAGTAAGCTCAAAATCAAATACAAGAAACTCAAGAAGAGTCTTGCATCTGATCTTGGGAAACTTGAAACAGAAAAATTTGAACTTTTAGAAAACAATTTTAAACTTAAAAAGGAAATTCAAAATGTTCAAAAAAAAATTAGTTCAAAGTCTGTGTCTAATTCAAAAGATATTCTGAAAGAATATGACTATAGCTTTGAATCTTTTCTTGCTAAAGGCATAGACAGAAGCAAAATGGCTTCAATGATCTATGGAGTTAGTGGGAAAAACAGAAGAGGAATTGGATATGAACCTCCCAAAGGGAAGGAGACATACATTCCAAAATCTGTTGCTAAAATGACATTCACTTACAAACCTCTGAATAAGCAATTCAAGTTTGGACACTCACATGATATAAAATATACATCACATTCTGGAAACTCTTATGCTAACCCAAAAGGACCCAAAAAGATATGGGTACCTAAGGATAAAATAATATTTGTTGCAGATGTCCTTAACAGCTCAATTGAAACACCAGTCATGGTACCTGGACTTTGGGTGCTCACGACACATGACGGGAAAAAGGTCTATGTTCCAAAGCCTGGAACTTAAAGCTGGAGGAGATGTGAAGTTTGGAGGTAATCAGAAAGGGAAGATTATTGGCTCTGGAACCATAGGAAACGGTAACCTTCCTTCTATCTTAAATGTTTTATTAGTAGAAGGATTAGCTCATAATCTATTGTCCATAAGTCAATTAAGTGACAATGGCTATGACATTATCTTCAATCAAAACTCCTGTAAAGTTGTAAGTCAAAAAGATGGATCAATCCTCTTTTCTGGAAAGAGAAAGAACAACATTTACAAAATTAATTTATCAGATCTTAAATCTCAAAATGTCAAATGTCTTTTGTCTGTTAGCAATGAGCAATGGGTATGGCACAGAAGATTGGGACATGTCAGACTTAGAAAAATCTCTCAACTAAATAAATTAAATTTAGTCAGAGGACTTCCCAATCTGAAGTACAACTCAGAAGCTCTGTGCGAAGCATGCCAAAAAGGAAAATTTTAAAAACCTTCCTTTAAATCTAAAAATGTTGTCTCTTCCTCTAAGCCATTAGAATTACTTCATATTGATCTGTTTGGGCCAGTCAAAACTGCATCCATCAGAGGCAAGAAGTATGGATTGGTCATCATTGATGACTTCAGCAGATGGACATGGGTAAAGTTTTTAAAACACAAGGATGAGTCACATTCTGTATTCATTGACTTCTGTACTCAAGTGCAAAATGGAAAAGATTTTAAAATCACAAAAGTCAGAAGTGATCATGGTGGTGAATTTGAAAATCATTATTTTGAAAAGTATTTTAAAGAAAATGGTATTGTTCATAATTTTTCTTGTCCTAGAACTCCCCAGCAAAATGGAGTTGTAGAAAGAAAGAATAAAACATTACAAGAAATGTCCAAAACCATGATCAATGAAACAAATATGGCAAAGCACTTTCGGGCAGAAGCTATGAACACAGCGTGTTACATTCATAATAGAATCTCTATAAGACCTATTCTTGAAAAGACTCCCTATGAATTGTGGAAAAACAGAAAGCCTAACATTTCTTATTTCCATCCTTTTGGATGTACTTGTTTTATTCTAAACACCAAAGAAACTCTGAACAAGTTTGATTCCAAAGCACAAAAGTGTTTCCTGCTTGGATACTCTGAACGCTCAAAAGGCTATAGAGTATACAACACAGAAACTCTGATTGTTGAAGAATCAATCAAAGTCAAGTTTGATGATAAGCTTGGCCAGCAACAGCCAAAGCAAATTGATTTTTCTGTAGGTACAGAAGATAATCCCTCAAACTCTGAAAGTTCATAAGCAAAAGGAGATTCATAAGCAAAAGAAGACTCAGCAGATCATCCTCTTAACGATGCTCTGAACAATCTCAGAATCTCTGACCAACCCACTCAGAAAAGGTTTCCTAGAATATCTTAAGCTCACAAAGAAGACGTAATCATTGGAAGAAAAGAAGATCCCATCAGAACAAGATCCTCTCTCGGAATTAATGAAGAATCTTTGTTTGGTTTGGTCTCTCTAATTGAGCCAACTACCATTGATGAAGCTCTGAAAGATAATGATTGGATCTTAGCAATGCAAGAAGAACTCAATCAATTCTCCAGAAATGATATATGGAATCTAGTTCCAAGACCCAAAGGATTCAATGTTATAGGAACCAAATGGGTTTTCAGAAACAAATTGAGCGAACAAGGAGAAGTAATCAGAAACAAAGCACGGCTGGTTGCACAGGGTTATAGTCAACAAGAAGGAATTGATTATAATGAAACCTTTGCCCCAATCGCCAGGTTAGAATCTATAAGATTATTAATTTTTGTTGTTGTACAAAATAACATTTCATTATATCAAATGGATGTTAAAAGTGCATTTCTAAATGGCTATATTGAAGAAGAAGTATATGTCCATCAACCTCCTGGATTTAATGATTCAAAACATCTAGAACATGTTTTTAAATTAAAAAAGTCTTTGTACGGTTTAAAAAAAAGCTCCCAGAGCTTGGTATGATCGTCTGAGTAATTTTCTATTAGAAAAAGATTTTACCAGAGGGAAAGTGGACACAACTCTTTTTAGAAAGACATTTAAAAATGATATTTTAATTTGTCAAATTTATGTTGATGATATAATTTTTGGAACCTCTAATATCTCCCTTGGAAAAGAATTTGCTAAGACCATGCAGGCAGAATTTGAAATGAGCATGATGGGAGAATTGAAATTCTTTCTGGGAATTCAAATCAACCAGACTCCAGAAGGTACTTTCATACATCAGACGAAGTATGTTAAAGAACTTCTGAAGAAATTTCAAATGTCAGATAGCAAAGATGTCAAGACACCTATGCATCCAACCTGCATTCTAGGTAAAGATGAGGTAAGTATGAAAGTAGATCAGAAGCTCTATAGAGGTATGATTGGATCCCTTCTCTATCTGACTGCATCTAGACCTGATATACTATTTAGCATGTGCTTGTGTGCTAGATTCCAATCATATCCTAGAGAATCTCACTTAACAGCTGTTAAGAGAATTCTTAGGTATCTGAAAGGTACTACTAATCTGGGTTTGTGTTACAGAAGATCACAAGATTACAGACTAGTAGGTTATTGTGATGCTGACTTTGCTGGAGATAGAATTGAAAGAAAGAGCACCTTCGGATGCTGTCAGTTTCTGGGTGACAATCTTATCTCGTGGTACAGCAAGAAGCAAGCAACAATTGCACTATCAACCACAGAAGCTGAATATATATCCGCTGTTGGATGTAGCTCTCAGATGATTTGGATGAAAAGTCAACTAGAAGATTTCAATCTTTATGAAAGTAAGATTCATATCTTCTGTGACAATACTTCTGCTATTTGTCTTTCTAAGAATCCAATCTTACATTCTAAAGCCAAACATATAGAAATTAAATATCATTTCATAAGGGACTATATTCAGAAGGGAATTTTAAACTTAATTTTTGTAAAAACAGACCATCAATGGGCTGACATTTTTACCAAACCCCTTTCAGAAGATAGATTTAATTTCATTCTGAAAAATATTTGTATGGAATTATGTCCTGAATAAAATAATATTTATTTTCTATGATTAACTTCAGAATATTCTGAAATGAATGCTCTGATCAACAACTCTTCAGAAGTTAGAAGAGAAGTTGTAACAGAAGCTATATGAAAAGTTATGAAATGTTCTAACGCTTCATGTCCAAGTATAGTTCAGAAATTCATTAGAACAAACAGTTGTTGCATGCATCCTTCAGGAGATGAACACGTGGTATGTTTCTGAAAGGTCACGCGTGCAAAAGCTACTGATGACGTTCTAGGTAACGTTTAATGATTAGCCATAATCCCACGTTTTCCCTCATTTTTAGCAAATCATTAAATGCAAAGTAATGATGAGATTCGTTTTTAAATCCGTTTTAATTTTTATTTTAAATGTGTCTTAAATATTTTTAATTTTAATTCTAAACCTATTTTCTGAAATTTTTGCCTATAAATTTTGAAAAACCCTTTTCATTCTTTACTGTCTCTTTCAAAACTCAAGCGTTTTTTTCTGTACTTTTCTCTTAAAACCCTTTTCTTCAATTTCTCATTTCTAAAGAACTTCAATGGCTTCTTCTTCTTCTACCCACTCTGAGCAATACATTGTACCTAAAAGGACAACTCTCATTCCGGTAGAAAGTTTGGAAGTTTTGAGTGAGCTAATGGTAGACTTTGAGAATCTCAGAGAGAATGGATTTGACTTGTTCCATGCTGTGAAGTTTCAAGGTTGGGAAAGCTTCTTTGATCGTCTCATTGGTCCAGTCTTTCCACATCTGGTGAAGGAATTCTAGATTCACGCTATTGCAACCCCCAAGGTTATTCTCTCCTTTGTAATGGGCAAAGAAATATCCGTTACAGAAAATCAAATCAGAAAGTTGATGGGATTTAAAGGACTTGGAGTTACAGGAATGCCCAGTGGAAGAATGGAGATGTCTAGGGTATATTCAGAGATTTTCACAAACGGTCAAGGTTCCTCCAAAGTCAGGGATTTGAAAGACAAATACAAGATTTGGGCTAGGATTATTCATGGATGTATTCACCACAGAAAAGACACCAGTTCTCCTGATTACATCAACGCTGATCAACAATATTTGTTGTTTTGTCTTGTAACTAATGTCAAAATTGATTTGCCCTACTTACTATTTGAACATCTCTGGAACCATGTAAAAGAGACCAGAGAAGTTGAAAGGATGAAGAACCCTAAATCAAAGAGGAATTGGATTCCTATGGGGAGGTTAATATCAGACATTCTGACTGAGAATGGTCTGATTGCTCACCTAAAAGAAGCAAATCTTCTGGGGGAGCTTGAACCTATCTGTGGTAAGACTATGACTGGAAAGAACTTGCTGAAAAGGAAAATTATAGACAAACTGCTTGTGGAACCCACTCCGTGTGTGTCAGCTGTTGTGAAGAGGAGAAGGATCCCTATTGCTGACTTTCCTATGTTCAACTCAGGAGATCATCCTCGTATCATCTTTCATTATCTTGAGATCTGCAAAGAAACAGGATCACCCATTGATCCAGCTTGGCTTCAAGGTAGAAATATAGCTGCTCCTGATGTTGTTCTCCAAGAATCTTTGAAGAGAAAAGTTGTAGAAGGACCTTCTGACACTCCTCAGAAGAAGAAAAAGAAGACAAGTAAACATGCTGAAACTATCCTTGTTTATGATTCTGAAAATGTATCTGCATCTGCTGAACCCTCCCAAACCTTAGGAGACTTAGATGTTGACATTGACCTAACCTTACCATCTGAACCCCTTGCTGACAACCCTCGTAAAAATCAGGTTTTATCAAATTTAAGTGATTTTGAATCTGATGAACATTCTGACAGCCAATCAGAACCCCCTGAACCATCTGTTTTTTAACCTATTCCTGTTGAACGTTTTTCAAGACCCCCTCCCAGACCTCTATCGCCCAGACCCACTGGATGGTATGATGCTGGCTCTTGGAGAATTCCATAGATAAATGAACCTCTAGCCACTATAAAGCCTTCTTTTAACCTACCATCTGAAAATATTTTTGCTATGAATCAACCACAGCCTCAAAATCCCATTCCCACTCCTGATTATACAATAATAATTTCGCCTGATGTCACTCCACCCACTTCACCACAACATATAACACCAATCTCACCTACACACTCACCCCCTCAAATTCCAGAACAATAACCTTTTGAACAAACTGAAACTGCTGAACCATTCGAACCTCATGAAATATCAGAACCTCCTATTTTTGTTAACCAACCTGAACCTGAACCTACCAATAATCCTGAACCCAATAGCTTTTTAAGAACTGTAGTGGACTTTCAATCTCTACAATTCTTGAGAGAAAAAAACTTATAAAAAGGCTGTCCCTAAACCTGTTCAGCCAGATGTAAATACTTTGTTTCAGAATTTTATAACAAATGTTCAAGCATGGTTACAACCGCTGAAAGAATATTGCTCCAGAAGCGTGAACACAAATGCAACAAATCTTCTATGGGAAACCTTCAGAAGAACTTTGGTTGCTGAATCACGGTAGTTACGGGACTTATGCCATTTTCAGGTGCTGGACAACTTTTCCAAACTTCTACATGCTTTCAAGACAGAAGCTGCTGACACTTGGAATAAGAAGTCTTCGTTAATGATTGCTGATACACCAGCAGATAAGATGGACATATCAGAAGATGAATCTGAAGAATCCTCTGAAGATTCAAATCCTCTGGCTATTGCTCTATTGAATCAACCTTCTGTTAAGGCTGGACCTGAACCTGTGCCAACTCTTAAAATGGATCTGGGCACTCTGCTTTCCACCTTCGTGAATTCTGACCCAACGGTTGGTGCTTCTAAGACAGTTCCTACTGAAGCTTCATCATCCTCTGCTCCTACCTCACTCATTATGGACACTCTGAAAGAGCTAAAGAAGGAGAATGAAGTCATGAATAAACGCATGGATAAGCAAGATCAAACAAATCTAGAAATCAAGAACTGGATGGTGAAATAAGAAGAATCTGCCTCTGAGATCAAGAATCTTCTGATGGCTCTTGTCACTAAGAAATCCTAGTTTCTTTTTGTCTCTTGTTTGGATGTTTTGTTTGTACTTCTGGATATTTTATTTTAACTTTTTTATGAAATATTTTAAAATTTCTCATTTATTTTTTACACTTTTTGATTATGCCAAAAAGGGGGGAGAAAATGTGCATTCTTGAACTAATCAATGTTTAACAGTTATGGGACTAAGTCTCAGACATTCTAACAATTTGCAAGAATTCCTTCTGTGCAAAAGAATTTTTTTGCAGGTATCACTTTAACTCTGAAAGAATATTTCAGTTGAACATTATCTTTTTGAAGAAACTCTGAAGAAATCCAAGAAGACCTTGTATTGCTCTGATGAAATAATCTTAGGATATTTTATACAGAAATATTCATTTCAGGGGGAGATTCTTATCTCTTAATCCGTTTCTTTTCTTTATCTAAAATAATTTTTTGTCATCATCAAAAAGGGGGAGATTGTAAGAACAAGATTAGTTCTGACCTATCTCAGAGTTTTGATGATAACAGTAAATTATATTTGAGATAATTTATACTCTGATGAATGTGCTTGAATGTTTCAGTTAATGATCTAATAGAAAACATTCTGAAGTGCTAAGTAAAAAAAATGTATGAATAAGTTCTTTGATGAAAAAACCTTTTCTTCAAGCGCATCTGCTGACTCTGGTAAAGACTCTTTATTTGCTAAATATATCTTCTAACCTTTAGCAGGTTCCTTGCTCAGAAGATAACTTGAAAGCAAGCGTTGTTCAAAGTTCTTAGCAAGTAATGCACTGCCTAGAAGATGAATGAAGCATGTTCTGACTTAAAGACATTGGAGAAAATTCTGAAATAGCGTTAAAGATCAACTTGTCTTGTCAAAGTGAAGGAAACATGTTCTTACATTCTGTCGTTTGCTCATTAATGCAAAGACGGCTGAAAGCACTCAAGTGCCTACAACTAGTTTCTTGGAAAATGGAATTTTGCAAGGAAACACGCAAGCATTTAATGCTCTCCAACTCGTCTGAAGGCAACAACGGTTTTATTGTTCCTACTATAAATAGAAGAACATTTATTGTAAGCCAACAACAATTTAAGTGAACCAATCAATTTTCAAATTAGAAGCAAGAAACTACGTGAAAGATTCTAAGCTCACAAACTCATTGTTCATACAATTTGTGCATTATATCCTAAGTGAAAAATCACAGTTGTGATATAGCTTGATTAGAAGAAAACTCTATTTCATTATCTGTAAAGATTAAACTCCTGTATTTGTTCCTTGAGAGACCAAGTTTGGTCAGATTTCTCAAGCAGACTAGGACTCGATTTAAGTCTTAGTGGTGTTAGTCACTTGTAAGATTACTTGTGCATTGTTAGTCACAACAGTTGTTGTGTGTTTGTAATCAATTTATTATAGTGGATTAAGTCCTTGTTGAGAAAGGCGAAATCACCTTGGCGGGTGGACTGGAGTAGTTTGAGTTCAAACGAACCAGGATAAAAATAACTGTGTTCTTCCATTATTGTTTTAGCTTTGTTTTGAAAACGAAAAGAGTCACTTATTCAACCCCCCTTCTAAGTGTTTTCTTACCCCTTCAAAAACAAGATGAGGAGAGGGTAAAGTCTACGGATGACCTACGACCCTAGGAGAGATAGAGTGAAGGTAAGATCTATGGACGACCTACGACCTTAGAAAAGATAGCGTGATGGTAAGATCTATGGACGATCTACGACCCTAAAAACAAGGTGCAAAGAGGGTAAAGTCTACGGACGACCTACGACCCTAGGAGAGATAGAGTGAAGGTAAGATCTATGGACAACCTACGACCTTAGAAAAGATAGCGCGATGGTAAGATCTATGAATGATCTACGACCCTAAAAACAAGGTGCAGAGAGGGTAAAGTCTACGAATGACCTACGACCCTAGGAGAGATAGAGTGAAGGTAAGATCTATGGACGACCTACGACCTTAAAAGATTACGGGAGTATTGAGAGTTGGGGAGTACAATTTACTGACACCATGGTTTATTTTAGCCAGTAGTGTAATAACAGATGGTTAACTGGGAGTTACAAGGATGATATTTTTTGTGGAGATGTTCTGTTAACTTGGGATTGATTTGGGGCTTTCGGGTAAGGTACTAAATTCGGCTCATGCTTCATATGCATTTGAAGTGTGTCATGATAATCCATGGATATGTTATGCGTTTGAGGATGCAATGCAATGTGCAGTGATGATTATTGTATGCAAAGTGCCAAATGCTAAGCTCATTGGGATTCGTTGCTCATTGTCTTGAGATGTCAATATGGATTGGTGCTTGAAAATTGAGAGAAAAGAGTTAGCCTTATCGAGTTCACTGGGGATTAAATCTGCTGAGGAGAAATAGCTTGATCTGACTTTCTTTATATGTTGGACTGCTTGTGAATAACTGAAAAGAGACGTGGATCTTATCAAATGCCCCAAGTTTCTCAGTGTTAGAGAAACGGGCGCTCGGTCGACTGTAAGGAGGCGACGAGGATGAAAGCTTGGTCAAGGTGACCATTATAACTTGCTACCTGCACAGAAAAATAAACACTTGAATATCGTGGCATTCCCTTGGGATGTCTTCATATCCATGTAATGTAGTGCTTGACATCTTAGCTTGTGATTATTATTGACTTATTGTTTTCAATGCAATGCTTAACAAAGAATTTAAATCACAATTCGCATATGAGAATAAAGTAAAAAGACAAAAACTTTTTGGTGGAATGGAAAATTTTTATTAATGAGTTTGGCCTATGAATAGGCATTCGTACATGGAAATAACTCCTAAATGAGGAAGTTACAAAGAAAAATACAAAATAGAACGAGTAAAATGGCAATAAGAAAATCTCAAACTTCTGTTAAAACTGATATTACTATAGTTCCCATATCCTGGGTCATCCTAGTGTCGTGCTTCCAAAGGATAATAGCTGAATTGATCCATCTCGTATTAGGAGGGTGCACATGAAGAGTCTTCAGACTGCAGTCTCTCGCTTTTTGTCCCTAATTTTTTCCTGGATCGCCCTTTCGAATTTTCAATCCACCAGGACACCCATTTTTGCCTAAGTCGCCCTTTCGGGTTTTCAACTTAGCGGGTTATTATTATTTTTATTTTTTAGCCCTAACTTTTTCCTAAGCCGCCCTTTTGGGTTTTCGACTTAGCGGGCCTTTTATGCATAGTATTTTTTGACTGAGTCTGAATTGACTGGAAGAGGAACGTCTTCCCCATCCATGTCTGTCAGTATTAGAGCACCTCCTGAGAAAGCTTTCTTCACGATGTACGGTCCCTCATAGTTGGGAGTCCACTTGCCTCTTGGACCAATGTGGATTGGTAGAATCTTCCTTAAGACCAGGTCACCTGCGTGGAATTCTCGAGGCCGAATCTTCTTGTCAAATGCTCTCTTGAGATGCTGTTGATATAACTGACCGTGGCAAATGGCTGCTAGGTGCTTTTCTTCGATGAGATTGAGTTGGTCAAGTCTCGTTTGAATCCATTCAGCTTCATCAAGGTTAGTATCCATCAGAACCCTCAAGGAAGGAATCTCCACTTCGACTGGGAGTACCACATCCATACCATAGACTAGTGAAAATGTAGTTGCCCCGGTGGAAGTACGCACCGAAGTTCGATAGCCATGCAGGGCGAAAGGCAACATCTCACGCCAATCTTTGTATGTTCTCACCATTTTCCGGATGATCTTATTTATGTTCTTGTTAGCGACTTCGACTGCCCCGTTCATCTTCGGCCAATAAGGTGATGAATTATGGTGCTTAATCTTGAATTCTTCACACATTTCCTTCATTATCTTGTTGTTGAGATTCGACTCGTTATCAGTGATGATCTTGTTAGGAGTTTCGTACCGGCATATGATTTCTCTTTTGATGAAACGGGTAACGACTTACTTGGTCACATTCTTGTACGAAGCCGCTTCCACCCACTTGGTGAAGTAATCAATAACAACAAGAATAAACCTATGTCCATTTGAAGCGCTTGGCTCGATGTGTCCAATCATATCGATGCCCCACATTGCAAAGGGCCATGGTGAAGTCATCACATTCAAAGGAGTGGGAGGAACATGTATCCTGTCTGCGTAAACCTGACATTTGTGACACGTCTTTGCATATACACAACAATCGCTTTCCATCGTCATCAAGAAATAACCTGCTCGTAGGATTTTCTTGGCCATGGAATGCCCACTGGCGTGAGTCCCAAAATAGCCCTCGTGTAACTCTCGTATAATGGATTATGCTTCGTGTCTATCCACGCATATGAGCAGAACTGAATCATAGTTTCTTTTGTACATAACGTCTCCTGATAGTAAAAACTTAGACACCAACCTTCTAAGAGTCCGCTTATCACAAATTGTAGCACCTTTGGGGTACTCTTGCTTATCAAGATATCTTTTGATGTCAAAGTACCACGGCTTTTCGCCCGATACATCTTCAGTTGTGAGACAATGAGCAGGGAAAATATACGCTGGCTCCTTGTAATGACAAATCCTTATATTGGGCACATGATTCGGGTAACTGACTTTGAACATTGCTGCTAAAGTGGCCAAAGCATCTGCCAGCTGATTTGCTTCTCTAGGAATGTGCTCAAAGGTGACCTCCTCGAAAGCCGGCAACGACTCTAATATGTAATCTTGATATGGAACTAAATTAGGGTGTCGTGTATCCCAATCACCTTGTACTTGATGTATCACTAAGGTAGAGTCCCCATACACTTAAAGAATCTTGATCTTCAAATCAATGGCCGCTTCAAGACCCATCACACAAGCTTCGTATTCAGCAACATTACTCGTACAATCAAAACATAATCTGGAAGTGAAAGGTATGTGAGTATTGCATGGAGAGGTTAAAACTACCCCAATGTCGTGGCCCATAGCATTTGATGCTCCATCTAACGTGAGAGTCCATTGCTCCCCTGGTTCGGGTCCTTCATTATCATCAAGTTTCATAACATCCTCGTCTTGAAAATCGAACTTCATGGACTGATATTCTTCCAAGGGCTGGTAAGCGAGATGATCAGCAAGAATGCTACCTTTGATAGCCTTTTGTGTGACGTACTGGATGTCATACTCAGACAAAAGCATTTTCCACCGAGCCAATCTGCCTGTAAGTGCTGGTTTCTCAAAGATGTACTTTATCGGATCCATCTTAGATATCAGAAGTGTAGAATGTGTTAACATATACTGCCTCAAACGTCGATCTACCCACGTAAGAGCACAACAAGTCTTCTCAAGTAAGGAATACCTTGATTCACAATCAGTGAACTTCTTGCTCAGATAATAAATGGCGTGTTCTTTTCGTCAAGTGTCATCATGTTGTCTGAGCACACAACCCATGGATCCTTCAAGCACAGTCAAATACATAATAAGAGTTCTCCCTGGAACTGGTGGTATGAGTATTGGTGGTTCTTGAAGATACTGCTTAATATTCTCGAAAGCTTCTTGACAACTTTCATCCCAACAAATATCTTGATTCTTGCATAATAATTTAAAGATGGGTTCACAGGTAGCAGTAAGGTGAGAAATGAACCTGGCTATGTAATTCAACCTTCCAAGGAAACCTCGTACTTCCTTTTCATTTTCCGGAGTCGGCATATCCTGTATTGCTCTCACTTTGTCTGGACCTACTTCAATTCCTCGTTGACTCACGATAAAACCAAGTAACTTGCCCGATCGAACCCCAAAGGTGCATTTGTTGGGATTAAGCCTTAACTTGAAATTTCGTAAATGATCAAACAACTTCTGCAAATGGACCAAATGTTCTTCCTCAGTCAGTGATTTCGCAATCATATCATCCACATACACCTCGATCTCTTTATGAATCATGTCGTGAAAGAGAGTTACCATAGCTCGCTGATATGTTGCACTAGCGATTTTGAGACCAAAAGGCATGACTCTATAGCAAAAGGTACCCTAAGAAGTTGTGAAAGTTGTTTTATCCATGTATTTCGGAGCCATCTTTATCTGATTGTATCCCGAGAACCCATCCATGAAGGAGAATACTGAAGACTGAGCAGTATTATCAACCAATACATCAATATGAGGCAACAGGAAGTCATCCTTCGGGCTTGCTCTATTCAAGTCTCGGTAGTCAACACACATGCGTACCTTACCATCTTTCTTAGGTATAGGCACAATGTTAGCAATCCAAGGAGAATAATTTATTACAGATAGGAAACCTGCCCCAAGTTGTTTCTGAACTTCTTATTTGATCTTCAAAGCCATGTCGAGTCTGGTCCTTCTCGGCTTCTGCTTTACAGGAGGACATTCTGGCTTTAGCGGCAATCTGTGCATCACTATATCAGTGTCTAAACCGGGCATGTCTTCATACGACCAGGCGAATATGTCAGCATACTCTCGAAGCAACTGAATCAACCCCTTATTTTCTTCGCTTTGCAAGGCAACACCTATTTTGACTTCTCTCTTTACCTCTTCAGTACCGAGATTGACGACTTCTATTTCTTCCTTATATGGCTGGATAACCTTCTCTTCCTGTCTCAAGAGCCTGGCTAGTTCTTCAGAGACTTCACAATCTTCCTCACTATCTTCATTAGCATGATCGACTGAATTCACAAGGATATAAGGAACCATAACACTATCATTTCCAACGGAGTCCGAGACGAATCTGCATGACCGATGATTTTATGTTTTATTTTTAGAAAGTGCAAAAGAAAATTTAGAATATGAAAATAAAAGTATTGCCATTTTTATTTCGAAAAAGTAAAAGTAAAAGAAAAGACAGGGAACAAAATTGTATGCGAAAGTGCGATTTTTCATTTAATGTTAAATGGAGATTGAAACATAAGGGGCCCCTTCTACAAGCTGTCACTATGCCTTGGGCAGGACATATGACTTAAATGTAAATAGAAAATTACACATCAAGGAAAATAACTTCAGGGATGTCCACGGCAGTCCAATTGCTGAGCTCTTGGTCCGGCGCAACTTGATAGATAAATCTTGAAACATCTTCATCGTCACCTTCAGCATCTGTGGAGAGCACTTGTCCTTCTTTGCTTACACCGACACTGACAAACACTTTAGAAATTTGAGGAACCTGCTTTCCTCTGAGAGGAACCCAACCAGCTTGCACGGAGGATGATGGCTGATACCCAACACCAAAGCGATCTTTCTTCTCTGGCACTTCAATCAATTTTACCCAACTCTCATGGGGAGGTCTAGCTTCTATGAGGGCTTTGGCATCCTTCAAAGAGGACAGGGGTGCTTCATACTTCTTACCTTCCACGACGGGGAACTTGTCAACAGTAAAAATCTCTAGATCTTGAAAGGGCAACTCATGCACCTCGCCTTCCACTTCCACATAACGGTAGATAGTCAGATTATTAATCACTATGTCTTCTTCTCGACAAACGACGACAACTTGGTCATTCACAATGAACTTCAGGCGTTGATGAAGAGTAGATGTCATAGCTCCTGCTACGTGGATCCATGGACGACCCAAAAGGCAAGTATAGGATGGACGGATGTCCATAACATAGAATGACAAATAGAAAGTGTGGGGACCAATCTTGACAGGAAAGTCCACTTCTCCATCCACCGATCTTCTTGAACCATCGAACGCTCGAACATTTAGAGTGGAAGGCCTCATCATTACTCGATTCATATTCAGCTTAAACAAAGTAGCCTTAGGCATCGCATTGAGTGAAGAACATGTATCTACCAGAACTCGAGATAAAACAGTCTCCAAACACTTCATAGAAACATGCAGCGCTTTATTGTGGGCTCTGCCTTCAACTGGGAGTTCATCATCACAGAAACCCAAACAATTTCCCACAGCAATATTGGTGACGATTCCTTCAAAATGGGCCACAGAGATATCTTGGGTAACATGAGCGGAACATAAAATCTTCAATAAGGCATTGTGGTAGGTCTCTGAACACAAAAGGAGAGACAAGATTGAAATCTTGGATGGCGTCTGGTTGAGTTGATCCACTACTTTGTAATCACTTCGCTTAAGAATTCTCAAAATCTGCTCTGATTCTTGTCCCATAGAAGGTTCGGGTTGATTATCCATCACTTGCTTGCCCCTAGCCTTGGCTAGAGCTTCACTGTTAGTTTCTTTGAGAGGCGGTGGTGGAGGAGAAAAGGTCTAGCCACTATGAGTCATGTTACTGGTTCCTGCAATGTTGGTAATATTCTTGTCAACCACTGGAGGACACTCATACTTCTTCCCATGAATATAGACCACATTATACTCCCATGGAACTGCCTTCAAGTCGTTAGTTGTAGGAGGAATAGGAGCTTGAATCATTGTGGGGGTAGCGGGAGCTTGAATCATTATTGGGGTAGTAGGAACCTGAATTGTCAACGGAATAATTGGTGTTGTTGAAAAGCTTCTCGGATAGTAGGGGATTTCCAGGACATCAATCTCTTCTTCTCGGAATATCTTCTCTATCTGTAGGACACCTTCATCGATCAACTGTTAGATAGCCGTCTTCAAACCAGTACACTCTTCAGGTTTAGAGGAACATGTTAAGCATAAATCATGAAGTTCTTGTAGCACCTCATGCTCCAACAAATGTTCTCTAACAGTTCTTAATGATATCTTGATCTCATCTACCTTGGTTACCAGAATCTGTTCACTACCTTCTTCAATAACATTGACCATTTCCCCTGGGTGAGGAGGCATGGGATTGTTCTGAATATTCGGACCAACAGGGTTGAAGTTGATGGCCTTTGCATCGAGGAGGTCTTGAACTTTACATTTGAATGCTCTATAATTCTCAATTATATGGCCTAGGGCCCCAGAATGAAATTCACAATGAGCATTAATGTCATATCCCCTAGGGAGAGGATTTGGCAGTGGACCAAGTTCACGTAATTGAACCAACTGAGTAGTAAGTAATTGTGGGAGAAGTTGAGCATAGGACATAGGAATGAGATCAAATCTTCTTTCAGGCGCTCTTTGTCTTTGAGGAGCTCTCGGACCTTGGGGTTGTTGACTTTGGTGTTGATAAGTTGGAGGAGGTGCAAATTATTGTTGTGGAACATACTGTGGTTGCGGAGTGAAAGGCTGTTGTTGGGCCATCCAGGGTGCTGGAGTTGTAGCAGCATACACTTGAGGAACAAATTGGTTGGGAACACCAGCAGGTGTAGGAAAATAAGGAAATCGGACTTGAGGAAATACAGGAGCTCTTCCTTGGTTGATGGTGATGGCACTAGTCTCACCTTTTTTCTTCTTGACAAAACCAGAAAATGGCTTTCTACCAATGCATGCATTGTTGTTAGTATTGTTAGGTACACCTTGGATCGTTCCAGCCTTAATACAAGTCTCAACACGTTCACCAATAATGACCATATCAGAGAAAGAAGTAGAAATACTATTGAGCATATGTTGGAGATAAGGGCCTCGTAGAGTACCCATAAATAGATCAATCAATTCACGATCCAAGAGAGGAGGTTGGACACTTGTAGCCAGTTCACGCCACCTCTGAGCGTACTATTTGAATGACTCTTCAGATTTTTGTACCATCCCTTGGAGCTGAGTACGGCTAGGAGCCATGGCAGTATTGTAATGGTAATGTTTCAAAAAGGCGTCATCAAGTTCTCCCCAAGTACTGACATGAGATCTTTCCAATTCCATATACCAATCCAATGGTGCCCCAGTCAAGCTATCTTAGAAGAAGTGCACGAGTAACGGTTCATTTTCAGCATAGGCAGCCATTTTGTGACAGTAGTAATGGAGATGAGTCTCTGGGCAAGAAGTGCCTTTGTATTTGTCAAAATCCAGAACTTTGAACTTGGGAGGAATAACTACCCCAGGCACGAGGCACATTGCAGCAGTATTGAATCCAGAAGCCTTAATACCATCCATGGCTTTAAGATGCTCTTCGAGAGCATGGTACATTTTCACAGTTTCGGAAACTCCGGCAGCAAGTTTCACTTGGGGTTCATCAAGATCAATAACATCGTGATGATCATCGAAATCATTCCTAGGAGCTCCAGTAGGGGTCTCAACATTAGCATTGTCATTCCTCCCATTAGCAGAAGTGGAGGGAGCAACAGTAGTAAGCTTGGCAACACATTGATGTAACTCTTCTTGACCCTTGATCACAGCATGAAGGGTTTCCATAAGTTGATCCATGCGAGTGTCCATGGTGTCCATATCTCGGCGGAGTGCATTCTGATTCTCTTCAAAAAGATCCATAAGTATTTGTTGGTTTCCTCTTGTACGGTAAGGATGTGGAGAAGTCGTCTTTGCTGTTCACTGAAGTCTGTCGAAAAAGGGACCCCAATGAGTTTTTTGTTGTGAAAAATGAATGAATGATAGTATGAATGAATGCTTTATCTTCATTTCTGAGGAAATCCAAAGACTCGTCTATCTTTTAAAATTTTCCTTTTTTTTTGAAAAGCTATATCAACGAGACTTGTCTTTGAACATCCCTATATATGAGATATATATACATGATGATATGATGTCATGGTATGCTATGGCATGAAGTCTCAGCTCTACATATTCTGGATAACCACTGTGTAGTCCGTTTGCACAGGCTAAAACTAACAGGATTAAAAGTCTGACGTCACAGGCATGGAGTCAAAGTAACCACCCATAAGGTATGTACTAGGGGTTTATCACCTGCCAAACAAGGTTCTAAAGAGTTCTCGAAGTCTATGTTCTTCCTTTGGATATTACCGACGTCCCAATTACTTGGTAATCAGTAATATTCGCAGGAAAAACTCGTCCGAGTGCAATATCGCGTGACAACTACTTCTAGATTACTCCGTTACAGCCTCCGTACTGCACCTAAAAAGGCCAGGATGGGTTAATGGTTCTACGGCCCTCAGCTTCTCGAGTTCCCAGATCGAAAGCAACGACGTCTTCCCAATTACTCGGTAAACATCACTACTTTCAAGGGGACCTCCACTGAGTGAGGGATTTTCATGCCTCCTTCTTCAGGATTACTCCCTCAAAGTTAACATGACTATACCGCCCATCCTAATCCTAAGTGTGATAAGGTGGGAGAACTGACTTGAGGTTTTGCGTTTGTGTTCGCAAATGTTTCGGTTTAGCAAGAGTCGCCACCAACTTTTTATTTTATCCTAAGGAAAGGTCAAAAAGCAAAGCAAAGACCTTTGATATGTTTTCCTGGGTTCGGGGAGTAGATTATAGAAAGGGAAGGTATTAGCACCCTTTCTATCCATGGTTATCCATGGGCTCGTAGTTACTTGTTTAGATCACTTGCTTTGCTTTTCAATTGTTTGAAATGGTGCTCTTCAATTGTTTGAAATGGTGTTTTGTGTGTGGTTTTGAAAGATGTTTTGAAAAGAGGCCATCGTTGTGGCAACCTTTGTAATGATTCTCGTTTAAATGTATACAAAGGTGTTTTTTGTCTTTTAAAAAGTTTTCAATGTTTGAAAGTAGGGTTTTGAAATTGTGTGGTGAAGTGTGTTTTGAAGATAACAAGGATGTTTTTGCAAGCTTTTGATCAAGTAACTAAGAGTTATCTACCCTATTTTACTCAAAGATCTTTCTTATGTTTTTTAACCCTTTTAACAGTGTTGCTTCACCATTGTATTTGGTGAACAACCTTGTGTTAGGATGTTAAACGGGACAGGCGCGGGTCATCGTATAGACCATGATAGCAATTGTGTCAAGCATTTTTGGCAATTTTCTTGAGGGACTTGATCATTTTTGTTTAGGAAACTCAGATAGCGTCATCGAGGGACTATGATCTTTTGTTTTGTTTTTGTTTTTCCAAAGTACTTTACATGCATACCATGGCCCATTTTTGAAGGAAACAAGTGGATTGAAACCCTAGGGGTGCAAGTGTGCATTGTGTTTGTTTTTCATGCATTTTTGTCTTTGATTAGGTCAAGCTATTTGTTGGTTTTGATTTTGCATACAAACTCTAATTCTCTAATCATGGCATAATTGAAAGCTTAAAGGTGCGAGAATTTAAATTCTAAACTATTACAACATGATATAGGGAGGGGGTACAAATTTGAATAGAGGATTATTTTGACAAGAAATGTAAAACCCTAATTACTATTACATCCAAATTGAATATCAAATGCAATCAAAATTTAAATGTACAATATTTAAACAAAGTGAACAAATATTTAAATAAAATGTATTATGCAAAAAAAGGTTTTTTTAGATATGTAAAGTATTTTCAATGGAAAGAAATGTAAATAAATAAATAAAAAGTTAATTTTAATTATTTTTTTAGGGTAAACCCTAATTTATTAGTATAAATAATAATAAAAATATAATATAATATTTTTGTGTTTTATTTCTAAGTATTTAATAATATATATATATATATATATATATATATATATATATATATATATATATATATATATATATATATATATATATATAGTGTAAATATATTAAGTGTGTAAAAAATAAAATAAAATATTTACTAAAATGTATATATTTCAAGAAAATATTTTCAAATATGAATAAAAATAATAAATGAAAATAAAAGTATTTTTTATATTATTTTTAAGTTTAAACAAAAATAATATAAAGTATTTAAACATTTTAATGTTAGAAATAATTAAAATAAATACCAAATAAATATAAAATTTTATGAAAATATTTTTTAGGCATTTTTTATGTTTGGAAATAAAATAATAAAGTCAGAAATAAAATAAAAATGCAAAAATAACAAATATACAAAGAAATGGGTCAGGGGGTGTGAAACTGAAAATGGGGGTGTCAAAAGCAGGAAGTAGCCAGGCCCAGCCCAGCTACTTCATCTTCTTCCTCTGTCCAACAGAAACGCGCGCATGGCCAGTTCAAACTTCTATCTCCTGTTTTAGTGATCTTTTGACAAAACTCAAAACATGAAACTTGTAGAGCATCAAATTACGAATCTAACCATATAAAAAACTTAAGCTAACTCTCAAAGACCAGAGAGAATTTCTCTGGCCCTAATTTCTAACCTAGTTTTTTCAGAAAATTCATGGATGAAATTCTCCTAGCACGATTAATATAAATGAAAACTAAGCACATGTATGGTTTCAGGGCAATGAATACAACATCTTTCATTCACAAACCTAAGTCTAAATGTTCCTAAATAGAGAGATAGAAGTTCATGAAATACCTGTTTCAGTTGAGTTCGAGCTGGACAATGCAGCAACTTTCAATGGGGCCTGAGGTTCTTTTGAGCTTTCCTGATGTCCCCTGAACCTTTCCCAATGCTTAGTTTGTTTTGAAGTGGCCTGAATCGTGCTACAGAACTCAACCTGCAAAGCTTCCAAACAAAAATGGTGATGTGTGTTAATGGAGTTACAATAACTTGTGAATGGTTTGGATAGCTTAGGTATATTGTTTAGAATGTGTTTGAAGTGATTTTGGACAAAACGCACAAGGGGATTTGATTGTGGCTTGTGATTTGCAGAACTGGCCATATTTTGCAAGAAAATGTGGTTTTTGAGTATGAGGAGGTTTGAGAGGTCAAGGGCTCGTGCTTCTGGCTTGCAAGGATGTGTGTAACTTGTTTGAAAACTTGGCTTGAGTTCAATATATCAGATGTACAAGTTATGAGCTTTTGGCCATTTGACTTGTTTTGAAAGTAAAGTTTGAAGTGAAATGAGATAGGCCTATACAGGCTATCTCCAAGCATGCACCAACTTCTTGTACCTTTGCCTAAGTATGTGGAACTTGTTTGCTGCAAAGAAAGAAGTTCAAAGCTCAAGAAAGACAACTTTGCAAAAGTTATGCTTTATGAAAATGGAAGTGTGATCTTTATGCCCAAAATGGAATTATTCAATGTACAATGCTCCCTTGATCAGGACAATGCCTCTAACCAATGTATTTGCATTCAATTTTTGAGTGTTGAAGGGTTTAGAGACCTGTAATTATGTACTAAGCTAGTTTGGTCATATTTGCAACTTGGTATGAACATGTATTGGCCATGGTTACAAAGTGAGTTTTTGCCAACTTCAAGCATTTGATTCTCCCTAACCACAAAGGTGTTTGAGGAGTTCTTGGACAATTTGGAAAGCTTGCAACATGTACTATAATCCATCTTCGAAATGTAACTTGAAACTCCAAGTGGAACCATGTGAAAAATGGCCAAGAAGATGGGTCAAAATCCTGCCTAAACTAGGGCAAAATTTCTCTAAGTTAAAAGTTTTAGGGACCCTTGTTCCAAAAATCATAACTTGAGATCCAAGTTCTTTTGAGAAAACTTTGTGAATTAAAGTTGTATAATTTTTGATGGACTACAACTTTCATGTTGTAAGTTTTGTTTGAATCCATTTGTATGTTGGTGAAAATATGGGGCAAAGTTAGGAAAAAATAAGAAAATTTCATAACTTAGAAAATTTCTAAGTTATGAAATTTTTCTATTTTAAACCCTAATTTGCAATTTTGGGTTTCTTGATGAACAAGTTTAATAATTTGACATGTCTTGATGAAAAATGACCTTTGGCACTTGATTTTGACCAAAAACTCAAAGTTTGACTTTTCAGTATACAGTTAAATTTTGATCAGTTGACTGAAAAATTCATCAGTCAATCCTATGCATTTGAGATCTTTTGAACTTGTTGAATGAGTCAAGATGATGTCGTTGAGTCCTTGAGTCCATGGTTGAGCTTGATTTTCCATTGGTTAGGTTAAACAGTCAAAAATTGCCTTTGTATAGTCAAAACCCTAAAAATGA
This sequence comes from Vicia faba, assembly GCA_948472305.1. Taxonomy (NCBI): domain Eukaryota; kingdom Viridiplantae; phylum Streptophyta; class Magnoliopsida; order Fabales; family Fabaceae; genus Vicia; species Vicia faba. The sequence goes on along the minus strand of OX451738.1, from coordinate 1,054,948,232 downwards.
CCATTTTGCCCTTTTGGTGATCTGATCAAATTTCTTGTGGAATTGTGATCCAAACTTGATCAAATGGTTCATATGAGTTCATAATGTTGATGTGGGTCAAATTTCATGAGATTTGACTGTCAATTGGCCACAGTTGACTTTTTCCCCAATACAACTGATTTCTAGGTCAAATGTCCAATTGACTGGGCAAAAGTTTGATTCAAAGCTTGAAACTTGGTATGGACAAACTTGTGAGTCCAACATGAAGTATGGAAGTAATTTTGGGCATTGTGGGTCAAAACATCCTTGTGCAAACTCAAACCCTAATTTAGGTCAACAGTGCAAGGAGGTGTCTTGAGCAGAGCAAACCTTAGCTTGATCTTGAGTTCCAAGAGTCTTGTGATGAGAAATGTTGATGAAATGAGAGGGAAAATTTTGGGGTACAACACTAAGTGTAACCCAAGTTCGGGTATAGGACTTACCAAATGTAATCACCAAACCCAACATCACAATGTATCCAGAATATATGAGTAGCAATAATACATGGAATATATACAAAAGAATACAATAAAGAAATAAAGAAATAATACAGTAAATAAAAATAAAGCAAATAAATAAACACCCAAAAAGACAAATAAAAAAACTAGGAGAGACTCGCAAAAGTTCCCCAGCTGAGTCGCCAGCTGAAGCTACCGGCAGAAAACACAGAGCCGCCACCGAACTTTATTTATCCCGAAGGAAGTGGAAATATGGATAAAACCATAAGGGAATAGATAAGATGGTCTTGCGACCAAGAGAAAGGGTAAGGAAGTCGGTTATGCGAGGGGAAGGTATTAGCACCCCTCACATCCGTTGTACTCAACGGGATCCGTTTTGTTTGTTTGTCTTAAAGGGTGTATTTATCTACAACTATACTTGCTTAAGGGGAAAAGATGGTCTTTTATTATTGCGTTCGTGAGGGTTTCGCGACGCTTTACCTACGTATCCAATGAAGGAATCAGAACACCGTAGTTCCTCTAGAAAATGGTTTGTGTGTTTGAGTTTTTTAGTGGGCGATGTTAACGCACGCATTCTAGCAATAGGCACGGCCGGTATCGCGGTAGAACAGAGATAACATGCCCTTTTGGGGAGTTTTGATTGGTTGAGTGTTTTTGCGAGTTTTAAAATGAATTCAAGTAATGATTAGATGTTTTTGAATTTTTTATTGGTGAATGAAGTTTTAATTACAAAAGAAAATGGGTTAAGGGGGAGACTAAGAAATATCCTAATTGTTTGTTATGTACAAGTGAACTTAAAGTCTATTTCGATATAAGGTGATCAGAACGGGGTTTAATCACCTCATGGAGCTACCTAAGGGAGTATAGGAAGAAATAAGAACAATATCAACCAAGTCATTGAAATTTGTGTTAGTACATTAAATGATAACCAAAAGTTACGTGCAAAATTAATCACAATTAACTAATGAAAGAAAACAACCCTAACCAAGTTCTAAAGGGAAAATCCTAATGAAAATTTAATATATTATATTATTTAATTTCTTACTAATGTTAAAAAAATTATTATCGACATCACTAAAAAAAACAGACAAAACTTAGGGAAATCAAAATATTTGAAACAGAGGGGGTATGAACTTAATCATAGGGGTGTGAATAGCCTTCAGGGCGTTAGGCCCATTCAAGCTATGGTCCAACATGGTTATTTTATCACAAGTATTCAAGTTGTGTATGCAGTCCAGGCTTTACATGAAAGACATGCAAGCGGGCCTAAGCAAGGAGTGTATGGCCCAAACCATTACACCAGACTTTTGTTTTGGTCTTTCTCTAATTAAACAAAAAAAAGTAACATGATGCAAAGGAAAAAAATTCATAGGTTTTAGGGTTTAACATCCCCTTTGTCAAAGCTACACCGAGAACCAAAATTGTCATCGTTGGCCTCGACCCAACGCTGATCGTCCCCCAATTGCACCTTCCGGTCGACCCTCATCTCAGCTGCTATAACGCTCAACCTTTATCTTTGTTGCGACCCACTTTTGTTGGTTTTCTTTCCGCCGCCGTCTCAAGCCAGCGACTCATAGTTTGTTGAACTTCTTGAAGGTGAGAGTGAAAGTCCAGAGATCTTCGAGAATTCTAGGTAACAACGAGCACCTGAAATTATTCTTCTTATCTTCCCTGTTCTTTTCCATTCTTCTGCAATTTCGGTCACTCTGCCTTGGGGGATTTGTATTGAAACCGTTACGTGTTCTTGTTGTTGCAGGTCGATGCGGTGAGAGGTTTTTGAAGCCGTTGAACTATAATGATTCGTGGGATATTATTGAAGATGTAAAAGTGGATTTAAAGGAATGAAATTATAATGATGAAGTTGTTACTTGCGGAAAAATGGAGGACGATTGTGAAGTTTAGAGAGGTAGAGCGAGGAGGGTTTTCAAGCGATGAGTTTTCTAATTTTTTTTCTCTTTGCGGCCTTTTTATGAAGTTTTCTGGTGTATCGTTTTTTGTATAGCTCAGTTTTACAGTTTTAACAAACTCTGTATTTCTATTATTTTCTATGACTTCCTCACGGGTTCTTGCTCCCTCGTTTCTTATCAACGACAACGACCTAACACTCTCTCACAACTCTGTTCCAAGGCTTAGCAAAAATAAGAAAACAAGTATATTGACATCACCATAGCAAATCCACAATCAATACTTTTTAGGAAAAGAAAAGAACTTACATACTTGGAGCTAGTCCAAGGATTCGACTGCCGATGATAAAGTAACAATGAAAACCAGAGGTATGCTCCTTAGTTCCTTCCCCTTTTGCTAGAATTGTGATTTTTGGCCATTTGGAATATGAGCGTGGTTCTTCTCCTGTTGCGGGTTTATTGATTGGTTGAAGATTGATAGTGGAGTGTGTTTCATTTTAGTTTGCGGAATGATGTGGTTATGGTAATGGCTACTAGTTATTGGTGTATTGGTAAGGTTTGAAAAAAGAAAAATGAAGTGGTATGATTTTAGTGGAGGTTTTTTCTGATTTTCCTGCAGGTGTGATGTGTGTATTAGCTTTGGGAATTTTTTTGTGTGTAGGCCTTGATCTTCTCCTTGGTTATTCCCCTCGGTTATCCTCCCCTTTCTTTTCATTTCTGTTGTCTTTATAGCAGATAAAAGGTGGAAATGTGGGGGAAATTTGAATAGTTTGAACTATTCTTAGTGTGATGACTTTGGGCTTTAGGATGCAGGTTTGGGTTTGCCTATTTTGATATCATTTTTAGGATGTTTAGAGCAGGTGTGACACAGATTTTGGCATGTTCTGTTTGGCTTTGTTTACACAGGCTGTGCAGTTTAGGGACAACAGCCTATGCTTGGGATGTTATGCTCTGGGTGACAACTTTTTAAACCCTATCTCTTTTCCTCTTTTATCTTTCAATGACTTAAAGTTGTTTTACTTTTTGAAAATTCTGAAGGATTTTCATTTTAGGGAAATGATGATGCAGGGTTTTAGGCATGTGGTAGCTAGCTTGCATTGTTTTTGTGAAATGTTGTTATCTTATATTTGCTGATTTTGCTACTTTATTTGGCTACTATGTTGCTATTGTTGGTTGATGCTTTTGTATGTCTGTTTTGGGCTGCTGGCTTAGCAGTTCTGCTGCTTGTTGTTTATGGCCTGCTGCGACTGTTTGCTATTTCTAGCTGCTGATGTTTCTGTTTGTGTAGTTGTTGTTTGCTGTGCTGCTGCTGTTGTTTACAGCTTTGCAGTCTTGGCAGTTTGCTTGTTTTGTTTGCAGCTTGGTTTGTTTTGTTTGGTTATGGCCTGCTGCATTTATTTGGCTGTTTTGTAGCTGTGACTGTTTTATATTTGTTGCATTGCTTGCGGCGGCAATTTTCATGTTTGGGCAGTTTTTGACTTTGTTTTTGTAATGAAAAATGTATGCCAATTTCTTTTCCTTTTGTGAACCAAAACTCACGCTTTTTGTGATTTGCAAAAGTATGAAGAGATAGCCCATGATTAAAAACAAACCCTTTTAGTTCTAATTCCAAATGAAAATCCTAATGATGAGCTTTCTTGTTTAAAAAATAGTTGTTTGGAATTTTTCACATGTTGATTATTGCTAACTTTTTTCCTTTTTTCTTATTTCATGAACACGAGAATTGGACGATCGAGGCAAGGTTAAAAGACGAAGAGAAGACCGTAGCTAGCAAGGAGTGGATGATTTGCTTGAAGATGAAGCAAAGAAGACTTGAAGAAACAATCGTTATTTCTTTCTTTGTAAACAAAACAATATTTGTAACATGCTTTGTAAATGGCCCACAAAATGTAATGAGTGATATTTCTTTGAATTGTATGAATGATGAATTTATTATACAAAAATTAAACAACACTTGAATCTTGTTTGAACTTTGAAATTCTCACTTGAATGGTTTGAATGCACATCTTGCCTTTGTTACTTGATTTTTAAGAAATCAGAAACAACTGTTGTAACTTGTATTCCAAGAATCTTACACCTTATCTTTTAATCCTTAATCTTCATATCACGCCTAAACAAAACTTATCCTCTCAATAAGAACTTTAAATCTGATATCCAAACCACAAGTAACTTATAACTTAAGCAACAAAAACACGTTGTGATCGTACTGAACCCCCAACCTTATTTCTTACACTTGGATTCCATGTTCATCCTTTCAAACTTCAAACTCCTGACTCAATGACTTAGAGATCTCAAAAAAGAAAACTTGAAGTGCGAGGAGATATTAGACATTAAACCCCTAACCAAAGGTACTTGACTTTGAGTTATCTTTGAGGCAGGTGAAAGAAACAGTTCACAAGAACCAGGGATCCAAAACCTTAACACCTTGACCAACAAATAGGGAAATAAACCCTAAACCCATCTCTGGTGAATTCGAGCGAGAAGCAGCCTTAGGGTACGACTGCGTCAATCAAGACATATTGGCCATTAAGAATGAAGTTACTGAAGATACTAATCCTAACACTTGAACAAATTCTGTAACATCATTACCACTTCCTTCCAAACTCAAAAACATTGTCTTGCAAGTTGACTCGGTTGGAGAGATTCAAACACATTCAGCATAATGTAAGGATTGGAACAACTCCAGGGAGGTCTAACAAAGCTCAACTAATCATCACATTGCACTTGGAAACATCCATACACATTTTGAGTTTTTATTTCAAGAGGTAAGTTTTCTCGGACTGTGATATTCTTGTTCATACATCATTTTGCTTTCATTTTCAAAAGAATAAAACAGGGCAATTCAAGGTGAGAAAGTGCAAGTATACAAAATTATAAAAATGATTCAGGAGCCCTGACACGGGTGGCTGTCTCACCTGACACGGGCCGTGTCATGGAGGAAGATGATCAATAGGGAAAGACAGAATACGACATGGGTACCTGTGTCATACGACACAACCCGTGTCAATTCACTTGGAACTTGAAAACATGCAGGAGCAAAAGGCAGATTTTGACGCGGGTGCCCATGTCACACGACACGGCCCGTGTCAATTCACCTGGAACTTGAAAACATGCAGGAGAAAAAGGCAGATTCTGACATGGGTTCCCATGTCACACGACACGGCCCGTGTCAGCCCAAGCACCAGAATTCTTGATTTTTGAGATCTTGTTGTGATTTTGAACCATTAAGGATCCATTGGATATATTGCATTGCTAGGAGATGATCTTACCCTATAAAACTCTTTTTAAACAAAATATCGAGAACATTTTCCTAAACAATTAATTTAACTTAGACCTAGGTTTTTCTTCAATCAAAATAATTTTCCTTTTAAAATTAGTTATAAAACTTTTTCCATCAAAATTCAAACAAAAAACAATTTTCTTTCCGATTTCCTTTCTCTATATTTCTTTGCATATTTTATTATTTTGTACATTATAATGTAATTGTCAAAGCCTTGTAATAGTTAGGGTTTATTTTACTTATCATCTCCATTTGTAAATTTGTATCCCCATCCCCTCAAGTATTGTAATAGCATAGTGTGATATGGTGGGAGAACTGACTTGAGGTTTTGCGTTTGTGTTCATAAATGTTTCAGTTTAGCAAGAGTCGCCACCGACTTTTTATTTTATCCTAAGGAATGGTCAAAAAGCACAGGAAAGACCTTTGAGATGTTTTCTTGGGTTCGGGGAGTATATTATGAAAAGGGAAGGTGCAAGCACCCTTTTCATCCATGGTTATCCATGGGCTCTTAGTTACTTGTTTAGATCACTTGCCTTTGCTTTTCAATTGTTTGAAATGGTGCTTTGTGTGTGGTTTTGAAAAATGTTTTGAAAAGAGGCCATCATTGTGGCAACCTTTGTAATGATTCTTGATTGAATGTATACAAAGGTGTATTGTCTTTTGAAAAGGTTTCAATGTTTGAAAGTTTTGATTTGGGAAATATTTTGAAATTGTGTTGTGAGGTGTGTTTGAAAATAGCAAGGATGTTTTGCAAGTTTTTTGATCAAGTAACTAAGAGTTATCTACCCTATTTTACTCAAAGATCTTTCCTATACGTTTTTAACCCTTTTGAAAGTGTTGTTTTACCATTGCATTTGGTAAACAACCTTGTATTAGGATGTTAAACGGGACAGGCGCGGGTCATCGTATAGACCATGATAGCAATTGTGTTAAGTATTTTTGGCAAATTTTTCGAGGGACTAGATCACTTTGTATAGGCAACCAAGATAGCGTCATCGAGGGACTATGATATTTTGTTTTGTTTTTGTTTTGCCAAAGTACCCAACATGCATAACATGGCCCATTTTAAAGACAACAAGTGGATGTAACCCTAGGGGTGAAAGTGTGCATTGTGTATTGATTTTCTTGCATTTTTGTCTTTGTATTAGGTCAAGCTATTTGTTAATTTTTGATTTTTGCATACAAACTCTAATCTCTAATCATGGCATAATTGAAAGCGTAAAATGCGTAAAGATAAATCTACCACTATTACAATGAGATTATGGGGATGGGGGTACAATTTTTGAATGGGGATTATTTGACAAGAAATTAAAACCCTAGTTTTACTATTACATCCAAATTGAATCAAATGGCATAAATAATAAATGAACAATATTTAAATAAACAAATTAAATAAATATACAAAATAATATGAATATGCAAAAAGGTTTTGGTTTATTTTTATGTATGTAAAAATATTTAATGTAAAAAGAAAGGAATAATAAAAAAAAAGATTTTTTTTTATTAAGGGTAAAACCCTAATTTTTAAGAATATAAATATATAGACTATATTATTTATATACAACAAAATAAAATAATGTGTATAAAAAATATTTAGAAAAAAAAGGTATTACTTAAGTATAAATAATAATAAAAATAAAAGTATATTTTTTTCATGTTTTTATTCTCAAGTATTTATAAAATAAAAGTATGTATATATGTATTAATTATATTAATTATGTACAATAAATAAAATAAAATATATACAAGTATTTAGGTAAAATAATAGTATATGAGAAAAATATTATTTTTATAGGTATGAATAATAAAAATAAAATATATAATATTTCTATAATATTTATAAGTTTTTATTAAATAAAATAAAAGTATATATTACCTAATAATTATTTTTATGTCTAAAAAAAACAAAAATAATAAAAATAAATGTGAAAATTTTATGAAAATATTTTTTGATATTTTTATGTTTGGAAAATATAAAACAAAATCAGAAAATGAAAATAAATATAAAAATACAAAAATGTAAAGAAATTGGGCCAGGGGGTGCATTCAATAAAAGGGGGTGTCAATAGTGAGCCAGGACCAAGCCCATCCCACCACACTTCATCTTCAACCTCTGACTTTCAAAAAACGCGTGCGCCTGTACCAAACATGAACATCCTGCATACGAGCTCTATTGCAAAAACACATAACATCAAAGTTGTGGGGTTTTCCAAGATGAATTCAACCATATAAAAAACTTGTCCTAACTCTCAAAGATCAGAGAGAATTTCTCTGGCCCTAAAATCTAACCTAATTTTTTTAGGATGTTCATGAACCAAATTCTCTTAGCATGGTTAATTAAAATGAAAACTGAGCATATGTACAGCTTCATGGCAATGAATACTACATTTCTTATTCATAAACCTAAGCCTAAATGTTCCTAGGTAGAGAGATAGGAAGTTGACAAAAACCTGTTTCAGCTGACTTCGTGTATGGCAATGTGGGGCTTTTCAACAAGGCCTGAGATGTTTGGGAGTTGCTTGAACTTCCCTTGACCTTCTCCAATGCCTAGCTTGCCTTGAATGTGCTTGAACAAACCTACAGAACTCAACCTACACAAGCTGAAAATGAAAATGGCAAACCCTGTAAATGGAGTTACAGTTAGTGTTTAAGGTTTGGGATAGCTTGGATGAGTTGTATGGAAGGTGTTTGAACAGGTTTGGGGCAAAACGCACGAGCAAATTGTGCTATGGAAGTCAAGATACAGATGCTTCCTTATTTTGGAGGGTGATTTTTAGCTATGGGATGTTTGAGGGCTCAAAGGGTCGTGTTTTAGGCTCAAGGGGATGTGAGAAAGTTGTTTCAAAAGCTTGCACAAGTTGGTTTTTGCTGAGACTCTTGTTCTTGTGTTTTGGACAAATTTCTTGGTTATGAAGCAAAGTGTGAGAAGTGATGTGAAACAGGCATGTACAGGCTATCCATATGCTTGCACCCTCTGCTCTTGGCCCCTCTAATTTGTGGATTTGATCTGCTGCATAAGATATGGACCAATGCTCAAGAAATCAGTTTTGACATAAAGCAAGATTTAAGAAAAAATGGTAATGTTGCTTTTTCTATTTAGGGATTAATTTTGTGTGCAATGTTCTAATGACCAAAACAATTCCTTATACCAATGGATTTCCATTAAATTATTGAGTTTGGAATGGTTTTGAGGCCTGTAATCTAGTGCAAAGCAAGCTTATTTGAATTGGTAATTTGTATCAACATGAACGTGCCATGGATGAAAAGTGAGTTTTTGCCAACTTCAAGCCTTCGATTCTCCCTAACCACAAATGAGTTTGGAGATTTCTTGGACATTTTGGAAATCTTGCAACATGCTCTACAATCCATATTTGAAATGAAATTTGAGATTCCAAGTGGAACTATGTGAAAATGGCCATGAAGATGGGTCAAAATATTTGCCTAAACTAGGGCAAAATTTCACTAAGTTAAAAGTTTTATGGACCCTTGTTCCAAAAATCATAACTTGAGATCCAAACTTCTTTTGGGAAAACTTTGTGAATAAAAGTTGTAGACTTTGTGGAGGAATACAACTTTAATGTTGGAAGTTTTGTTTGAATCCAATTGCATCATGGTGAAAATGTTGGGCAAAGTTAGGAAAAATTAAGAAAATTTCATAACTTAGAAAAATTCTAAGTTATGAAATTTTTGAACTTTAAACCCTAATTTGCAAAAATGGGTTTCTTGATGAACAAGTTTCATGTTTTGACACATTTTGATGAAAAATGACCCTTGGCACTTGATTTTGACCAAAAAGTCAAAGTTTGACTTTTCAGTGTACAGTCAAAATTTGATCAGTTGACTAAAAAATTCATCTGTCAATCCAATGTAATTGAGATCCTTTTAACCTTGTGAATAGGTCAAGATGATGTCATTGAGTCCTTGAATCCATGCTTGAACCCAATTTGCCATTGGCTAGGTCAAAAAGTCAGAAACTGCCTTTGTACAGTCAAAACCCTAAAAATGACCATTTTGCCCTTTTGATGATCTGATCAAATTTCTTGAGGGATTGTAGTCCAAACTTGATCAAATGATTCATATGAGTTCATGATGTTGATGTGGGTCAAAACTTATGAAGTTTGACTGTAAATTGGCCACAGTTGACTTTTTCCCCAATACAGCTGATTTTTAGGTCAACTGTTCAATTGACTGGGTAAAACTTTGATTCAAGGCTTGAAACTTGGTATGGACAAACTTATAACTCCAACATGAAGTATGAAAGTCACTTTGAGCATTGTAAGTCAAAAAATCCCTGTGCAAACTCAAACCCTAATTTAGGTCAACAGTGCAAGGAGATGTCTTGAGCAGAGCAAACCCTAGCTTGATCTTGAGTTCAAAGAGCCTTGTGATGAGAAATGTTGCTAAAATGAGAGGGGAAATTTTGGGGTACAACAGTTTCCCCTGTTCAATCTTCTTGAACCTGAAGAGTTAGATTGGCAAGTTTGCCTTTCGTGACTCGAAGGTAAAAGAGGATTGGACACTAGAGTGCCCATAAATTTGCACTCGTCGAAATGTAACTAAGGGAATAGGCTTAAATATGCCATTCGAAGATGGTGGAATCTTGCTGGATATGGGCTTAAAGATGCCATCCAAGAATGTTTGTTGAAAATCAGGAGAATGAACACTAGAATGGTATCCGTATCTGGAACGTATCTGAGTTGTATCTGGAGATTGGATTCGTATGAGAAAAAGGAATGGCGTCCGTGTCTGGAGCATATCTGAGTTGTAACTGTATTTGATTCTTGAATGAATATGAGAATGACTGTCGTGTCTGGAGTGTATCTGTATTGTATCCGAAATCTGAAATCTGAATAAGCGACAGAAAGACATTCGTGTCTAGAGTATCTCTGGGCTGGGTAATAGGTTTGAATGAGTGAAAGAATGGAGACCGTGTCCGGAGCATATCTGGACTGTATCTGTAGTTGAGATCTGTATGAGTAGCAGAATGACTTCCGTGTCTGGAGTGTACCCGTACTGTAACTGGGATCTGGACAAGTGACAGAATGACTTCCATGTCTGGAGTGTATCTGAACTTGAATTTGATAGTTGAATCTGAATGAGAAATAGAATGGCTTCCGTATCTGGAGCGTGTCTAGTCTGTATCTGATTGCTGAAGTCTGAATGAGTAGCAGAATGACCGCCGTGTCTGGGGTGTATATGTACTGTATCTGAAATCTTTGAACATTTGTTAAATATAGCTTTTAATCTTATCCTGAAAAGGGTAAAATGTTAGCTGAAACACAAAGTTATGTTGCATGACATGTATGATGCAATAAATGTGTTTTATCAATGTTTATGATATATGAATGTAATGTATGTGCATGTAAGCTGAGCAGCCGTCTTGTTGAGGAAAATAAGTCCTTGATAGCGGGAGATAATGAAATCTTTAACTACTGTCGGGGAAAATAAACCCTTGACTGCTGCTGGAGATTCAAAACCTTTGATTGTTGAGACTGAGAAATCCTTTGGACTACTGTTGGGGATTGAAAATCCTTGGTGACTTGTGGGGATTACCAAGAGCTTTGACAACTTCTGCGGGAAATTGGGAATCCTTCACGACTTTCCTGGCGGATAAGGGAAACTCTGACGATCTCTACTGGGGAATTAAAACCTGGAAGGCTTCAACCGGAGAAATGAGGACAAGAATCTTTATTTTGCCGGGAAATAACTCTGCGGGGAGAATGTTTATCCTGTTGGCGAGTTTTTCAAAAGTTTGGGTTGTATGCCAATCTACTGGAGGAAAATGGATGGTACTCCACCGGGGTTTAAAGGCTGAAGTTTTAGACTCCGTTGGGGAAGAAAGTTTCATCTTCACTGGGGATTGGTAGTTCAAAGTCTTCTGGCTCCACTGGGGATATGTATTTCAAGGTTTTAGCTCTGTTGAGGATCTAAATGACATACTGCAGGGGATTTCCTCCGGAATAGCATAAAGACGTCTTCCTATACTTTCAACCTATTAGTAATTATCCTTTCTCATTCTGTTTTATTTGTAAGCAGTGATTATATTCAAATGCATATGCTCATTTAATAAACCGTTGGACGTTTTCAAATAAAACAACAAGTGTAAAAAAGAAAGAAAAGGCAAACAAATTTCTGCACTTTGAAGTATCTTTGTATTAACTTTGTGTAAGTATTTTGTACAAAGGAGACAGACATCCTAGTAAGAGAATGTTGTCATAAAAAATGAGAAAATTTTATACAAAGAAAGATGGCTATGTGTAACAATTCCATGGGGTTCCCATTCTGCTATAGCCTTCGGAACTCTGAGTATCTTATCCATTCGTTGCTTCGTCCACAAATGATTAGATTGATCAGAAGCTTGGAGCTTGTCCGTGAAGAGATTTTCCTTAAAGTGATCCGACGAGACATAGTCATATGCTTTAATTCCCTAACTTTTGCCTAGACCGCCTTTTTGGGTTTTCGATCCACCGGGAAACCCTTTTTTGCCCAAGCCGTCCTTTCGGGTTTTCAACTTGCCGGGTGTACAGATTTTTTTATTTATCCCTAATTTTTTCGTGAACCGCCCTTTCGGGTTTTATATTCATCGGGATGCCCCTTTTTGCCCAAGTCGCCCTTTCGGGTTTTCAACTTGTCGGGTCGTTTATGCGTAGTATCTTTTGACTATGTCTGCATTCGCAGGGTGCGGCAGGTCATCGCCGTCCATGGTGGTCAGAATCATAGCCCCACAAGAAAAGATGTTTTTGATCACAAATGGTCCTTCGTAAGTAGGAGTCCACTTGCCCCGGGGATCACTTTGCGGCAAGATGATCCGCTTGATTACAAGATCTCTGACTTGATACACCTGACGTCTGACTTTCTTGTTGAAAGCCCTGATCATCCATTTTTGATACGTCTGACCAAGACAAACAGCAGTAAATCGCTTCTCGTCGATCAAATTAAGTTGATCAAGCCGGGTCTGAATCCAATCGTCTTCACTTAAACCAACATCCTTCATAATCCTTAAAGAAGGAATCTGAACCTCCATAGGTAAAACAGCTTCCATGCCATATACCAAAGAAAAAGGGGTTGCCCCAGTTGAAGTATGCTCCGTGGTACGATATCCGTGTAGAGAAAACGGTAACATCTCATGCCAGTCCTTGTAGGTGACTGTCATTTTTTGAATGATCTTCTTGATATTTTTGTTTGCAGCTTCAACAGCACCGTTCATCTTTGGCTGATAGGGAGATGAATTGTGATGTTGAATCTTGAACTGCTCGCACAGAGCGGTGATCACAGTGTTATTCAGGTTTGTACAGTTGTCCGTGATGATATGGTCAGGGATACCGTACCGGCAAATGAGGTTCTATTTGATGAAGCGGGCAACCACATTCTTTGTAACGAAGGCGAAGGAAGCTGCTTTGACCCACTTGGTAAAGTAATCAATAGCAACCAGGATGAAGCGATGTCCATTGGATGCCGTGGGCTTGATCTCTCCAATCATGTCGATACCCCACATTGTGAATGGCCAAGGAGTCGTTAGGACATTGAGAGGAACTGGAGGAATATGTACCTTGTCAGCATAGACTTGGCATTTGTGATAAGTACGAGTGTATTGATGACAGTCAGCTTATATGGTAGACCAGTAGTAGCCTACCCTTAGAATCTTCTTAGCCATCGTATGTCCTCTCAAGTGGGTGCCAAATGTTCCACTATGCAGTTCAGTCATGATCTGCTCAGCTTCAACCTTGTCCACACAACGAAGCAGAACACAATCATGGCTGCGCTTATATAGGATATTGTTGTACCCCAAAATTTTCCCTCTCATTCTTCAAGGCCTTTCTCACAAGGACTCTCAAGGTTCAAGCTTGAACAAGTGCATTTGGATTTTCCAATACTAAAATTAAAAGGAAACTGTCAAAAATGGGGAAAACAGATAAAAATATTATTTTGACAAAAATAGAAGAAATACAAGTGCTCTTCGATCAGCATCCTTCGATTGGCCTTTTGGCCTCTTTCGACGCTAGCTTGGCTTGCATCTTTCGATTGGCATTTTGGCCTCTTTTGACACAAGCTTGGCTTGCATCCTTCGATTGGCCTTTTGGCCTCTTTCGACACAAGTTTTTTATGCATCCTTCGATTGGCCTTTTGGCCTCTTTCGACACAAGCTTGGCTTGCATCCTTCGATTTGTCCTTTTGGCCTCTTTCGCCTGGGCATGTGACTTCTTGTTGCAGTTTTCGTTTGTGTCTTTTGCTGCCTGCATGCTTGCAATCGAAAGCCATGACCTACTGGCCACGTGTACCCCCTGCAAGGCAAGTCTTCGTTTGGGCATTCACCTTCTGTGTGCCTGGATGAAAACTTCAGTTGGGAAAGAGCCTCTTTCGAATGCAACTTGGATATGTCCTTCATGTTGAACTCTAAGCCTCCTTCGAACACGGACTTTCGATTGGGAAAGATGTTTGCTTCGACCCAGGCTTCGATTAGGCAATATGCTGTCCTTCAAGCGTGAGCTTTCGATTGGGCAGTAGCTTCCTTCGAGTTAGCTTGTTTCGACCACAGGCTTCGATTGAGACAGAGGCTTCCTTCGAACCAGTGCGCTTCGATCCCGCTCTTTCCTTTGACTCAAAACCAAATCTCATTGGCCAGGCTGTGTTGCGTCCAGATCTTTACATAGTCAGAAGTTTGCACAAGGGTTTCAAACTTTGTCTGTTGGATACTGCTATTCTGGGCTAAAGGCTACATACTTTCTCTTCAAGCAGAGAGTACTTTATCACAAAAGCAGCTTTCCATCTGATTTCAGCCTGAGCACAAGCAATGTCAGAGGCATCTTCTGCACCCCACTGCTGCTACTGCCAACAGGCCCCCCACTTGTACTGTCACGTTACCCCTTATTTTATTATTCTTTGCAAGCTGGCTATGGACGAACATGTTCATTATTTCTCTATAAATAGAGGAATTTTTTATAAAGCTAGGGAGGACTTTTGAGCCACAGGAACGAATCTGTAGAAAATTATTTTCAAACACAACAAAAAATCTCAAGTTCATCAATACTTGAGAAATCAAAAATATCCAGAATCCAAACACTTGTTTCCTTAGAACCTGAAACATCCATACACCTTGTTACCCTTCGAATCCAGTAGGAAGAACCTCACACTTGTTCTTCTCTGTTGAATCCATTATCAAGGACATAACCCCTGGTTTCTCCCTCCGAATCCAGAAGCATTCAAGGAGACCACTTAAAGGCCCAACACACGCTCCAGCCTGAAGCAAGGTAAGTTATTCTTACCTTTGAGCTTTTCGTTTCATGGCATGACATGTAAATATTCTTGTTCGTTCCAAGCATGTATATACTGTTGTTCCTTTCGTTTCCACCTTGTTAACATGTTCGTTTTTCTTGCTGTTTGCCTGAACTAGCTTTAGTTGTTAAACTGTTTACTAGCATGGCCTTAGGCCATGTTGCTATTTAATGTCTCAAACGAAGTAAACAGGAAACAGGAATATGAAACGAAGCCTCAGGCTTCCTCACTGACTCCAGGCCCAATCGAAGAAGGCAACAAGGCAGAAAGGCCCAGCCAGAGGCACACTTGCACTAAGTCCAAGCTCAGTCGAAAGGCACTCCCATGCTGGTGCCAGTCTCCAATCGAAGTACATGACCTGACTGGTACCAAAGCCCAATTGAAGTACATAACCTGACTGGTGCCAAAGCCCAATCGAAAGACATGACTTCACTGTTGCTGACCCCAATCGAAGGAGGCCAACAGAATGCAAATCGAAGGCTGCTCCTGCCCAAATCGAAGGAGGCCAGCAGAATCCTAATCGAAGGATCCTGCTGCCTGGGTCGAAAAAGCTCTTTTTATTTCTTTTTATCTTATTTTTGCCTTTACATTTTCTTACCTTTCAATATGGTTGTAATAGCGTAGGATTTTATCTTTCTGCACTTTATTTACTTTGTACAAATGCTAGTAATTAGGTGTGTATGATAAGATAAAACCAACAATAGACCACCAAAAAAATCAAAGACAAATGCATGCAACGAAACACACTTTGCACACATGCACCCTTAAGGTAATCTCACTTGTTGCCTCGGAAAATAGTCATGTCCCTCGAGCATGGGCGTTTTAGCAAAGACCCTCGATAAAAGATCGTAGTCCCTCGATGACCCTCGATGTTGCCTTCGGTAAACGATCTCGTCCCTTACAAAATTTCTAGAACGTCCCATATGTTGCCTTCTATGACTATACAAATGTCCCGCGCCCGTCCCGTTCAAACATCCTAACGCAAGGTTGTTCATGAAATACAATGGTGAAACAACACTGTTAAAAGGGTTAAAAACATGAGAAAGATCTTTGATTAAAATAGGGTAGATAGCTCTTAGTTACTTGATCAAACTTGCAAAACACACTTGCCATTTCCAAACACATCTCACAAACACACTTTTGAACTATTTTCGAAACAAACACTTTGTTGGCGTTCTTATAGAAACGAGAACCATTACGAAGTTCCATTTTCAAAATACTTTCAAAAACACACACCACAAGCACATTCAAACAAAAGCAAGTGATCTAAAACAAGTAACTAAGAGCCCATGGATAACCATGGATGAAAAGGGTGCTAGCACCTTCGCTTTTCATAATCTACCCCCCGAACCCACGAAAACATCTGAAAGGTCTTTCATGTACTTTTTGACCTTTCCATTAGATAAAATAAAAAGTCGGTGGCGACTCTTGCTAAACCGCAACATTTGCAAACACAAACGCAAAACCACAAGTCAGTTCTCCCACCGTATCACAGAACTGGCGACTCTGCTGGGGAAAATTCTAAAAGTGGGGTTACCTTAGGGTTTTAGATCACCTTCACATGCTTGCTTTGATTGCTTTGATTGCTTTACTTTTTGGGTTCCTTGTTTGGGTTTGTTGTAAATTCTACACCCGGATTTGGGGGCACCTTTTTAGGTAAATAGCAATAAACTGTGAGGGAACTGTGCGGGGTATACCGACATGGTTGAAGCAGTAGTTATGTTAGTGTGACATGTTTGTGGGTACCGGTAGCCCTTGAGTAATCAAGGAGAATACGGGGCCGCTGAGCGATGTCATGAAGCACTATAGAACTCTTAGAACCTTACTTGACCATCTTGGCCTTTTTAGGGGTAGTGAGATGACCGACTTTGGTGCAGTCTGAAGTTGGTAGATAATCGATACTACACTCATTGAGGATTGTTTTCTTGGAATATTTTGGTCGCCAATTAAGTGGCTAAACCAAAACAATGAACACAGAAAATAATCCAGTGATATTGAGCTCCTTAGAACCCGGTTACTATTTATAGGACAGGTTGAGCCAACTAAATTCAAGAGGGTACTTACCTACAAACCCCATGCAAGCCTAAACCTAAGGACTTGTTTGCTTTGTGTGAATATGATTACCTGTATATACACTTGCTTACTTTTGCATACATGTACATAACATCATACCATATCATTTTTTACCATAACCATTTCAAGGATCTCGAGGGTCTTTTGATACAGGGTCACGTTGACCCAGATGTCTACCAAGGGGAAAGAGGGTTCTCCTCTAAGAAAACGCCATCAAAGATCAAGTGCAACAACTTGAATCAGGGGCTATGACCCACTTGACATGGTGAGCTTGATTCTCGTGGAAAGACATCCACCGATACAAAGTTCTCCAATCAAAGATGTTGATCAAAGTTCAACCTCTAACATTTTTCTTGTGTTTACCCCACGAGATTCTTGAAAACATGCATCCACATATCATGCATTGCATCATAACAGGTTTTCCTTTTCAGGTTTCCTTATTCACCTACTGTTTATTTCAGTAGAGATGGCTCTGGAGCAGACTATCAAGGGCATCCAGGCTCAAAACGCTTAACTTCAAGAGATGTTCTTGAACCTATCCAAGGGGCAGGAAGAGTTGAAAGTACTCCTCGCTAGGAACCTGGCCGAGAAAAATTCGGAAGACAATAAGGACAAACAGTTGGAACAACTGCAAACTGAGGTTGAAGCAATGAGAACCCAGATGCTAGGGCAGATGGCTCTTATCCAAGGCCTAGCCCGAAGACAAGAAGAGCTGGGAACCATTATCAATCAATTTCATCAAGACGGTTGCAACCGTATGGGGCAAACAATCAGGATCAGAAATCAAGGCCTTGCTCAGCTTCCCATGAGACAAGAAACCAGTTTAAAGGAGAGAAGACCTTCTCACTTTGCTTCCACATCACGAGCCCAACAACGACTTCGTCAACATCAACCGGATAATCATCCAAAGGGGGAAAGACTTCAAAGGCAATTCACCCAAATCAATATGCCATTGTCACAAGCATTGCAGCACATGCTGAGGATGAATCTGATTACACCAATAAGACCTCATCCAAATCTCAAAACTTTTTTCCCAACTACAATCCAGATGCCAGGTGTTCCTATCATTCTGATAGTCCTGGACATGATACAAACGATTGTTGGGCGTTGAAGTACAAAATTCAAAACCTGATCGACGAAGGAATGCTGGAGTTCACACAAGATGGCCAGACTGAATTCTTCTGCCAAAGGTTCACCACCTAAAGTGACAAGTTCAGACAAAGAGGCTTCTGTTCATTTTGAATTTTCAAGTTGTAATCTCTTTGTTATTCAAACAATTATCTATTAATGTCAAACTCTGTTTCATTAATGCATTGCATATGTTTGTCTTGAATTCATCCTTTCATTTTCATTACATTTAAACTATGCTTTTTACTGTCTTTATGATATTCAACTCTTGCTAAAAGTTACAAGCCTTTAGAGGGAGGATGACGAAACAATGCCATAATCTCATACAGTATGCTTTTGAACAGACCTTGTTGATGATGTACAGACGTTTCTTTCAAATCCTAAACACTGGAGTTATAAGGAAGATAATCCCTAGTCAACCCCTTCGAGCCAAAGAAGTAGAAGTTTTCTGTTTTTAACACAAATTGAAACCTTGAATCAAAACCTGGGGCAGGGTAGTCTCTCAGTTAATTCAAACGCGCGTTAAGCCGCAAACTCTCATCTCGTAATACAACGAATGACATCAAAAACATTCCTCTGGAATCAAAAGATGGTGATGGTTCCCTACCAAATAGGCAGTCATTATCTCTTAAAAAGAAAAGCCCACTAAGTCAAAACCTACAAAGGAGACTTAAGAAAAATGGGGCATCCCGCTGATTGTAATCTCAAAATAGGAACGATCAGGCAAAAATTAGGGATACCAAATCAAAAGAACGAGGTCATTACAAATCCTCGACAACATGAAAAATGTTGCAAAAATGACTGCCTTCCAACAAATTCAACTTGTGTGAACCATCACCAAAAACGTCATTCCAGACTCATTTGGAGTTCAAACACACAATTAACTGAGTTTAGGATTGAAGAACATCACGAAGAGCGGGTGGGTACAAATAAACTTTGGGCCTTTATCCTTTGTTTCTTAAACCGTGAACCAAGCCACGTTACAACCCTTCAAAAGTCCTAATTGAAGCATGGGTTAGTTCGAAAGCATACTGTTATAAAAGGTATCCTGACTCCTGTAAGGCTTTACTCAAAATCCTGAGTTGAATTTTTCTTACAAAACTTCTTTACTTGCTAAAAACGCATTTTTCAAAACTTCGAGACAAGCATAAACTTTGCATTACTTGAATATCACTATTTGCATTTGGCTATTTGTTTGACAGCGGAGAAATTCATACAATGAGTATCCAGTGAACAAAAGCTCTCTCAGTGAACAAAATCACTTCGAGTAGGATGACACTTCCATTGACAAATCTCCTATCAACAAGGGGGCATGACATGTCACTATCCAGCACACCTGGGGTAGTCCAGTCAAGATTTCAAGAAATCTCTCAAGTGCAGAGTAACCAGGGGCAAGTCTCCATCTCCATCACTTGGGGCATTGAGCGTCAATCCCAGCAAAGGGTTGCGTACAATCAAATTGTTTGGCAATGCCACAAACACTCGCTGCTAGGGGAAATGACAAGTCTCCTCAAAGTCCTTCTCATAGGATGATTCCCCAGCAAGGGTTTAATCTCTGAAAACCCTTCCCCAGCTAAATCAACCTCAAGAATCCTCAAGGACTTTCCCCCAACGAAGTCATCACCTCTCAAGCAGACCGACGACAGGGTTTATTTCCCCAACAACACCAGGATTCCCCTGCTTAAGTTTGCCTCTCTGACTACTACAAATCAAAGGACCACAACTCCTCTTCCCCAGTAGACTACTCTACAATCCCCAACAAGTTACTGCGAAACCTGGACCCGACCAGATATTAGTTCAACTTCGACTTCCCAGTAGAGCAGCGGACAACCGAGACTCCTGAACTCTTTTCCCAAGCAAGAATAAACATTCTCCCCACAGAGTTTTCAACTTCCCCCAGCGGAGGTCTCCTCAAACAACAAAGCATGAATCCATTGGAAATATTCTGAGCAAAGTTTGAAGACACGCATACTCTTCAACAACAGTCCAGGATTTAATGACTCCCCAGCTTTTGTCAAGGATTTATTTTCCCAGACAAAAATACGTTCATTAACAATTACACTTCAACAACATTCATAACATATGCATACAAAATACATATGACACAAATCTAATTTTATTTTGAGAACATCATTACACAATGCATACATCATGACATTGCATACAACTAACTCTTTACCTTTTCAGGAAAGATCAATCCACAGGCAAGGATCATCATCTTTTGAGATCCCTTCTAGAGACAGTTCAGATGCGATCCAGATATGGCTGACATTCTGATACTTATTCCAGATTTCCTTCTAGAGACAGTTCAGATGCGATCCAGATATGGCTGACATTCTGATACTTATTCCAGATTTCCTCCTAGAGACAGTTCAGATGTGATCCAGATATGGCTGACATTCTGATACTTATTCCAGATTTCCTTCTAGAGACAGTTCAGATGCGATCCAGATATGGCTAACATTCTGATACTTATTCCAGATTTCCTTCTAGAGACAGTTCAGATGCAATCCAGATATGGCTGACATTCTGATACTTATTCCAGATTTCCTTCTAGAGACAGTTCAGATGCGATCCAGATATGGCTGACATTCTTATACTTATTCCAGATTTCCTCCTAGAGACAGTTCAGACGCGATCCAGATATGGCTGACATTCTGATACTTATTCCAGGTTCATTCAAAATACAGTCCAGATACGATCCAGATTCAGATGTCATTCTGTCACTCATTCAAATATAGTCCAGATACGATCCAGATTCCGATGTCATTCTGTCACTCATTCAAAATACAGTCCAGATACGATCCAGATTCGGATGTCATTCTATCACTCATTCAAATACAGTCCAGATACGATCCAGATTCGGATGTCATTCTATCACTCATTCAAATACAGTCCAGATACGATCCAGATTCGGATGTCATTCTGTCATTCATTCAAATACAGTCCAGATACGATCCAGATTCGGATGTCATTCTGTCACTCATTCAAATACATTTCAGATACGCTCCAGACACGGACGCCGTTTCTTTTGCTCATACAGACTCAGTCCCCAGATACAGTTCAATGGAATTCCAGACTTGAATACCATTTTGATACTCATTCTTCTGACCTACAACATTGCACTTACAACAAACATTCTTGGATGGCATCTTTAAGCCCATCTCCGACAGGATTCTATCACATCTCCAAATGGCATCTGTAAGCCCATTCCCGACATCGCAATGCTGATACTACACCATGCGAGTGTAAATTTTTGGGCACTCTAGTGTTCAATTATCTTCCACCTTCGGATCACGAAAGGCTCGAAAGCCAATCTATATCCTCAGGTTTAAGAAAATTGAACAGGGGCAACTGTTGTACCTCAAAATTTGCCCTCTCATTCTTCAAGGCCTTTCTCACAAGGACTCTCAAGGTTCAAGCTTGAACAAGTGCATTTGGATTTTCCAATACCAAAATTAAAAGGAAACTGTCAAAAATGGGGAAAATAGATAAAAATATTATTTTGACAAAAATAGAAGAAATACAAGTGCTCTTCGATCAGCATCCTTCGATTGGCCTTTTGGCCTCTTTCAACGCTAGCTTGGCTTGCATCTTTCAATTAGCATTTTGGCCTCTTTCGACACAAGCTTGGCTTGCATCCTTCGATTGGCCTTTTGGCCTCTTTCGACACAAGCTTTTTATGCATCCTTCGATTGGCCTTTTGGCCTCTTTCGACACAAGCTTGGCTTGCATCCTTCGATTTGGCCTTTTGGCTTCTTTCGCCTGGGCATGTGACTTCTTGTTGCAGTTTTCGTTTGTGTCTTTTGCTGCCTCCATGCTTGCAATCGAAAGCCATGACCTACTGGCCACGTGTACCCCCTGCAAGGCAAGTCTTCGTTTGGGCTCTCACCTTCTGTGTGCCTGGATGAAAACTTCAGTTGGGTAAGAGCCTCTTTCGAAGGCAACTTGGATATGTCCTTCATGTTGAACTCTAAGCCTCCTTCGAACATGGACTTTCGATTGGGAAAGATGTTTGCTTCGGCCCAGGCTTCGATTAGGTAATATGTTGTCCTTCGAGCGTGAGCTTTCGGTTGGGCAGTAGCTTCCTTCGAGTTAGCTTGTTTCGACCACAGGCTTCGATTGAGACAGAGGCTTCCTTCGAACCAGTGCGCTTCGATCCCTCTCTTGCCTTTGACTCAAAACCAAATCTCGTTGGCCAGGCTGTGTTGCGTCCAGATCTTTACATAGTCAGAAGTTTGCACAAGGGTTTCAAACTTTGTCTGTTGGATACTGCTATTCTGGGCTAAAGGCTACATACTTTCTCTTCAAGCAGAGAGTACTTTATCACAAAAGCAGCTTTCCATCTGATTTCAGCCTGAGCACAAGCAATGTCAGAGGCATCTTCTGCACCCCACTACTGTTACTGCCAACAGGCCCCCCACTTGTACTGTCACGTTACCCCTTATTTTATTATTCTTTGCAAGCTGGCTATGGACGAACATGTTCATTATTTCTCTATAAATAGAGGAATTTTTTACGAAGCTAGGGAGGACTTTCGAGCCAGAGGAACGAATCTGCAGAAAATTGTTCTCAAACACAACAAAAAATCTCAAGTTCATCAATACTTGAGAAATCAAAAATATCCAGAATCCAAACACTTGTTTCCTTAGAACCTGAAACATCCATACACCTTGTTACCCTTCGAATCCAGTAGGAATAACCTCACACTTGTTCTTCTCTGTTGAATCCAGTATCAAGGACATAACCCCTGGTTTCTCCCTCCGAATCCAGAAGCATTCAAGGAGACCACTTAAAGGCCCAACACACGCTCCAGCCTGAAGCAAGGTAAGTTATTCTTACCTTTGAGCTTTTCGTTTCATGGCATGACATGTAAATATTCTTGTTCGTTTCAAGCATGTATATACTGATGTTTCTTTCGTTTCCACCTTGTTAACATGTTCGTTTTGCTTGTTGTTTTCCTGAACTAGCTTTAGTTGTTAAACTGTTTACTAGCATAGCCTTAGGCCATGTTGCTATTTAATGTCTCAAACAAAGTAAACAGGAAACAGGAATATGAAACGAAGCCTCAGGCTTCCTCACTGACTCCAGGCCCAATCGAAGAAGGAAACAAGGCAGAAAGGCCCAGCCAGAGGCACACTTGCACTAAGTCCAAGCTCAGTCGAAAGGCACTCCCATGCTGGTGCCAGTCTCCAATCGAAGTACATGACCTGACTGGTGCCAAAGCCCAATAGAAGTACATAACCTGACTGGTGCCAAAGCCCAATTGAAAGACATGACTTCACTGTTGCTGACCCCAATCGAAGGAGGCCAACAGAATGCAAATCGGAGGCTGCTTCTGCCCAAATCGAAGGATGCTGCTGCCTGGGTCGAAAAAGCTCTTTTTATTTCTTTTTTACTTATTTTTGCCTTTACATTTTCTTGCCTTTCAATATGGTTGTAATAGCGTAGGATTTTATCTTTCTGCACTTTATTTACTTTGTACAAATGCTAGTAATTAGGTGTGTATGATAAGATAAAACCAACAAATAGACCACCAAAAAAATCAAAGACAAATGCATGCAATGAAACACACTTTGCACACATGCACCCTTAAGGTAATCTCACTTGTTGCCTCGGAAAATAGTCATGTCCCTCGAGCATGGGCGTTTTAGCAAAGACCCTCGATAAAAGATCGTAGTCCCTCAATGACCCTCGATGTTGCCTTCGGTAAACGATCTCGTCCCTTACAAAATTGCTAGAACGTCCCATATGTTGCCTTCTATGACTATACAAACGTCCCGCGCCCGTCCCGTTCAAACATCCTAACGCAAGGTTGTTCATGAAATACAATGGTGAAACAACACTGTTAAAAGGGTTAAAAAACATGAGAAAGATCTTTGAGTAAAATAGGGTAGATAGCTCTTAGTTACTTGATCAAACTTGCAAAACACACTTTCCATTTCCAAACACATCTCACAAACACACTTTTGAACTATTTTCGAAACAAACACTTTGTTGGCGTTCTTATAGAAACGAGAACCATTACGAAGTTCCATTTTCAAAATACCTTCAAAAACACACACCACAAGCACATTCAAACAAAAGCAAGTGATCTAAAACAAGTAACTAAGAGCCCATGGATAACCATGGATGAAAAGGATGCTAGCACCTTCCCTTTTCATAATCTACCCCCCGAACCCACGAAAACATCTCAAAGGTCTTTCCTGTACTTTTTGACCTTTCCATTGGATAAAATAAAAAGTCGGTGGCGACTCTTGCTAAACCGCAACATTTGCAAACACAAACGCAAAACCACAAGTTAGTTCTCACACCGTATCACAAATACCATTGCTCAGGAAGAACTTGGCAACAAATCTCCATAAGAACTTTTTGTCGTTGACTGAAGCTCCTTCAGGGTATTCTCGAGTCTTGAGATACCTTTTGATTTCTTGAAACCAGGGTTGTTCCACTACTTCTTCGGTATTAATCTCATGACAGTGCGCAGGTTCGTCCATTCGCTCGATGGTGATTTGGGGAGCCTCATTATCCCAGTTGAGGTTAAACATGGAAGACATTGTAGCTAGAGCATCCGCTAGCTGATTTTCTTCTCGCGGGAAGTGCTCGAAGGTAATTTGCTCGAAATGAGGTAACAAAGTCAGGACATGTTCTTTGTATGGGATAAGATTAGGATGTTTTGTGTCCCATTCTCCTTTGATTTTACTGATAACCAAAGCTGAGTCCCCAAATACAACCAAACATTTGATTCCTAGGTCAATCGCAGCCTTGAGACCAAAGATACAGGCTTCATACTCGGCCATGTTGTTGGTGCAGCTGAAGCAGAGTCTAGCAGTGAAAGGTGTGTGGCAACCTTTTGGAGAAATAAGTACCGCACTGATACCATTCCCAAGTGCGTTAGAGGCACCACCAAAGTACAGAGTCCATCGGGATCCTTGTTCAGGTCCGTCATACGGTCCGTTATCTTTAATGTTGTCCAATGTCATAATGTCTTCGTCGGGGAAGTCGAACTTCATGGATTGGTAATCTTCGACGGCTTGATGAGATAGATGGTCAGCTAGTACAATCTCTTTTATAGCTTTTTGGGTTGTGTATTGGATATCATACTCAGTCAGGATCATCTACCATCTAGCGATTCTTCCGGATAAAGCAGGCTTCTCGAAGATGTACTTGATCGGATCCATTTTGGAAATCAGCAAAGTGGTATG
The DNA here is from genome assembly GCA_948472305.1 of Vicia faba. Lineage (NCBI taxonomy): Eukaryota > Viridiplantae > Streptophyta > Magnoliopsida > Fabales > Fabaceae > Vicia > Vicia faba. The sequence goes on along the minus strand of OX451738.1, from coordinate 1,054,922,893 downwards.
TGTCAACATATACTGTCTTAGCCGGCGAGCAGCCCATACCAAAGCGCAGCAAGTTTTCTCAAGCAGTGAGTAGCGAGTCTCACAGTCGGTAAACTTTTTGCTAAGGTAATAAATGGCATGCTCTTTTCGACCATACTCGTCATGTTGGCCCAGTACGCACCCCATTGAGTTATCCAAAACAGTCAGATACATGATTAACGGCCTTCCTTCGACGGGTGGCATCAAGATAGGAGGTTCTAGCAAATACTCATTGATTTTATCGAAAGCAGCTTGACAGTCATCGTTCCATTCAACCACCTGATCTTTCTTCAACAGCTTGAAGATTGGCTCACAGGTAGATGTTAGGTGAGAGATGAACCTTGCGATATAGTTTAGGCGTCCCAAGAAACCTCTAACCTCCTTCTCAGTGCGGGGGGCAGGCATTTCTTCTATAGCTTTGACTTTGGCAGGATCAACCTCAATGCCTTTGTTACTGACGATAAATCCCAAAAGTTTACCGGACCTGACTCCGAAAGTGCACTTGCTAGGGTTCAGTCTGAGCTTGTATTCTTTTAACCTGACAAACATCTTTTGCAGATGGTCGAGGTGTTCTTCTTCTATCTGTGAACGAGTTATCATGTTATCTACGTAGACTTCAATATCATGATGTATCATGTCATGAAACAAAGCTACCATGGCTCGCTTATAGGTTGCCCCAGCATTCTTCAGTCCGAATGGCATCACTTTATAGCAGAAGGTACCCCACTGCGTAACAAAAGTAGTCTTCTCCATGTCTTCGGGGGCCATTTTGATCTGGTTGTACCCTGAAAATCCGTCCATGAAAGAGAATACCTTGTGTTGAGTTGTGTTGTCAACCAAGATGTCAATGTGTGGTAGTGGAAAATCATCCTTAGGGCTAGCCCTGTTAAAGTCTCTGTAGTCCACACACATTCTGACTTTGCCGTCCTTCTTAGGCACGGGCATAATGTTAGCAACCCATTGTGGATAGGAAGTAACAGCAAGAAACCCGGCATTGAACTGCTTCATCACTTCGGATTTGATCTTTTCAGACATATCGGGCCTCATCCGGCGGACTTTCTGTTTGATTGGTGGACAGTCTTCTCTTGTAGGGAGACGGTGAACCACAATATTTGTGTTGAATCCCGGCATATCTTCATAGGACCAGGCGAAGATCTCAACAAACTCATTCAACAACTGAACTAAGCACTCTTTGACATTTATCTCCAGGTTGGCACCCACTTTAACCTCTTTTTTGTCTTCGGTAGTACCCAAATTGATAGTCTCTAACAACTCTTCATGGGGCAGAATAGCCCTTTCTTCTTGTTGCAAAAGTCTAGCCAGCTCTCCAGGCACTTCACAGTCTTCATCACCTTCGTACTCGGCATGATTGACCAGATCTTCAGAGTTGTTGAAGGCCATAGCAGAATAGTCACCCATGGAATCCGGAGTGGATGGGTACCTGCATTTTGTGAGTGTGGGTGTGTGTAAGGGATAGCCATCCTTACACAAAATAAAATGTAAAAGGAAAGAAAATGAACACAAAAGTTTATAGATGAAAACAACCATGATTCATTAAAAATGGCATATGAAAATGAAGAATCAAAACCCTTACAAATGGACCTATGTGCCCCGGGAAAGGCACAAGGCAAAAGAGTGTACAAATTGTTTAAAATTTATTACAGACTAACATAAATGTTCAAAAGATAAATTACTGATTGATGAAAGTAATAGGGACGAAGTCTTTCGCCTCCCAGTTGTTCAGTCCTCCTTCAGTGGTTGGAAAGATCCAGTCTTCAAAATTGCTCCCTTCTTCATCATCCTCTAAAGCATGAATTCTGTGATGAGTGATCTTTAAGGGTGGTCCTCCAGCCCGGGAGCGATGCACAGCTTTTTGGCTAGCAGCAGTGAAACCCAATCCGAACTTATCTGTCTTGTAAGGAAAATCTGGCAGTTGACCCCACACTGTACTTCCTCCTTCCTTGATCACAGCCTCCGCATCTTTAAGGGATGACATCCGGGACACAGGCTTGGTAATGATGGGCACATCAGTCATTGTCTTGGCTACCGCAACTTCAGGGGAAACCTCTTCAAAGTGTTGGAAAGGTTTTTCTATGAATTCACCATCTAACTCCACGTAGCGGAAATAATTAAGGTGGCTTATCATATACTCCTCCTCACCATGAACCGTTATGATTTTACCCTGGACTGGGTATTTGAGCATCTGGTGTAGAGAAGAGGTGACTGCCCCAGCGTTGTGGATCCATGGCCTTCCCAACAAGCATGAATATGAAGGACGGATGTCCATCACATAAAAAGTAGAGTTGAAAATTTATGTTCCCACCTTAATTGGGATGTCCACTTCTCCGTGAACCATCCGCTTAGAACCGTCGAAGGCTCTAACAATGATATTACTGGGCTTTAGGGTCAAACCTTCACAGTCTAGCATGTCCAATTCTTTCTTTGGTAGAACATTTAAAGATGAATCGGTATCAACCAGAACATGAGCAAGTGTGGTTCCCCTGCACTCTACCGAAACATGCAGCGCATCATTATGCTTTCTTCCCTTAGAGGTTAGATCAGCGTCAGAGAAACCAAGACCATTGTCGGCTGTAAGGCTAGCCACGCACTCTTGAAACTGATTCGCAGAAGTTTCTTGAGGCACGTGTGCCGTCTTCAGGAATTTGATCAAGGCTTTGGCATGAGCCTCAGAGAAGAGCAATAGAGCCAGCATAGAGATTTTTGAAAGGATTTGCCCCAGCTGCTCTACGACATCATAGTCTCACTTCTTAATTATATTTAAGATTTCCTCCATCTCTTTTTGGGTGGTCTCGGGGATAACCAAAGTCTGAGCCCTCGTCCTGACGGGCGCTTCTTGGATCCCCTTACCTTTATCAGCGGTAACAGTAGAGGGTACAACTTCGGGAGTAACAATTTCTTCAATCACTGGACTTTGCACAGATATCTTGACAGGCATAGGAGCACTTGAGGGTCCGAAGACTGCCCTTGGAGGAGCAATCTCCGGAGAAAAGATTCTTCCGCTACGAGTGATCTTACTTGTCCTCGCAATATTCCCCACATCAGGAGTCTCTTCATCGGAATTTTCTTCAACTGATTCGATCTGTTTCACACCGTGATAGAAGATCTCTCCTCCATAATTCCACGGTATTGTCTTGTTGGACTTATATGGGATAGGCCCCGGCATGGTAATCTTCAGCGGTACAAACTTTGGATCGGGTGTAATCTTAATAGGCCTTTTGTAGGTCTTGGAAAGATTGTCGAAAATGGTGATTATAGCAATATCATTGATTGGAGTAACATGAGTAACAGGAGTAACATGAGTAATAGTATCAATAGTAGTTTTATGAAAGAGGATCTCTTGAGTATCCATCAGGCGTTGCCTGATTTCAACAGCGGACAGTCGGATTTCAAGGTTGAACAAAAGTAACAATCTTTTTCACAGCCCGGCAAAATCCCGACTTTCAACAGATTCATCTTGATCAATGGCAACTGAGTTATTAAGTCATCAACAACGGTAACATGAAGATCTTCCACAATAGCATGGACATTATGACCATGTTTTGGCATAGGAGCGGATATCACATTAGGTTTTTCGGGGGCATCAAACTCCACCTCCTTGGCATCTATAAAATCTTGGATCTTGTTTTTAAGGGGCCAACAGTTGTTGGTGTCATGCCATACACTGTCTGAATGGTATGCACATTTCGCATTAGAATGATAATAGGGAGAAGAGGTATTTTGGTTTTTCGGCGCTTCCTTCAAGTTGGTGAGGTTTAACTTTAACAGATGAGGGAGGACCTGAGTCGGTGTCATATTGATCCGGGTGAACTGCCGTTGTGGCCTTTCTACCTTTTGCGGGTTAGCTCTAGGTTGACTGCTTCGAGGTTGATCGGCTGAGGAGTTCTGGATCATCACAGCCCCCACCGCTGGTCGGCGCTCCATTCTCCCTTGATTTCTCTGGGTGTGAACAACAGAAACTTCCTTCTTGGCTGGGAAGGTCTTCTTGATAGCAGTGGAAGCGGAGGCATCCTTCTGAATTTTACCACTCTTAATGCCAGCTTCGACCCTTTCACATGTCAGAATTAATTCGGTGAACCCTGCAGATGAGCTCCCGATCAAGTGATTGAAGAATGGACCTGACAGGGTCCCCAAAAACATGTCAACCATCTCTCTATCCGACAATGGTGGTTGCACCCTTCTAGCCAAACCCCGCCACTTCTGGGCGTACTCCTTAAAGCCTTCATTAGAGACCATACTCATACTCTGTAGTTGAGTATGAGTAGGCGCTAAATCTGCGTTATATTGGTATTGTCGATAGAAAGCAGCAGCTAAATCCTCCCAGTTATGAACATCAGATCTCTCAAGTTGATAGAACCAGTCCAATTGCGTACCCGACAAACTATCTTGAAAAAAGTGGACCCATAGATCCTTATCAAAAGAGTGAGGTTGGATCTTTCTGACGTAGGACCGTAGATGCATCTTCGGACAGGATAAACCGTCGTATTTAGCAAATGTAGGCACTTTTAATTTGGGGGGAATGACGATTCCAGCAACCAACCCTAGTTCTTCAAAATCCAACCCAGGTACTCTTTGTACCTCCATGGCTGCCAACCGCTCTTCCAGATTTTTATACTTATCGTCCGCAGAAGGATACTGCTGTTCAAAGTAATCTTCCTCCTTTTCTTCTTCTTCCTCTTCAGCTTCAGACTCGGAGGGCATTGCAACTCCTTTAACTTTACCAACCCCTTCGTCAGACGTTGAGGGGAACTCGAGGACCCTTCTAGCCTGGTTCTCAAACCTTCTTCCCATAGTGGCCACACCTGTTCTTTTCTTATTTTTCTCTTTGTCTTTTTACTTCTCTAACAGTGCTTTAAGATCCTATTGACCCTTTTCCAAGGTCATGAGGAGTTGTTGGAACTGAGAATTTTGTGCTTGCAGATCTTTGACCGTCTGCTCTATATCAATCTTGCTGAAATAAACAGCAGAAAGATAAGGAAACCTGGTGTGAAGACCTGTTTATGCATATGATGAATGATATGTTATTCATGTAATGCATTCAAGGATTCAGAAATTCAAAGTTGTTGCAAACTAAAAGAACACACGTCATATTAATAAGAAGAAATTTGTTAGTACATAAATGCCCCATGGGCAAAATATTACAAAATTCTTAATGTAAAAAGATGTTGCGCATCCTCTTTGGCGCGATGTAGGTGTTAAGAGTCTCCTCTTCATGAAGTCGGCGGGTAAGTTCTAAAACCTTCTTCTCACTGGCATAGAAGCTGGCTTCAAAAGTATTATGTTCTTCCTTGAGCTGTATCCAACTCTTTTGCAATTCTTCCAATGATGTTGGCATGTCTGGATGTAGGAGGGTGTATGGAACCTCTCCTTCCATAACAGGCTCTTTGATCACGGGGAGAATGTGGGGGTAAGGCATCATAAGACTCTGGGCGCGGGTTTGTACCCACTTGAGATAAGGCTCAAGGGGGATGGAATTCTTGTGCCCTAGTGTCTTACTATCCATTTTGTTAGGCATCCTCCAAGCTCGGATAAACCTTTGTCGAAGTCCTTGAGCGTCGTTGTCAAAGTCAAAAACCAAGTCAGGAATCAGCATATCATGAGGGCCATCCCTTCGGGCATACCCAAATTTCCTTAAAGCTAAACAGGGGTTGTAGGTAATTCCTCCCCTAATGCCAAGTAGTGGGACATTAGGGAATTCTCTGCAACGATCAATGATGATGACATTTTCTCTGGACCGAGAACACCAATGAACATCAGAATGTGTAAGGGTCATTAATCGTTGTGACCACCTTAAACCCTGCTCATTCTTCAGGACTGACTTGGGAAGGTGAGAAATAAACCACCTTGCTAGAAGAGGAGTACAGCACATGAGAACACCTCTTTTCCTCATTGTTCGTGTGTGAAATGAGTGTAGGATGTCCCCAAGAAATGTAGGCATAGGATTCCGAGATATGAAAATCTTGACAACATTCACATCTATAAGCTGATCAGGGTTTGGGAACAAGACCAACCCATAGATGAGAAGTGCTACAATCTCTTTAAAAGCTTGCAGATCTAGAGAATTCCAGCAATCTTGTGCCTTCTCAAACAGAAACTTTGCCAAGAAACCCTTGACACCACTTCTGGTTTCCCAATGACCTTTGATATCAGATGGTTGCAAGTGTAATGCTTGAGCAACATCTTCAAGCTTTGGTTCTCTTTCTGTACCGTCGTAGGGTAGTTGATGGAGAATAGGAATCCTCAGGAGTTGAGAAAATTCCTCCAAAGTAGGTACTAGTTGGTAATCAGGGAATGTGAAACAGTGGTGTAGGGGGTCAAACAACTGGAAGAGAACTTTCACCATGTCTTCTTCAATGTTGGAGTTTACCAAGTTGAGGAGTCTACCATGTCTTTCACTGAAGAGAGAATTCTCAGGAATCTTGGAAGTAAGCTCCTTGAGTTGAGGAGGGATTCTCACAAGGTTGACTTGAATTGTTTTCCTGCGAAGAGATTCCATGACCTACAAAACAAGAACAAAGATGAAGATCCAAACCCTTGAAATGGTTAGTGGATGCATATGATGCTTTATGATGTTCATGATGTATGCACAAGTATATGTACAAGCAAATCACACAAGATCCTAGTTTTAGGCTTGCATGAGGTTTCATAGGTAAGTACCCTCTTGAAGTTAGTTGGCTCAACCTGTCCTATAAATAGTAACCGAGTTCTAAGGAGCTCAATATCACTGGATTATTTTTTGTGTTCATTGTTTCAGTTTAGCCACTTAACTGGCAACCGAAATATTCCAAGAAAACAACCCTCAATGAGTGTAGTATCGAGTATCTACCAACTTTGGACTGTACCAAAGCCGGTCATCTCACTACCCCTAAAAAAGGCCAAGATGGTCAAGTAAGGTTCTAAGAGTTCATTAGTGCTTTATGACATCACTCAGCGGCCTCGTATTCTCTTTGATTGACTCAAAGGCTACTGGTACCCACAAATATGTCGCACTAATATAGCTATTGCTTCAACCATATCGGTATACCCCGCACAGTTTCCACAATGTATTGCTATTTACCTATGAATGTTTCCCAAAAATCCGGGTGGAGGATTCAAACCCAAACAAGAGAACCAAATGTAAAGCAATCAAAGCAAACAAGATAAGCATGTAAAGGTGATCTAAACCCTAAGGTTACTCCATTTTTTAGAATACTCCCCAGCAGAGTCGCCGGTTCTGGTGATACGGTGGGAGAACTGACTTGAGGTTTTGCGTTTGTGTTCGCAAATGTTTCGGTTTAGCAAGAGTCGCCACCGACTTTTTATTTTATCCTAAGGAAAGGTCAAAAAGCACAGGAAAGACCTTTGAGATGTTTTCTTGGGTTCGGGGAGTAGATCAAGAAAAGGGAAGGTGCAAGCACCCTTTTCATCCATGGTTATCCATGGGCTCTTAGTTACTTGTTTAGATCACTTGCCTTTGCTTTTCAATTGTTTGAAATGGTGCTTTGTGTATGGTTTTGAAAAATGTTTTGAAAAGAGGTCATCGTTGTGGCAACCTTTGTAATGATTCTTGTTTGAATGTATACAAAGGTGTATTGTCTTTTGAAAAGGTTTCAATGTTTGAAAGTTTTGATTTGGGAAATATTTTGAAATTGTGTTGTGAGGTGTGTTTGAAAATAGCAAGGATGTTTTGCAAGTTTTTTGATCAAGTAACTAAGAGTTATCTACCCTATTTTACTCAAAGATCTTTCCTATACGTTTTTAACCCTTTTGACAGTGTTGTTTTACCATTGCATTTGGTAAACAACCTTGTATTAGGATGTTAAACGGGACAGGCGCGGGTCATCGTATAGACCATGATAGCAATTGTGTTAAGTATTTTTGGCAAATTTTCCGAGGGACTAGATCACTTTGTATAGGCAACCAAGATAGCGTCATCGAGGGACTATGATCTTTTGTTTTGTTTTTGTTTTGCCAAAGTACCCAACATGCATAACATGGCCCATTTTAAAGGCAACAAGTGGATGTAACCCTAGGGGTGCAAATGTGCATTGTTTATTGATTTTCATGCATTTTTGTCTTTGTATTAGGTCAAGCTATTTGTTAATTTTATATTTTTGCATACAAACCATAATCTCTAATCATGGTATAATTGAAAGCGTAAAACGCGTAAAGATAAATCTACCACTATTACAATGAGATTATGGGGGATGGGGGTACAATTTTTGAATGGGGATTATTTGACAAGAAATTATAACCCTAGTTTTACTATTACATCCAAATTGAATCAAATGGCATAAATAATAAATGAACAATATTTAAATAAACAAATTAAATAAATATACAAAATAATATGAATATGAAAAAAGGTTTTGGTTTATTTTTATGTATGTAAAAATATTTAATGTAAAAAGAAAGGAATAATAAAAAAAAGATTATTATTTTTTTTATTAAGGGTAAAACCCTAATTTTTAAGAATATAAATATATTGACTATATTATTTATATACAACAAAATAAAATAATGTGTATAAAAAATATTTAGAAAAAAAGGTATTATTTAAGTATAAATAATAATAAAAATAAAAGTATATTTTTTCATGTTTTTAATCTCAAGTATTTATAAAATAAAAGTATGTATATATGTATTAATTGTATTAATTATGTACAATAAATAAAATAAAATATATACAAGTATTTAGGAAAAATGATAGTATATGAGAAAAATATTATTTTTATAGGTATGAATAATAAAAATAAAATATATAATATTTCTATAATATTTATAAGTTTTTATTAAATAAAATAAAAATATATATTACATAATAATTATTTTTATGTCTAAAAAAACCAAAAATAATAAAAATAAATGTGAAAATTTTATGAAAATATTTTTTGATATTTTTATGTTTGAAAAATATAAAACAAAATCAGAAAATGAAAATAAATATAAAAATACAAAAATGTAAAGAAATTGGGTCAGGGGTGCATTTAGTAAAAGGGGGGGTGTAAATAGTGAGGCAGGACCAAGTCCAGCCCACCACACTTCATCTTCAACCTCTGACTTTCAAAAAACGTGCGCGCCTGTACAAAACATGAACATCCTGCATACGAGCTCTATTGCAAAAACACATAACATCAAAGTTGTAGGGTTTTCTAAGACGAATTCAACCATATAAAAAACTTGTCCTAACTCTCAAAGACCAGAGAGAATTTCTCTGGCCCTAAAATCTAACCTAATTTTTCCAGGATGTTCATGGACCAAATTCTCTTAGCATGCTTAATTAAAATGAAAACTGAGCATATGTACAGCTTCATGGCAATGAATACTACATTTCTTATTCACAAACCTAAGCCTAAATGTTCCTAGATAGAGAGATAGGAAGTTGACAAAAACCTGTTTCAGCTGACTTCGTGTATGGCAATGTGGGGCTTTTCAACAAGGCCTGAGATGTTTGGGAGTTGCTTGAACTTCCCTTGACCTTCTCCAATGCCTAGCTTGCCTTGAATGTGCTTGAACAAACCTACAGAACTCAACCTACACAAGCTGAAAATGAAAATGGCAAACCCTGTAAATGGAGTTACAGTTAGTGTTTAAGGTTTGGGATAGCTTGGATGAGTTGTATGGAAGGTGTTTGAACAGGTTTGGGGCAAAACGCACGAGCAAATTGTGCTATAGAAGTCAAGATGCAGATGCTGCCCTATTTTGGAGGGTGATTTTTAGCTATGGGATGTTTGAGGGCTCAAAGGGTCGTGTTTTAGGCTCAAGGGGATGTGAGAAAGTTGTTTCAAAAGCTTGCACAAGTTGGTTTTTGCTGAGACTCTTGTTCTTGTGTTTTGGACAAATTTCTTGGTTATGAAGCAAAGTGTGAGAAGTGATGTGAAACAGGCCTGTACAGGCTATCCATATGCTTGCACCCTCTTCTCTTGGCCCCTCTAATTTGTGGATTTGATCTGCTGCATAAGATATGGACCAATGCTCAAGAAATCAGTTTTGACATAAAGCAAGATTTAAGCAAAAATGGTAATGTTGCTTTTTCTATTTAGGGATTAATTTTGTGTGCAATGTTCTAATGACCAAAACAATGCCTTAGACAAATGGATTTGCATTAAATTATTGTGTGGAATGGTTTTGAGGCCTGTAATCTAGTGCAAAGCAAGCTGATTTGAATTGGTAATTTGTATCAACATGAACATGCCATGGATGAAAAGTGAGTTTTTGCCAACTTCAAGCCTTCGATTCTCCCTAACCACAAATGAGTTTGGAGAGTTATTAGACATTTTGGAAATCTTTCAACATGCTCTACAATCCATATTTGAAATGCAATTTGAGATTCCAAGTGGAACTATGTGAAAAATGGCCATGAAGATGGGTCAAAATCCTTGCCTAAACTAGGGCAAAATTTCACTAAGTTAAAAGTTTTAGGGACCCTTGTTCCAAAAATCATAACTTGAGATCCAAGCTTCCTTTTGGAAAACTTTGTGAATAAAAGTTGTAGACTTTGTGGAGTACTACAACTTTCGTGTTGGAAGTTTTGTTTGAATCCAATTGCATCATGGTGAAAATGTTGGGCAAAGTTAGGAAAAATTAAGAAAATTTCATAACTTAGAAAAATTCTAAGTTATGAAATTTTTGAACTTTAAACCCTAATTTGCAAAAATGGGTTTCTTGATGAACAAGTTTCATGTTTTGACACATTTTGATGAAAAATGACCCTTGGCACTTGATTTTGACCAAAAAGTCAAAGTTTGACTTTTCAGTGTACAGTCAAAATTTGATCAATTGACTGAAAAATTCAGCTGTCAATCCAATGCAATTGAGATCCTTTGAACCTTGTGAATAGGTCAAGATGATGTCATTGAGTCCTTGAATCCATGATTGAACCCAATTTTCCATTGGCTAGGTCAAAAAGTCAGAAACTACCTTTGTACAGTCAAAACCCTAAAAATGACAATTTTGCCCTTTTGATGATCTGATCAAATTTCTTAAGGATTTGTAGTCCAAACTTGATCAAATGATTCATATGAGTTCATAATGCTGATGTGGGTCAAAATTTATGATGTTTGACCTTAAATTGGGCACAGTTGACTTTTTCCCCAATACACCTGATTTCTAGGTCAACTGTTCAATTGATTGTGTAAAACTTTGATTCAAGGCTTGAAACTTGGTATGGACAAACTTATAAGTCCGACATGAAGTATGAAAGTCACTTTGAGCATTGTAAGTCAAAAAATCCCTGTGCAAACTCAAACCCTAATTTAGGTCAATAGTGCAAGGAGATGTCTTGAGCAGAGCAAACCCTAGCTTAATCTTGAGTTCAAAGAGCCTTGTGATGAGAAATGTTGCTAAAATGAGAGGGAAAATTTTGGGGTACAACACATAGGACATTTAGTTACCGCAATTCATCGCTTTCCAGATTATTACTAGTAATTAGGGTTTGTATGGAAAGACTTAAAATCAAACAATAGATAACCCTAATTCAAGACAAATGCATGAAATCAAAACATTTGCACACTTGCGCCTCTAGGGCTAACCTCACTTGTTGCCTAAGATAAAAATAGCCATGTAACGCAAACGTGGGATACTTTAGCAAAAAAACAACCAAAAACAAGATCATAGTCCCTCGACGATCCTTAAAATGTGGCCTTTATAAATGATCTTATACCCTTAAAAAAATTGCTAAGCTATCCTACAATGTTGCTTTCTATGACTATACGACGACCCATATTTGTCTCTTAACATCCAATGATAGGGCTTCTTATCAATCAATGGTAAGATAGCAATATTTAAAGGAGGAGGAAATGAACAAAGACCTTTTGAGTAGGTAGAACGTTCGTAGTTGCTTGCTCACAACCATTTTTAACTTTCAAAACACACCAACACTTTCAAATGAAATATTTTCAAAAGTCAACACTTTGTATGCATTCTTATAGATACGAGAATCATTACAAAGTTCGCCTAAACGAAGGCACTTTTCAAAAATACTTTCAAAAATTATCACAAATACATTTCAAACAAAGCATTTCAAAGTGAGCTAGCAACTAAGAGGCCGTAGATAACTACGGATGAAAAGGGTGCTAACACCTTCCCTTTTCATAACCTACCCCCCGAACTCAAGAAAAATTCTCAAAAGGTCGTTCATGTTCTTTTCACTCTTTCCTTTATTGGATAAAAGAAAAGTCGGTGGCGACTCTTGCTATCCGCAACAATTGCGATAAAACGCAAAACACCCAAGTCAATTCTCCCACCATATTACACCATACCTACACTATATCCTAAGTCACGCCTTGTATGACAAAGGTATCTCAATGACCCAATAAGTTTTCTATATTGGGTTGGGTTGACATTATCTTCATCTGCATATTTCGACAGTTGCAGTCTTAGTTCTGCAGGTGACGAAGTTGAGTTGCATTGTTCCATCTCAAATCTCTTGAGAATTTCTCCTGCATACCTTCTTTGATGCATCATCAAACCTCTACTTCTCTTGTAGAATTTGATGCCTAGGAAATATGAAATCTCACCCAGATCAGACATTTCAAATTCCTTGTTGAGATCACCTTTGAAGTCTTCGATCTCACTTTTGCAGCTATCTGTTATCAACAAATCATCGACATAGAGACATAGTATAAGCAATTCACTATTTCTTCTTCTTACATATACTCCATGTTCAGTTGTGCACTTCACAAATTCCTTCTCCCTTAGGAAACTATAAATTTTCTTATTCCAAGCTCTTGGAGCTTGTTTCAATCCATACAGGGCTTTATGCAGCCTGCTCACCTTTCTCACTTTGCCATGTTTCACAAACCCAACTGGTTGTTTAACATAAACTTCTTTGTCTAAGGGTCCATTCAGGAATGCACACTTCACGTCCATCTGACATATGTGCCATCTGTTTATTTCTGCTAGACCAATAACCAATCTGATTGTTTCGATCCTAACAATAGGTGCAAAAACTTCATCGAAGTCTATTCCTTCTTTCTGTAGAAATCCTTTCGCCATAATCCTTGCTTTGTGTCGAGTTACTTCCCCTTTGGAATTCATTTTCACTTTGTATACCCACTTGACATCAATTGCCTTCTTACCTTGAGGCAATTCGACAAGTGACCAAGTGTTGTTGTCTACGATAGACTTCACTTCTTCATTCATTGCTTTCACCCACTTCGAATCCTTCAATGCTTCAGCTCCATTGACAGGTTCGACATCTGCATAGAAAACATAATGCACCAACTCACCTTTACTATCTATCACATCATCTGATGTAATCACACAATCTTACAATCTTACTGGCATACGTCTTGTTCTTTGAGGTCTGCTTGTACTTGGTTGATCTATGACTGCTGGTTCCTCTTGTCAAACTTCTCTTTCAACTTGAGTTTCTGGCTCTTCAAGTAGGATTCTCACTCTTTCTTGACATTTTCAGTCCAATCCCATTCTTTAAGCTCATCTATGATCACGTCCCTGCTGATCACAATCTGCTTGTTCACTGGGTCGAACAACTTGTAACCTCCTGTCGAATGATATCCAACTAGAATCATTTGACTCAACTTGTCATCAATTTTTCTTCTCAACCGATCTGGCACATGTCTATATGCAATAGATCCAAATACCTTAAGATGACTCAAGCTAGGCTTCACACCATACCAACATTCTTCTAGATTAATTCCTTCTAGCTTTTTCGTAGGACATCTGTTCAAAATGTATGTTGTAGTCGACACAGCTTCACCCCAAAACTCTTTAGGTAAATTCTTGCCTTTCAACATACTTCTCACCATATTCATGATGGTTCGATTCTTCCTTTCTGCAGTTCCATTATGTTGTGGAGTATAGGGTGACACCACCCCATGCATAATCCCTTCCTGTTCATATAACATGTCAAAGTCTTTCGACACATACTCTCCACCACCATCAGTTCTCAAAACTTTGAGTTTTCGACCACTTTGTCTTTCGAACATAGACTTAAACTTGGCAAATACCTCGATCACTTCAATTTTCTTCTTGATCAGGTAAGTCCACAACTTTCGACTGAATTCATCTATGAATGTAACCGAGTATTTGTTACCTTCCATTGAATCCACCTGGATTGGTCCACATACATCAGAGTATATGACTTCAAGAATAACCTTTGACCTGCTTCATGCATCCTTGTTGAAGTTATTCTTGTGTTGCTTCACCTGCACACATTCCTCACATACCTCGTTTGGAATGTCGATTTCTGGAAATCCTGAAACAATATTTCTTCTCTTCAAATCTCTGATGTCTCTGAAGTTGAGATGACCTGGTCGATAATGCCATATCCATTCATCTCTGCTAGCTGCATTTGAAAGGCACTTGTGCTCTATCACATTTAGTTTGATCTTGAAGGTACATGTTGGTGGTGGTTAGAATAGTAGTTTGAGTGATGGTCGGCCGTGGTCGAAGGTGGTTGGTGATGGTCATAATAGTGGTTGGCGACCATTAGAGGTGGAAATGGGTATGCTCGGTCTGTTTAGGCCCGCTCCGCAAAGCCTGCAAAAAAATTGGACAGAGCGAGGTGGACATAGTAGATGGTGCAGATCTAAACCTTTAGTCGTCTCGCAAAAAATGAGCTTGGGATAGGACGGGCCCGACAGTTATGTACCCTAAATCCTAAAATTTGCAACAAAAAAAATCATATTTGCTTTGCAAATAAACAGGACAAACATAGTAACCTTAGTTCGGCTCGCGAAAAAATGCTGGCGAAAACAGGAATGTCCGACGAGCTGGACCCATTTTGCCACCATATCAACTATCAATGATGATGTCTTGATTAGGGTTATCTATTTGTTGATTTTATGTCTTGCCATACACACCCTAATTACTAGCATTTATGTTTGAAAGCAATAAACTGCGGAAATGTAAAGGTCATACACTATTACATCATTTAGGGGTGGGGGTACAAATTTACAAATGGGGGGTTGCAAGAATTTAAATCCTAATTAACTATTACAACCATATTGAAATATACAATGCAAGGAAGAAAAATGACTTGTTTAGAAAATGGTTTTTTGTCTTTAATGAATTAAGAAAAAGAAATTAATTAATTAATAAAGAGAAAATATTTTTATGTCTTTTTTATATTAATAAAAAGGGATTAATATTGAAAATGATTTAAAAAAGGGAAATAATAAGATAGAATTAGCATGTTGCTGAAAGCAAAACAAAGGGGATCATAAGTTCTGATGTCGGGCGCACTGTGGTTCAGAAAGAAGCGTCAGAAGTTATGGATTAATACACTCTGAGGTCCTGCAAGAAACGTTAGAGGGAAAACCCAGAAGTTCTGGGTTGCTACGTGCTGATCTTTTGAATGTTGGAACAATGAGAAAGTCTTAGAAATTCTGTGTATTAAAACTGTGAGGAGAACTCAGAAGTTCAGTGTTGTGCTAAAGCAGTGATTGAAAGTCAGAAGTTCATTGTGTTTAAATAATGAGAAAATCATAGAAGTTTCGTGTATTAAAACAGTAAGGAGAACTCAGAAGTTTAGTGTATTAAAACTGTAAGGAGAACTCAGAAGTTCTGTGTGGCATTTCAACTCCTTTCTTACATTAATCAGCACATCAACAACTTATTCAATTCTTTACAAACGGAAAATCAGAAGGATGAAAAGCACAACAGTTTATAGAAGTTCTAATCCTAATTCTGAATCTAGCTTTATTCAAGAAGTTCTGATCCACAATTTTTTCTACTTATGCAATGATATGGACATCATCAATACTATGATATTTACATATTTAATGATGTTATGAATGAAAAAATTCAAAGTCAGAAAGACTTACCTTAAACCTGGAACGTGTGTTTGGGACTTGAGTTGGTGCCTTCAGATGTTCTGGAGTCAGCAAGAACAATGGAAGAGAAAATGCTAAGTTCTTTGATTCAAAGGGAAGAACAAAGGTTTTGTTTAGGATTTGCGAAGGTTTTTTTATTGTTTCCTTTTCTCTCTTAGATAATTCTCTCTCTCTCTCTCTCTCTCTCTCTCTCTCTCTCTAAAAGTCAATCCCTTGCAAGTGTGAAGGAATCTTGGACGATTACTACCTCAGCAGGATGATGAAGGAATCTTGGATGACTACTACAACAGCGGGATGATGAAGGAATCTTGGATGATTACTACCTCAGCAGGATGATGAAGGAATCTTGGATGACTTCTACCTCAGCAGGATGATGAAGGAATCTTGAACGATTACTACCTCAGCAGGATGATGAAGGAATCTTGGACGATTACTACCTCGGCAGGATGATGAAGGAATCTTGGACGATTACTACCTCAACGGGATGATGAAGGAATCTTGGACGATTACTACCTCAGCAGGATGATGAAGGAATCTTGGATGACTTCTACCTCAGCAGAACGATGAAGGAATCTTGGATGATTACTACCTCAGCAGGATGATGAAGGAATCTTGGATGATTACTACCTCAGCAGGATGATGAAAGAATCTTGAATGACTTCTACCTCAGCAGGATGATGAAGGAATCTTGGAAGATTACTACCTCAACAGGATGATGAAGGAATCTTGGACGATTACTACCTGTGATACGGTGGGAGAACTGACTAGTGTTTTGCGTTTGTATTCGCACTTGTGCAGTTGAGCAAGAGTCGCCACCGACTTTTTATTTTATCCTAAAGGAAAGGTTAAAAAAGCACAGCAAAAACCTTTTGAGATATTTCTTGGGTTCGGGGGGTAGATTATGAAAAGGGAAGGTATTAGCACCCTTTTCATCCATGGTTATCCATGGGCTCTTAGTTACTTGGTTTTTAGATCACTTGCCTTATTTTTCGATTGCTTTGAAAATGGTGTGTGTGTGGGTGCTTTTTTGAAAATGTTTTGGAAAAAGATGCCTTGTCTTTAGGCAACTAATGTATTTGACTCGTGTTTGAGTGTTTTACAAAAGTGTGAATCTTTTCGAAAAGATGTTTTCAAATGTTTTTGAGAGTTTGTTTGAAAGTGTTGTGGATTGTGGTTTTTGAAAAGAAGGCAAGTGTTTTTGCAAGTTGATCTCAAGTAACTAAGAGTTTTGTCTACCCTATTGTACTTAAAGGTTTTTGTCATGTTTTAACCCCTTTTAACAATTTTGTTCTACCATTGAAATTGGTGGACAATCTTGCGTTTAGGAAATTTATTCGGGACGGGCGCGGGTCATCGTATGGACCTTGAATGCAATGATGCCAAGTGTCTTTGGCAATTTGCTTTGAAGGGACTATGATCATTCCATTTAGGCAACACTTGGAGACTTATGATCATTTGATTTTGTTTTGCCAAAGATACTCGACGTGCAAGCATGGCCCATTTTGGAAGGCAACATGTGGGATTACCCTACGGGGTGCAAGTGTGATTGTGTATTGATTACATGTATTTGTCTTGTATTAGGTTACCTAGCGTTTGATTTTATGTACATGCAAACCCTAGGTCTAACCATGGTATAATTGGAAAACTGTAAATTGCGGAAATGTAAAATCTACGCTATTTACAAAATAGTGTCCGGGAGTGGGGGTATAAATGTACAAAGGGGATGAGACTTATAGTATCCAATAAGTTACAACCAAATCGAATGTGCGATCAAAATGTAAATATCGAATATACAAATATGAGATAAATAAATATGTATAGGGGAATGTGAATGTATTGTGTTATTTGTATTGTGTAAGTGCGAGATGTATATGAGTATGTGTAATTTATGTACAAGCGCGATATGTGAAATTGAAGCGTATTAGGGTTTTTGACCTAGATATGTATATTTAATTATGTACAAAAGAAAAATGTTTTAACTTAAATGTTCAAGTTTTAATTAAGAAATGTATCTTTATTTACTTATATACAAAAAGTATTTAAGTGTCAAAAATCGAGTTTTGTATAAAAAGAATGTATTTTTTATATTGTCATGTACAAATGTATTTTAACGTGTATTAAAAATGTTTTCAAGTTAATTATTTATAAAAAAAGTATTTTGTTATTTTTATGTACAAATATATTTTTAAAAAGGATATTTTAACTATATGATAAAAAATGTATAATATTATAAAATTAATGTTTTAAAATGTATGTACAAAATATATTTAAAATGAAAGAGTAAATAAATAAAAGGAAATAAGTATTTTCAATTTTAATATATGATAAAAATGTTAAGTTAGAAAAAGATATAGTTTAGTAAAAAAGAAAAAAAAGAGATTAGTGTTTGTTATAAAAAAGAGTTAGTGATATTGTTGGGCTTTGGAGAAAGTGAGAACGGGTCAGGCCCAATGATCTTGAAGCACATTTAGGGTTAACGCGTTTTGTTCAGAACGAAAGCTAGGGCTCGTAGCGGTGCCGTTCGTGCATTCGTCTTCTCCGATCATCAACTTCCTGAACGCTTCTCTTTCCGGCCACCAGCGTTACTCCCGAAGCCTTTCTTCCCTCCAAGGCATGAGCTTCGTGTTCTCTTGATACAAGGTTAGCTTTAATGCTTTATGTTCTTTCGTGACTGATACGCGCTTTTTGGTTGATTTGAGTCTTAACTATTACCTTTCATTATGAGATGAAGGAGAAGAGAAGAGGGAAAAGATTGGCTACCTTCATTTTTGGAGATGGAGGAGAGGCGTAGGAGTGACGCTTTAGGAGGCCGGGACAGCGTGAACGGTGATGCTTGCCCTTGGTGACCCTGGTATCTTCGTTCTTACCTCTTGCTGTGAAGGGTTTTACAATGATTTATACTGAGAACCTCTTTCAAATTCACTTCTTTATCTCTCTTTTTCTACTATATGTTGCCTTGAATCTTTGCTTCTGAATGATTTTGAATGCTTTAGAACATTGCTGCCTTGGTATTGCCTTGAATGTTGGATAGGTTCTGAGATTTCGCCCAATGATGTTATACTGAGGGCTAGGGGGTTTTTGTTTATCTCAGGTTTGAACTTGATTATGTTTAAGGGATTTCTGGTTTGAGTGTATGGTGGTGTTTTTTGGGTTTAAGGTTAGGCTTCAGCAGGTTTTTATGTTAGATGGGCTTGGTAACTTAGTTTGCAGGTTATGGCGAGGTTTTGACAGCAGCAGGTATGTGTTTTGTTGGCTGATTGTTGTAGGTTATGCTTCAGTGTGTTATGTTGTTGGACTTAACAAGGTTTGAGGTTGTTCAGGTTATGGTTTTGGTGATTCTGGACAGTAGGCAGGTTTATGAGTTCATGGTTGTGTTTGATGGCTTTTTTAGGGTGAAGCTTGGTATCTGCAGGTTTTAACTGGTTTATCACTTCTATTCTCTCTTTTGAGTTGTGTTTTCAGGTTTTGAGGCTTGGGTTTGTGAGACTGATGCAGGTTTTTCAGTCTTGAAACTCAGAGGCTTTAGTTTGTATCTTTTTTCTTCTTTTTTTTCAACTGCCTGCTGAACTGTGTTGGGTTTTAGTCTTTTTTTCTGTCTTCTTTTCAAGCCTAAACCTGCCTATTGCTGCTTTATCTCCCTTTTTTCTCTCCAAAAGTACAGTTAAGAATATATTATGATTATTACTGTGCTTTGCTCTGAAGGGGCCCTGGGAAGTGATGACTTAGATTAGCTTGCATAACACACTACTTGACTGCATCCTCTTTATCTCTTTTTTGACAGATTGTGTGCTGACTTTGCATTGATATCTTTCCAAAATCCTTCTTTGACAGATTTTGAGTACTTGTGACAGCAAGTTGTACTTCCTTGATTTTTTCTTTGATATCTTTTGAGTATATTTTGGCATTTTGACAGTAACTTGCCTTTTGCTTTGGATAGAAAGTGGAATTGGATTTGAACTATGCAGTTTGAATTTTGGATTTGAGATTCTATGCAGCTTGAATTTTTTATTTATGATAACAATCTTCCCTCTTTGTGAACCGGGAGAAATCCCGTGATTTGCAGAGAGGGTCAACTGATCCCAGTCAGTGGCCTCTAATGATGAGCGAATTTTTAACTGTCTTTTCCAATTTAATGCTTTCTGACTTTCTCTTTTCTTTTTGCAGATAAAAAATGGAGCACCGGAGCGGAGTGAAGAGTGAAGAATATTAGAAATAGGATAGAATTTTATTTTATTTAATATTTAAATTAATGTATATTATTGTTTGTAATTTAAATTATAAACAACAATTTGTACAAATAATTCAAATATCAATAAAATCTAAATTATCCAATTAGTTCTAATTTTCTTTATTGTTTATTTATTTATTTAAAATTCTTTGAATTAAAACAATTGAAAAATAAATTTCAATCATTCAATTTTTAGAATAATAAATAACTTAAATAAAATCAATGTTGATCAATTAAACCTGTCTCTTCCAATATCCAAAATAAAGCAGTAGTTAACCCAAATAGACTGATCAAACGCATTCCTTCCTCACTGATTTGCCATAAACACTGTGAATCCAATACTGCACATATCTTTTGACTGGTGAATTCAAACCAATTGCCTCCTTTTACTGATTAAATTATGAACAATGCAAATTCAACCCGAATCTCGGAATAAACCGCAAAGTACTGTGGAATTTCAACCTTTCTGAGAATATGCCCGTAAAACCCTAACTCTTGATTAAATGCCAAATAACGCTCGCCTGATCAAAACTGAGCCAAAATCAACCAAAACCCTAAGCCAACTGTATGAAACAATCCAGAGTTCTGAAAATCAGTAAAAACCCTAATTTCGCTTGACTGGCACGAAAAGTCCGCTTGTCCGATTCTTGAGTTAGTTTGAAAAGTCAGGAAAGTCTTGAAGCTGAGATTTCTTGGGAAAAATGCGAGGGCAAATTTTGGGGTACAACAGTTGCCCCTATTCAATCTTCTTTGACCTGAAGAGTTAGATTGGCAAGTTTGCCTTTCGCGACTTGAAGGTAAAAGAAGATTGGACACTAAAGTGCCCAGAAAATTTGTACTCGTCGATGTGACGGTAAATGTGAACGGGCTCAAAGATGCCATTTGGTGATGGGCTTAAAGATGCCATCTGGCGCGATAGAATTTTGTCAGGGGGATGGGCTTAGAGATGCCATCTAAGAATGGGCTTACAGATGCCATTTGGCGACTGCTGGTAGGAGGATGGGCTTACAGATGCCATCTGGACATGTTGAACTGTATGTCAATGGTGAGTGGACAAGTATCAGAAGGGCCTCCATGTTTTGGGACATCTCTGAATTGGGGTCTGAACAAGCAACAGATTGACGTCCATATCTGGAGAATCTGTAAGTTATCTGAGATTGAATAATAGAGCAGCATCCGTTGTTGGGACGTGTCCGTAAACTATTTTCAGAAATTGTGAAGAGTCTGAATAAGTCGGTAGATTGACATCCGTTGTAGGGAAGAATCCGTAAACTGTTTCAGAAGTTGAGAAGGGTTTGAATCAGTTGGTAGATTGACATCCATTGTAGGGAAGAATCTGTAAACTATTTCATAAGTCTTGAAGTTGAAGAGGAACCGGTGTAGGGTTTCTTGATGATGCGTCTGAATGAATCTGGAATAAGTATCAAAAAGTCACTGTGTCTGGGTCACATCTGAACTATTTCTGGATGAATCTCGGGAGATGATCTGTGTCTGTCGACTGATCTTACCTGAAAAGGCAAAGGGTTAATTGTATGCAATGTTATGATGCATGATGCAATGTACGTGACATCAATATTTATGATATGAATGTAATGAATGCGCATGTAAGCTGATGAGCTAATCTTGCCAAGGATACATGAATCCGAGATGGCTGAAGATAAAAGCGTTTTGACTGCTGCCGGGGAAAATAAATCCTTGGTTGTCGCTGGGGAAGAGAATTCCTGATGACCTCTACTGGGGAGCTCCAAATCAGTAGACTCATGCTGGGGAGGTCAGATTGAGAATCTTCAGCTTGATGGGAAGTAACTCTGGCGACTTCACTGGGGAACTCAAGATTTGTCTTCCTAAAACTCTGTGGGGCGAAGGTTCAATGGTCTGGCTCCGCTGGGGATACTGAAACTTAAACTCTGAGGGGGATTGAACTCCGGAGGATTCTTTGGCTGGGGATTTTGATGAACTCCGCTGGGGATAGGGAGAATTTTGGCGAGCGCGATCTTCCGTGGTGGTTAGCTTGAGAAGAATCTGAACAAGCGATAAGTTAACCTCCGTTTACTTGGAGGACCCGGGAACTGTTTTCAGAAATCTCGAAGTTGAATAAGCAATAGAACAACATCCGTTGTTGGGAAGCGTCCGTAAACTGTTTTCAAAAGTTGCCTCTGAACAAGTCGATAGATTAACATCCGTTGTTGGGATGAATCCATGAACTGTTTTCAGAAGTCTTGAAGTTGAATCAGCAATAGAGCCACGTCCGTTGTTGAGAAGCGTCCGTAAACTGTTTTCAACGGTTTGAGAAGAGTCTGAACAAATCGGTAGATTAGCGTCCGTTGTTGGGAAGAATCCGTAAACTTGTTTCAGAAGTCTTGAAGAGGAACCGGTGTAGGGCTTCCTGAAGATGAGCTTGTGTAAAAAACTGCATCAGGTTTTGAACACTTTTGACATTCGAATGCCCCAAGTGGTGATGTAGATAAATTTCCTGGCTTATTATAGGCGTTGGTCTACAATCGGTCGTTCACAGATGTTTCCTGGGTTGTTACAGGTGTTGATCTGGAATTCTTCAGATATGCCCTGGCTGGATACAGGAATCGAGTCTGGAAATAGTCGTCAACAGATATGCCCCGGCTGGATACAGGAATCGAATCCTCGAACTCTTCAGACGTGCCCTGGCTAGATACAGGAATCGAGTCTGGAAATGGTCGTCAACAGATATGCCCTGGCCGGATACAGGAATCGAATCTGGAAAGGTGATAGTTAATAGATATGCCCTGGCTGGATACAGGAATCGAATCTTCGAACTCTTCAGACGTGCCCTGGCTAGATACAGGAATCGAGTCTGGAAATGTGGTCAACAGATGTGCCCTGGCTGGATACAGGAGTCGAATCTGGAAAGGTGATAGTTGATAGATATGCCCTGGCTGGATACAGGAATCGAATCTTCGAACTCTTCAGACGTGCCCTGGCTAGATACAGGAATCGAGTCTGGAAATGTGGTCAACAGATGTGCCCTGGCTGGATACAGGAGTCGAATCTGGAAATGGTGTAGTTGATAGATGTTCCCTGGCTGGATACAGGAATCGAATCTTCGAACTCTTCAGACGTGCCCTGGCTAGATACAGGAATCGAGTCTGGAAATGATGTAGTTGATTTGTTGAACACTTTTGACATTCGAATGCCCCAAGTGGTGAAGAAGGAGTCTTAAATCAGATTACTCTGCATATTGAGAGATTTCTTAAAATCTTGACTGGACTGCCCCAGGTTAACTGTACTTTGAAAGATCTGTTGGACCTTGACTGGACTGCCCCAGGTTAACTGTACTTTGAAAGATCTGTTGGACCTTGACTGGACTGTCCCAGGTTAACTGAATTGTGACATGTCATGCCCCTTGTTGATAGGAGATTTGATGGAAGTGTTATCCTCTTGAAGTGATTTTGACTTACTGAGAGAGTTTTCGTTCCTCCGAACATTCGCTGTATGAATTTCTTCGCTGTCAAACAAAAAGGTCAAACGCAGACAGTGACATTCGGATAATGCAAAGTTTATGTTTGTCTCGAAGTTTTGAAAAATGCGTTTTTTAGCAGAAAACTTTTCATAAGACAAGTTAACACAAGATTTAGAGCAAAGCCCTACAGGAGTCAGGATACCTTTTGTAACAGTATGCTTTCGAACTAACCCATGCTTCAATTAGGACTTTTGAAGGGTTGTAACGTGGCCTGGTTCACGGTTTAAGAAACAAAGGATAAAGGCTCAAAGTATATTTGTACCCACCCGCTCTTCGTGATGTTCTTCAACCTAAGCTCAGTTAATGGTGCGTCACACTCTGTTTTGAGTTTGGAACGACTTTTAGGCGATGGTTCACCAGTTTGGATTTGGGGAGACAGTCATCATCTCCTTTTTCTTTTCCAACACTTTTCATGTTGTTTAAGGATTTTGTAATGACCTCACTATTTTGATTCTGATTTGTTATCCCTAACTTTTGCCTGACGGCTACCGTTCTTTTCGGGATTACTGTCAGCGGGATGCCCCAGCTTTCTTAAGCCTCCTTTATAGGTTTTGGGCTCAGTGGGCTTTTCTCTTTTGAGAGAGATTGATTGTCTATGTGATAGGGAGCCACCCTTGTCTTTTGATTCCAAAGGAATGCTTTCTCTTTTTTTGACGTCGTTCGTTGTATTACGAACTGAGAGTTTGCGACTTCAATGCGCATTTTCTCTTGAATTAACTGAGAGACTACCCTGCCCCAGGTTTATATCAAGGGTTTTGATTGTATCAGAACAGGAAACTCCTACTTCTTTGGCTCGAAGGGGTTGACTAGGGATTAACTTCCTTATAACTCCAGTGTTTGGGAATTGAAAGAAATGCCTGTACATCATCAGCAAGGTTCGTTCAAAAGCATACTGTATAAGATCATGGTATTGTCTCGTCATCCTCCCTCTAAAGGCTTGCAGCCTTTTATCAAGAGTCAAATATCGTAAAGAAAAGCATAAGAGTAGTGAAACGAATGGATGAATTCAAGACAAACATATGCAATGCATTAATGAAAACAGAGTTTAACATCAACAGATAATTGTTTTGATAGTAAAAGAAATTACAACTTTGAAAATTCAAAAGGAAGCAAAAGTCTTTCAGTTCGAGCTTCGTCACTTCAAGCGGAGAACCCTTTAACGGAAGATTTTCATCTCGCCGTCCGGCATGAATTCCAGCACCCCAATGTCGATCAGATCTTGAATCTTGTTCTTCAAGGCCCAACAGTCGTTGGTACTGTGTCCCGGGCTGCAGGAGTGGTAAACACAGAATGCGTCGGGATTAAAGTGAGGAGAGGAGATATTGAGCTTCTGAGGAGGGTCCTTTACGGTAAGCAAATTGACCTCCAACAGCCGCTTCAGTATGAAGAATGATGGTATTTCAGTCTCCGTAAACTGTCTTCCCGACTTTTCTTGTTTACGCCGATTGC
Organism: Vicia faba; assembly: GCA_948472305.1. Lineage (NCBI taxonomy): Eukaryota > Viridiplantae > Streptophyta > Magnoliopsida > Fabales > Fabaceae > Vicia > Vicia faba. Next base: position 1,054,897,908 of record OX451738.1, on the reverse strand, counting down.
CCCGTTGACGCTGGCGAGTTTGTTGATGGGATTGTGACCCTGAAGCTAGCAAAGGAGCTTTCCCCTTGTCTTCTTGAGTTGATGGAGGCTGAGCGGTGACTTGCTCTTCAACCTCAGATGTTTGCCTCAGTTGGTTGTTTGGAAGCAGTTGGCGGACAAGAACTCTGAGTTCCTCTTGTCTTTGGGATAGGTCTTGGATGAGAGCCATCTGGCCCACCGATTGTCCCATCATTTGAGTCCTCAGTGTCGTCAGATCAAACTGCAGCTCCGCAATCTGATCACTCCTGGCATTGCTGGAACTCCCCAGGCCTTTGGTGAGGAGAGCTTTCATCTCTTCTTGCCCCAGAGACAAGTTCAGGAACATCTCCTGCAGCTGAGCAGTCTGGTCTTGGATGTCTTTGACAGACCTTTCTAGAGCCATCTCTTGCTGAAATAAACAGCAGGAGAGTAAGGAAACCTGAAAAAGGAAAGATTGTCAAAATGCAATGCATGATATGTGGATGCATGCTTTCAAGGATCTCTTGGGGTAAACACAAGAAAATGTTAGAGGTTGAACTCTGCTCTTGGGTTGGGGATCTCTGTACCGGTGGACGTCCTTCCACGAGAATCAAGCTCACCATGTCGAGTGGGTCATAGCCATTGATTCAAGTTGTTGTACTTGAACTTTGATTGGAGAGCTTTGTATCGGTGGATGTCTTTCCACTAGAATCAAGCTCACCATGTCGAGTGGGTCATAGCCATTGATTCAAGTTGTTGCACTTGAACTTTGACTGGGTTGGTTTAGAGGAGAAACCTCTTGCCCCTTGACAGACGTCTGGTTCAACGTAACCCTGCATCAACAGAACCCTCGAGATCCTTGAAATGGTTATTGAAAATGCTAAAATGCTATGGTATGATGTCATGATGTTATGTCCATGTAGGCACAAACAAGTGAATGTATATACAGGCAAACATATTCACACAAAGCACACAAGGCCTTAGGTTTAGGCTTGCATGAGGTTCAGGTACTACCCTCTTTCAGTTTGTTGGTTAAAACCTGTCCTACCAAAAGTAACCGGGTTCTAGAGGTCCCAACGTCACTGGATTACTTTCATTGTTCATCGTTTCGATTTAGCCACTGAACTGGCGACCGAAATATTCCAGGAAAGCAACCCTCAATTGAGTGTAGCATCGAGTATCAACCAACCTCGGACTGCACCAAAGTCAGTTATCTCACTACCCTAAAAAGTCCAAGATGGTTCGATTAAGGTTCCTAAGGTCAGTTGATGCTTCGCGACACCACGCGGCGGCCCCGTACTCTCCTTGATTGAACTCAAGGGTTACCGGTACACACCAAAGTGCCACATCAACGTAGCAGATTGCTTCAACCATGTCGGTATACCCCGCACAGTTCCCTCACAGCCTTGTTGCTACTTTCTAAGAAGGTATCCCCAGATCCGGGTTAGGATCTATAAAACTCCGATACAAGGCCCACAAATGTAAAAGCAAACAAGACAATCAATTGAAAACAAAAGTGATCTAAACCCTAAGGTAACCCCACTTTAAAAATTTCCCCAGCAGAGTCGCCAGTTCTGTGATACGGTGGGAGAACTGACTAGTGTTTTGCGTTCGTATTCGCACTTGTGCGGTTGAGCAAGAGTCGCCACCGACTTTTTATTTTATCCTAAAGGAAAGGTTAAAAAAGCACAGCAAAAACCTTTTGAGATATTTCTTGGGTTCGGGGGGTAGATTATGAAAAGGGAAGGTATTAGCACCCTTTTCATCCATGGTTATCCATGGGCTCTTAGTTACTTGGTTTTTAGATCACTTGCCTTGTTTTTCGATTGCTTTGAAAATGGTGTGTGTGTGGGTGCTTTTTTGAAAATGTTTTGGAAAAAGATGCCTTGTCTTTAGGCAACTAATGTATTTGACTCGTGTTTGAGTGTTTTACAAAAGTGTGAATCTTTTCGAAAAGATGTTTTCAAATGTTTTTGAGAGTTTGTTTGAAAGTGTTGTGGATTGTGGTTTTTGAAAAGAAGGCAAGTGTTTTTGCAAGTTGATCTCAAGTAACTAAGAGTTTTGTCTACCCTATTGTACTCAAAGGTTTTTGTCATGTTTTAACCCCTTTTAACAATTTTGTTCTACCATTGAAATTGGTGGACAATCTTGCGTTTAGGAAATTTATTCGGGACGGGCGCGGGTCATCGTATGGACCTTGAATGCAATGATGCCAAGTGTCTTTGGCAATTTGCTTTGAAGGGACTATGATCATTCCATTTAGGCAACACTTGGAGACTTATGATCATTTGATTTTGTTTTGCCAAAGATACTCGACGTGCAAGCATGGCCCATTTTGGAAGGCAACATGTGGGATTACCCTACGGGGTGCAAGTGTGATTGTGTATTGATTACATGTATTTGTCTTGTATTAGGTTACCTAGCGTTTGATTTTATGTACATGCAAACCCTAGGTCTAACCATGGTATAATTGGAAAACTGTAAATTGCGGAAATGTAAAATCTACGCTATTTACAAAATAGTGTCCGGGAGTGGGGGTATAAATGTACAAAGGGGATGAGACTTATAGTATCCAATAAGTTACAACCAAATCGAATGTGCGATCAAAATGTAAATATCGAATATACAAATATGAGATAAATAAATATGTATAGGGGAATGTGAATGTATTGTGTTATTTGTATTGTGTAAGTGCGAGATGTATATGAGTATGTGTAATTTATGTACAAGCGCGATATGTGAAATTGAAGCGTATTAGGGTTTTTGACCTAGATATGTATATTTAATTATGTACAAAATAAAAATGTTTTAACTTAAATGTTCAAGTTTTAATTAAGAAATGTATCTTTATTTACTTATATACAAAAAGTATTTAAGTGTCAAAAATCGAGTTTTGTATAAAAAGAATGTATTTTTTATATTGTCATGTACAAATGTATTTTAACGTGTATTAAAAATGTTTTCAAGTTAATTATGTATAAAAAAAGTATTTTGTTATTTTTATGTACAAATATATTTTTAAAAAGGATATTTTAACTATATGATAAAAAATGTATAATATTATAAAATTAATGTTTTAAAATGTATGTACAAAATATATTTAAAATGAAAGAGTAAATAAATAAAAGGAAATAAGTATTTTCAATTTTAATATATGATAAAAATGTTAAGTTAGAAAAAGATATAGTTTAGTAAAAAATAAAAAAAAGAGATTAGTGTTTGTTATAAAAAAGAGTTAGTGATACTGTTGGGCTTTGGAGAAAGTGAGAACGGGTCAGGCCCAATGATCTTGAAGCACATTTAGGGTTAACGCGTTTTGTTCAGAACGAAAGCTAGGGCTCGTAGCGGCGCCGTTCGTGCATTCGTCTTCTCCGATCATCAACTTCCTGAACGCTTCTCTTTCCGGCCACCAGCGTTACTCCCGAAGCCTTTCTTCCCTCCAAGGCATGAGCTTCGTGTTCTCTTGATACAAGGTTAGCTTTAATGCTTTATGTTCTTTCGTGACTGATACGCGCTTTTTGGTTGATTTGAGTCTTAACTATTACCTTTCATTATGAGATGAAGGAGAAGAGAAGAGGGAAAAGATTGGCTACCTTCATTTTTGGAGATGGAGGAGAGGCGTAGGAGTGACGCTTTAGGAGGTCGGGACAGCGTGAACGGTGATGCTTGCCCTTGGTGACCCTGGTATCTTCGTTCTTACCTCTTGCTGTGAAGGGTTTTACAATGATTTATACTGAGAACCTCTTTCAAATTCACTTCTTTATCTCTCTTTTTCTACTATATGTTGCCTTGAATCTTTGCTTCTGAATGATTTTGAATGCTTTAGAACATTGCTGCCTTGGTATTGCCTTGAATGTTGGATAGGTTCTGAGATTTCGCCCAATGATGTTATACTGAGGGCTAGGGGGTTTTTTTTATCTCAGGTTTGAACTTGATTATGTTTAAGGGATTTCTGGTTTGACTGTATGGTGGTGTTTTTTGGGTTTAAGGTTAGGCTTCAGCAGGTTTTTATGTTAGCTGGGCTTGGTAACTTAGTTTGCAGGTTATGGCGAGGTTTTGACAGCAGCAGGTATGTGTTTTGTTGGCTGATTGTTGTAGGTTATGCTTCAGTGTGTTATGTTGTTGGACTTAACAAGGTTTGAGGTTGTTCAGGTTATGGTTTTGGTGATTCTGGACAGTAGGCAGGTTTATGAGTTCATGGTTGTGTTTGATGGCTTTTTTAGGGTGAAGCTTGGTATCTGCAGGTTTTAACTGGTTTATCACTTCTATTCTCTCTTTTGAGTTGTGTTTTCAGGTTTTGAGGCTTGGGTTTGTGAGACTGATGCAGGTTTTTCAGTCTTGAAACTCAGAGGCTTTAGTTTGTATCTTTTTTCTTCTTTTTTTTCAACTGCCTGCTGAACTGTGTTGGGTTTTAGTCTTTTTTTCTGTCTTCTTTTCAAGCCTAAACCTGCCTATTGCTGCTTTATCTCCCTTTTTTCTCTCCAAAAGTACAGTTAAGAATATATTATGATTATTACTGTGCTTTGCTCTGAAGGGGCCCTGGGAAGTGATGACTTAGATTAGCTTGCATAACACACTACTTGACTGCATCCTCTTTATCTCTTTTTTGACAGATTGTGTGCTGACTTTGCATTGATATCTTTCCAAAATCCTTCTTTGACAGCTTTTGAGTACTTGTGATAGCAAGTTGTACTTCCTTGATTTTTTCTTTGATATCTTTTGAGTATATTTTGGCATTTTGACAGTAACTTGCCTTTTGCTTTGGATAGAAAGTGGAATTGGATTTGAACTATGCAGTTTGAATTTTGGATTTGAGATTCTATGCAGCTTGAATTTTTTATTTATGATAACAATCTTCCCTCTTTGTGAACCGGGAGAAATCCCGTGATTTGCAGAGAGGGTCAACTGATCCCAGTCAGTGGCCTCTAATGATGAGCGAATTTTTAACTGTCTTTTCCAATTTAATGCTTTCTGACTTTCTCTTTTCTTTTTGCAGATAAAAAATGGAGCACCGGAGCGGAGTGAAGAGTGAAGAATATTAGAAATAGGATAGAATTTTATTTTATTTAATATTTAAATTAATGTATATTATTGTTTGTAATTTAAATTATAAACAACAATTTGTACAAATAATTCAAATATCAATAAAATCTAAATTATCCAATTAGTTCTAATTTTCTTTATTGTTTATTTATTTATTTAAAATTCTTTGAATTAAAACAATTGAAAAATAAATTTCAATCATTCAATTTTTAGAATAATAAATAACTTAAATAAAATCAATGTTGATCAATTAAACCTGTCTCTTCCAATATCCAAAATAAAGCAGTAGTTAACCCAAATAGACTGATCAAACGCATTCCTTCCTCACTGATTTGCCATAAACACTGTGAATCCAATACTGCACATATCTTTTGACTGGTGAATTCAAACCAATTGCCTCCTTTTACTGATTAAATTATGAACAATGCAAATTCAACCCGAATCTCGGAATAAACCGCAAAGTACTGTGGAATTTCAACCTTTCTGAGAATATGCCCGTAAAACCCTAACTCTTGATTAAATGCCAAATAACGCTCGCCTGATCAAAACTGAGCCAAAATCAACCAAAACCCTAAGCCAACTGTATGAAACAATCCAGAGTTCTGAAAATCAGTAAAAACCCTAATTTCGCTTGACTGACACGAAAAGTCCGCTTGTCCGATTCTTGAGTTAGTTTGAAAAGTCAGGAAAGTCTTGAAGCTGAGATTTCTTGGGAAAAATGCGAGGGCAAATTTTGGGGTACAACACTACCTCAGCAGGATGATGAAGGAATCTTGGATGATTACTCCCTCAGCAGGATGGTGAAGGAATCTTGGATGATTACTACCTCAGCAGGATGGTGAAGGAATCTTGGACGATTACTACCTCAACAGGATGATGAAGGAATCTTGGATGATTACTACCTCAGCAGGATGGTGAAGGAATCTTGGACGATTACTACCTCAACAGGATGATGAAGGAATCTTGGATGATTACTACCTCAGCAGGATGGTGAAGGAATCTTGGCCGATTACTACCTCAGCAGGATGGTGAAGGAATCTTGGGCGATTACTACCTCAGCAGGATGGTGAAGGAATCTTGGACGATTACTACCTCAACGGGATGATGAAGGAATCTTGGATGATTACTACCTCAACGGGATGATGAAGGAATCTTGAACGATTACTACCTCAACGGGATGGTGAAGGAATCTTGGACAATTACCACCTCAACGGGATGATGAAGGAATCTTGGACGATTACCACCTCAACGGGATGATGAAGGAATCTTGGATGATTACTACCTCAAAAGGATGATGAAGGAATCTTGGACGACTTCTACCTCAGCAGGATGATGAAGGAATCTTGGATGATTACTACCTCAACGGGATGATGAAGGAATTTTCAGAGATCAAACCCTTGCTGGGAGGCCATCCTATGAGAAGGATTTTGGGGAGATTTGTCATTGCCCCTAGTAGCAAGTGTTTGTGACATTGCCAAAAATGTTTAATTATACGTAACCCTCCACTGAGATTGATGTTCAATGCCCCAAGTGACAGAGATGGAGACTTTCCCCTGGTTACTCTGCACTTCTTCAGGGATTTCTTGAAATCTTGACTGGACTACCCCAGGTTTGCTGGATAGTGACATGTCAAGTCCTCTTGTTGATAGGAGATTTGTCAATGGAAGTGTCATCCTTTTTGAAGTGATTTTGTTCACTGAGAGGGCTTTCGTTCATCAGATATTCGTTGTGTGAATTTCTCCGCTGTCAAACAAATAGCCAAATGCAAACAGTGATATTCAAATAATGCAAAGTTTATGCTTGTCTCGAAGTTTTGAAAAATGCGTTTTTTAGCAGAAAACTTTTTATAAGACAAATTCAACACAAGATTTAGGGCAAAGCCTTACAGGAGTCAGGATACCTTTTGTAACAGTATGCTTTTGAACTAACCCATGCTTCAGTTAGGACTTTTGAAGGGTTGTAACGTGGCTTGGTTCACGGTTTAAGAAACAAAGGATAAAGGCTCAAAGTATATTTGTACCCACCCTCTCTTTGTGATGTTCTTCAATCCTAAACTCAGTTAATTGTGCGTCGAACTCTATTCGAATTTGGAACGATGTTTTGGTGATGGTTCACACAAGTTGAATTCGTGAAGGCAGTCATCATTTTTTTTGCAACATTTTTCATGTTGTCGAGGATTTGTAGCGACCTCGTTCTTTTGATTTGTTATCCCTAATTTTTGCCTGACTGTTCCTGTTTTCGAGATTACAGTCAGCGGGATGCCCCAAATTTCTTGAGCCTCCTTTATAGGTTTTGGCTCAGTGGTCTTTTCTCTTTTGAGGGATTTACTGCCTATGAGATAAGGAACCACCACTATCTTTTGATTCCAGGGGAATGCTTTTGATGTCGTTCGTTGTATTATGAATGGAGAGTTTTGCGACTTTAATGCGCTTTTTTTTTTTTTGAATTAACTGAAAGACTACCCTGCCCCAGGTTTAATCAAAGGTTTCAATTTGTTTTAAAACAGAAAACTCCTACTTCTTTGGCTCGAAGGGGTTGACTAGGGATTATCTTCCTTATAACTCCAGTGTTTAGGATTTGAAAGAGACGCTTGTACATCGTCAGCGAGGTCTGTTCAAAAGCATACTGTATGAGATTATGGTATTGTTTCATCATCCTCCCTCTAAAGGCTTGTAACTTTAGCAAGAGTTGAATGTCATAAAGTGAGTAAAAAGCATAGTTTAAATGTAATGAAAATGATTGGATCAAATCAAGACAAACATGTGCAATGCATTAATGAAACAAAGTTTGGCATTAATAGATAATTGTTTGAATAACAAAGAGATTACAACTTGAAAATTCAAATGAACAAAAGCTTTCAATGATTCGTCATGGGAGCAGTGATTATGTTTGGAGTCTCCGGAGGGTCAAACTTGATCTCCTTGGCATCAATCATGTCTTGGACCTTGTTCTTCATAGCCCAAAAGTTGTTTGTGTCATGTCCCGGACTGTCATAGTGGTATGCACACCTTTCATTGGGATTGTACCTTGGGGAGGCTATGTTGGGATTCTTAGGAGGGTCCCTTAACGTCACCAGATTCAATATCAACATGTGTTGTAAAGCCTGGGACAGCGACATGTTGAGCTTAGTAAATTGCCTCTTGGGCGTATTTGGCTTACTCTGATCAAACCATTGTTCTTGGCAAGGTCTTTGTTGGGCCTGTGAGGTAGTAACAACTTGGAGAGGTCTATTCTTCGTCAAACCAAACCTTTGACTTCTCGGAAGTTGATTAATGACTTGGTCCCCGACCTTGACTGTTTGCTTCATGTTGTTGTATCTGTCTTGATGAAACTGGTTGATCATGGTTCTCAACTCTTCTTGTTCCCGAGCTAAGCCTTGGATAAGAGCCACCTGCCCCAGCATTTGGGTTTTCATGGCACTGAACTCGGCTTGCAGTTGTTCCAGCCGTTCGTCCTTATTGTCTTCAGGACTTTTCTTGACCAAATTCCCCATGAGGAGTGTTCTCAACTCTTCCTGCCCCTTGGATAGGTTTAGGAAGATTTCCCTGAACTGAGTTTCTTGAGTATGAAGATCCTGGTTGTCTTGTTGGAGAGCCATTACTGAAATAAACAGCGAGAACATGAGAGATCTGTACTGGAAGACCTGTTATGCATTGATATGTATGATATATGTATGCAATGTTTTCAAGGATCTCGCGGGGTAAATAGGAAACTGTTAGAATTTGAATCTTGTAGCTTTGATTGAAGGAACTCCATGTCGTTAAGAGTCCTTCTTCAAGAGTCAAGCTCACCATATCGAGTGGGTCATAGCCCCTGACTCAAGTTATCGTGCTTGGATTTCTAGACAACCTTGGCTAGAGGAAAATAAATCCCCTTTTCCCCTTGCTAGCCATTTGATTTACCATAACCTGCATCACAGACCCTTGAGATCCTTGAAATGGTTAAAGAAATGTTAAGGCATGATGTTATGATGTGTATGTTATGCGTTTAAGAAAAAGTGTGAGGTGATGTAAGTAATCCTTACAATAAATCCAGATTATTGGATAAGTACTGTAAACAAAACCTACAAGGAACTCATGTTGTCAGATAACAAGAATGTGCAAGTAGTTCAGATTTGGAGGCACACAAGTCACACAAATAGCCTTAAGTTTAGGCTGGCATGGAGTGTAGGTATTACCCTCTTTCAGTTCAGTTGGTTTAAACCTGTCCTAAAAATAGTAACCGGGTTCTAGAGGATCTCAATATCACTGACTACCCTCAATCGGTCATAATTCCAGTTTAGCAACCTTTTCTTGCGGCCGAAATCATCGCGAGAGTTTAGTCTCAATGAGTGTAGCATACTGCTACTGTTCTATGGCCAAGTTGGTTAATTTAAGGTTCTAAGGTCAGTTGGTGCTTAATGACTCCTTAGAAGACCCATATTCTCCTCGTTTCAACACAAGGGATATCGGTACAGACTAAGGTGCCACACCAATGTAGCTATTGCTTCATCCGTGTCGGTCTACGCCGGACAGATCCCTCACTGTTTAATGCTACTTACCTAAAGGGTATCCCCAGATCCGGTTAGGATCTATAAAACTCCGATACGAGCCCACAAAATTTAAAGACACAAGTGATCTAATCCTAAGGTACACCTCACTTATAAATAATTCCCCAGCAGAGTCGCCAGTTCTGTGATCGGTGGGTTTTGAAAAGAGTTTTGTTTTTGAAGAGAGTGTAAGTGCGAAAAGTTTTGTTTTGTTTTAAAAGGAGCAAGTACTTAAGAACCTCTACCTACTCAAAAAGGAATTAAACTGTGCAAATGTCCTTTAGACAGTGCTATCCCACTATTGAGGAGTAGGTAGCACCGTCGTTGGAGTTTTCGGGTCAATTCGATTTAAGGGACGTGTGGCCACTAAAGCAATGTTAGGACGCCTTAGCGGTAACCCTAATATCTTAGATCATTTTTCCGAGGCAACCGTTTCGAGGCAACTTATGATCTTTTGGACAAAAGGACGACCTCTAAAACTTCCTATACTCAATGACCACGTTCGAGGCAACCAAGTGAGGCGTACCCTAAGAGTGGCATGTGCGAGTGTGTCAATTTTCATTTTATATTATCTTTGTACATTTAGGTGTTCTACCGTTTGTTTTCAGATCTTGTCATGCAATCCTAGTTAGCATACATCTAAACAGTTAATATATGTACAGGAATTTAAAGTGCGGGAATTGTAAATCCTACGCTATTACAAGGCTTCGGGGAGGGGGATTATTTACATGTCCAAAATTGGGGAAATAAAGCAGTAAAGTGTAAAAGTCTTAGTTAAGCTATTACAAACCAGTAGGCAGTTACAATAAAATAAACGCGCGCGGATCTGAAAATAACCTCTAAAAATCCTAAGAATAAAATCTTTTTGTTGTTTTATTTTATTTTTGGAAAATGATCTAAATCTACTTAATTTTAGTTTTGAGAAAATGTTAAGATAATTAAAAGATTAATTAACAAAGTTTAATTTAATAGAAAAAACTAGCCTAATGTTTTTGTGGTTTTCTTTTTTAATTGATTTTATGTTGATTAAAAAAAAGAAATAAAATAGTCAAAACAAAGATGAAATCGAAGGAACAGGCAGTAAATTAAAAAAATATATAATTCTGGAGGCCTGGATCGAAAGAGGCGTGGGTTGTCTTTCGATCCAGTGAAGAGGCTTGATCGAAGGTGCCTGAGGGGCTGCACTTTGGGGGTTTTCGATCTGGATAGATCATCCTTCGATCTGGGATTCTGCAAGGAAGTTTGTTAGAAATTGAAAATACAAGGCCTATGATATTGGATCCTAGTCCCTTTGATTGATCGAATTCCCTTTCACCCCTGAGTTGCTTGCTCATTCAAAAGGCATGACTCCTGCTTTTGGCCCTGCAAATTAGTCAATTCGGAACTAAACAACATAGAGAAACGTCTCATTCAAAATCCATTCCTGAACCCATATCTGGGTTGGTTTCGATTTGTCACAGCCCAGATCATGGATTTCAAATGTAACCTGCTTTGAAAGAAACCTTATCCATGGGGGGTTCAAACGTATGAACACTGCAGCGTATACATGCTTTGTTAAATCGCTCACAAGTAATAACAACAAAACTATGAATATGCAATTATGAGTAATTTTAGGATTAAGTGAGATTGAACATTATACCACTAGAGGTGCCTGGATTTGGACGGAAGGTGCCTGCAATGGAGTCTAGACTTTCGTGGGGCAGGTTGGTGCTTTTGCGTTTCAGTAGAGTTTTTGTGTGTCTTTCTTGTTTTTCCTCCCTTGGCACTGTATGTTGGCCCTTGTATTTATAGGAGTGTGGGGGTGCACGAAAATGGCAAGGGACAGCCATTTAACCAGGCCTTTAAATCCATGAGACAAGAATCAGACATATTAAAAGATTTCCTTTTTTTGAAATATTCATGTCTCTTTGGAATCTTGAAAGAACCTGGACACTTTTGATTTTCGAATGCCTTCAGGCCCTGCTCTTCGATTGGTCTTGATTTGAGTAGAATCACTCTGGTCGAATCGGCTCTTGTGGAGTTAGGAACAGAAAAGGCAAGAATCTGGCATTTAACTCAGGAATTGAATCCACAATCAGCATTTAATTATTTCTATATTTGCAAGGAAAACATGCCATTTTCTCATGTTCAGTGTACCTGGACATGTTTTTTGAGTGCCCTCTTGATGGCCTCTTTCGAATGGCCTGGAAGGAGTTCTTCAAATGGCCCTTGTCCAAACATCAATCGAAGGGTATTAATTAAAATTCCAATCGAAAGGCTTTGTTAACAGGCCAATCGAAAGGTGTTGTTCATGCTAATCGAAGGACATGGCTAACATGCATGTCAAAGCTTCCTTGACACAATGCTAAATCGAAGGATCCCTTGGCATGCCAATTGAAAGGCTTGGCCCAGGGTGCCAAACGAAAAGGTCTTTCAGAATTTTAATCGAAGGGCTTTGACATAATGCCAATCAAAGTGCTTGTCCATAATGCCAATCGAAAGGCTCCTTCAGAATACCAATCGAAGGGTCTTTCAGAATGCCAATCGAAGGCCTTGACATAATGCCAATCGAAGTGCTTATCCATAATGCCAATCGAAAGGCTCATTCAGAATACCAATCGAAGGGTCTTTCAAAATGCCAATCGAAGGCCATGACATAATGCTAATCTAAGTGCTTGTCCATAATGCCAATCGAAAGGATCCTTCAGAATACCAATCGAAGGGTCTTTCAGAATGTCAATCGAAAGGTACTTAAAGCACCACTCAAAAATTTTCTTTTTCCTTAGGAAAGAGTTTATGATCAACCATGCAGGAGGAAGACTTTGGAAAACATGAGAGGGAAAATTTTGGGGTGCAACAGTTGCCCCTGTTCAATTTTCTTAAACCTGAGGATATAGATTGGCTTTAGAGCCTTTCGTGATCCGAAGGTGGAAGATAATTGAACACTAGAGTGCCCAGAAATTTGCACTCGCATGGTGTAGTATCAGCATTGTGATGTCGAGAATGGGCTTACATATGCCATTTAGATATTGTTGGTAGGAGGATGGAGATGGGCTTAAAGATGCCATCCAGGGGCGATTACTGGACTGTATTTGAATGAGTGACAGAATTACATTTGAATCTGGATCGTATCTGGACTGTTATTTGAAGGTCTCTGATTTCCTGTCATTAACTGGAAGAAATAAATCTAACCAGAGGAGGTCTTTTTTCATAATGATGTGTGATGAAGGAATCTTGGATGATTGCTACTCCAAACAGATGAAGAAGGAATCTTGGACGATTACTACCTCAGCAGGATGATGAAGGAATCTTGGACGATTACTACCTCAGCAGCATGATGAAAGAATCTTGGATGACTTCTACCTCAGCAGGATGATGAAGGAATCTTGGATGACTTCTACCTCAGCAGGATGATGAAGGAATCTTAGATGACTTCTACCTCAGCAGGATGATGAAGGAATCTTAGATGACTACTACCTCAGCAGGATGATGAAGGAATCTTAGATGACTACTACCTCAGCAGGATGGTGAAAGAATCTTGGATGACTACTACCTCAGCAGGATGGTGAAGGAATCTTGGATGACTTCTACCTCAGCAGGATGATGAAGGAATCTTGGACGATTACTACCTCAGCAGGATGATGAAGGAATCTTGGATGACTTCTACCTCAGCAAGATGATGAAGGAATCTTGGACGGTTACTACCTCAGCAGGATGATGAAGGAATCTTGGACGATTACTACCTCAACAGGATGATGAAGGAATCTTGGATGACTACTACAACAGCAGGATGATGAAGGAATCTTGGATGATTACTACCTCAGCAGGATGATGAAGGAATCTTGGGTGACTTCTACCTCAGCAGGATGATGAAGGAATCTTGGACGATTACTACCTCAGCAGGATGATGAAGGAATCTTGGACGATTACTACCTCGGCAGGATGATGAAGGAATCTTGGACGATTACTACCTCAACGGGATGATGAAGGAATCTTGCACGATTACTACCTCAGCAGGATGATGAAGGAATCTTGGATGACTTCTACCTCAGCAGGATGATGAAGGAATCTTGGATGACTTCTACCTCAGTAGGATGATGAAGGAATCTTGGATGATTACTACCTCAGCAGGATGATGAAGGAATCTTGGATGATTACTACCTCAGTAGGATGATGAAGGAATCTTGGATGACTTCTACCTCATCAGGATGATGAAGGAATCTTGGATGATTACTACCTCAGCAGGATGATGAAGGAATCTTGGATGATTACTACCTCAGCAGGATGATGAAGGAATCTTGGACGATTACTACCTCAGCAGGATGATGAAGGAATCTTGGATGATTACTACCTCGGCAGGATGGTGAAGGAATCTTGGACGATTACTAACTCAGCATGATGGTGAAGGAATCTTGGACGATTACTACCTCAACAGGATGATGAAGGAATCTTGGACGATTACTACCTCAACGGGATGATGAAGGAATCTTGGACGATTACTACCTCAGCAGGATGGTGAAGGAATCTTGGACGATTACTACCTCAATGGGATGATGAAGGAATCTTGGATGATTACTACCCCAACAGGATGGTGAAGTAATATTGGCCGATTACTACCTCAGCAGGATGGTGAAAGAATCTTGGACGATTACTATCTCAGCAGGATGGTGAAGGAATCTTGGACGATTACTACCTCAATAGGATGGTGAAGGAATCTTGGACGATTACTACCTCAACAGGATGATGAAAGAATCTTGGACGATTACTACCTCAACGGGATGGTGAAGGAATCTTGGACGATTACTACCTCAACAGGATGATGAAGGAATCTTGGATGATTACTACCTCAAAAGGATGATGAAGGAATCTTGGACGACTTCTACCTCAGCAGGATGATGAAGGAATCTTGGACGATTACTACCTCAGCAGGATGATAAAGGAATCTTGGACGATTTCTACCTCATCAGGATGATGAAGGAATCTTGGATGATTACTACCTCAGTAGGATGATGAAGGAATCTTGGATGACTTCTACCTCAGCAGGATGATGAAGGAATCTTGGATGACTTCTACCTCAGCAGGATGATGAAGGAATCTTGGACGATTACTACCTCAGCAGGATGATGAAGGAATCTTGGATGATTACTATCTCAGCAGGATGATGAAGGAATCTTGGATGACTTCTACCTCAACGGGATGATGAAGGAATCTTTGACGACTGCTACTCTAAAAGATAATGACTTTTATCTGTCGATCGATCTTTCCTGAAAAGGTAAAGAGTTAGTTGTATGCAATGTCATGATGTATGCATTGTGTAATGATGTTCTCAAAATAAATGAGATTCATGTTATATGTATTTTGTATGCATATGCTATGAATGTTATTGAAATGTAATTTTGTCTTGGAGAATAAATTCTTGAAAAGTGTTGGGGAGTTATTAAATCCTGGACTGCTGTTGAAGAGTAGGTATGTCTTCAAACTTTGCTTAGAATGTTTCCACTGAGGATCCTTGTTTTGTTGAGGAGAACTCCATTGGGGAAAGTTGTGAACTCTGTGGAGAGTATTGATTCATTCTTGGGGAACAAGTTCAGGAGTCTCGGTTGTTCGTTGCTCTACTGGGGAGTCAAAGTTAAACTGACATCTGGTCGGGTCCAGGTTTCACAGTAACTTGCTGGGGATTGCAGAGTAGTCTACTGGGGAAGAGGAGTTGTGGTCCTTTAATTTGTAGTAGTCGGATAGGCAAACTCAAGCTGGGGAATCCTGGTGTTGTTGGGGAAATAAACCTTGTCGTCAGTCCGCTAGAGAGGTGACATCTTCGTTGGGGGAAGTCCTCGAGGATTCTTGAGGTTGATTCAGCTGGGGGAAGGTTTTCAGAGATCAAACCCTTGCTGGGAGGTCATCCTATGAGAAGGATTTTAGGGAGATTTGTCATTGCCCCTAGTAGCAAGTGTTTCTGACATTGTCAAAAAATGTTTAATTGTATGTAACCCTCCACTGAGATTGATGTTCAATGCCCCAAGTGACGGAGATGGAGACTTGCCCCTGGTTACTCTGCACTTCTTCAGGGATTTCTTGAAATCTTGACTGGACTGCCCCAGGTTTGCTGGATAGTGACATGTCAAGTCCTCTTGTTGATAGGAGATTTGTCAATGGAAGTGTCATCCTTTTTGAAGTGATTTTGTTCACTGAGAGGGCTTTCGTTCATCGGATATTCGTTGTGTGAATTTCTCCGCTGTCAAACAAATAGCCAAATGCAAACAGTGATATTCAAATAATGCAAAGTTTATGCTTGTCTCGAAGTTTTGAAAAATGCGTTTTTTAGCAGAAAACTTTTTATAAGACAAATTCAAGACAAGATTTAGGGCAAAAGCCTTACAGGAGTCAGGATACATTTTGTAACAGTATGCTTTTGAACTAACCCATGCTTCAGTTAGGACTTTTGAAGGGTTGTAACGTGGCTTAGTTCACGGTTTAAGAAACAAAGGATAAAGGCTCAAAGTATATTTGTACCCACCCGCTCTTCGTGATGTTCTTCAATCCTAAACTCAGTTAATTGTGCGTCGAACTCTATTCGAATTTGGAACAACGTTTTGGTGATGGTTCACACAAGTTGAATTCGTGAAGGCAGTCATCATTTTTTTTGCAACATTTTTCATGTTGTCGAGGATTTGTAGCGACCTCGTTCTTTTGATTTGTTATCCCTAATTTTTACCTGACTGTTCCTGTTTTCGAGATTACAGTCAGCGGGATGCCCCAAATTTCTTGAGCCTCCTTTATAGGTTTTGGCTTAGTGGGCTTTTCTCTTTTGAGGGATTGACTGCCTATGAGATAAGGAACCACCATTGTCTTTTGATTCCAGGGGAATGCTTTTGATGTCGTTCGTTGTATTATGAACTGAGAGTTTTGCGACTTTAATGCGTATCTTTTTTTTTTGAATTAACTGAAAGACTACCCTGCCCCAGGTTTAATCAAAGGTTTCAATTTGTTTTAAAACAGAAAACTCCTACTTCTTTGGCTCGAAGGGGTTGACTAGGGATTATCTTCCTTATAACTCCAGTATTTAGGATTTGAAAGAAACGCCTGTACATCGTCAGCGAGGTCTGTTCAAAATTATACTGTATGAGATTATGGTATTGTTTCGTCATCCTCCCTCTAAAGGCTTGTAACTTTAGCAAGAGTTGAATGTCATAAAGTGAGTAAAAAGCATAGTTTAAATGTAATGAAAATGATTGGATCAAATCAAGACAAACATGTGCAATGCATTAATGAAACAAAGTTTGGCATTAATAGATAATTGTTTGAATAACAAAGAGATTACAACTAGAAAATTCAAATGAACAAAAGCTTTCAATGATTCGTCATGGGAGCAGTGATTATGTTTGGAGTCTCCGGAGGGTCAAACTTGATCTCCTTGGCATCAATCATGTCTTGGACCTTGTTCTTTAGAGCCCAACAGTTGTTTGTGTCATGTCCCGGACTGTCAGAGTGGTATGCACACCTTTCATTGGGATTGTACCTTGGGGAGGCTATGTTGGGATTCTTAGGAGGGTCCCTTAACGTCACCAGATTCAATATCAACAGGTGTTGTAAAGCCTGGGACAGCGACATGTTGAGCTTAGTAAATTGCCTCTTGGGCGTATTTGGCTTACTCTGATCAAACCATTGTTCTTGGCAAGGTCTTTGTTGGGCCTGTGAGGTAGTAACAACTTGGAGAGGTCTATTCTTCGTCAAACCAAACCTTTGACTTCTCGGAAGTTGATTAATGACTTGGTCCCCGGCCTTGACTCTTTGCTTCATGTTGTTGTATCTGTCTTGATGAAGCTGGTTGATCATGGTTCTTAACTCTTCTTGTTCCCGAGCTAAGCCTTGGATAAGAGCCATCTGCCCCAGCATTTGGGTTTTCATGGCACTAAACTCGGCTTGCAGTTGTTCCAGCTGTTCGTCCTTATTGTCTTCAAGACTTTTCTTGACCAAATTCCCCATGAGGAGTGTTCTCAAATCTTCCTGACCCTTGGATAGGTTTAGGAAGATTTCCCTGAACTGAGTCTCTTGAGTATGAAGATCCTGGTTGTCTTGTTGGAGAGCCATTGCTGAAATAAACAGCGAGAACATGAGAGATCTGTACTGGAAGACCTGTTATACAATGATATGTATGATATATTGTTGTACCCCAAAATTTGCCCTCCCATTTCATCAATATTTTCTCACCACAAGACTCTTGGAACTCAAGATCAAGTTAAGGTTTGCTCTGCTCAAGACTCCTCCTTGCACTGTTGACCCAAATTAGGGTTTGAGTTTGCACAAAGATGTTTTGACCTAAAATGCCCAAAGTTACTTTCATGCTTCATGTTGGACTCACAAGTTCATCCATATGTTGGACTCACATATGGACTCAAGGACTCAATGGAATGGTCTTGACACATTCAACAAGTTCAAAAGGTCCCAAATGCACAGGATTGACAGATGAATTTTCCAGTCAACTGATCAAAATTTGACTGTATACTGAAAAGTCAAACTTTGATTTTTTTGGTCAAAATCAAGTGCCAAGATTCATTTTTCATCAAGACATGTCAAATTATGAAACTTGTTCATCAAGAAATCCAAATTTGCAAATTAGGGTTTAAAATGAGAAAATTTCATAACTTAGAATTTTTCTAAGTTATGAAACTTCCTTATTTTTTCCTAACTTTGTCCCATTTTTTCATCAAGATACCTTTGGATTCAAGAAAAACTCAAAACATGGAAGTTGTAGTCCATTTCAAAATCTACAACTTTTATTCACAAAGTTTCCTCAAAAGAAGCTTGTAGCTCAAGTTATAATTTTTGGAATAAGGGTTCAAAACATTCTTAACTTAGAAAAATTTTGACCTATTCTAGGCAGGATTTTTGCCCAACTTCATGGCCACTTTTCACATGGTTCCACTTGGAATTTCAAATTTCATTACAAAGATAGATTGTAGTACACATTCCAAGCTTTCCAAATTGTCCAAGAACTCATCAAACACCCTTGTGGTTAGGAAGATTCGAATTGGAAAAGTTGGGCAAAAGTCACTTTTGTTCATAACCAAAGGCATGTTCATACATTGGCATTTTTCAAGTCAGCTTGCACAAGCTAGATTACAGGCCTCTAATCCTCTTCACACTCAATAATTAAATGCTTAACCTTTGTGTTCAAGTCTTATTTTGTGTATTTAGCCATTACATGCAAGATTAATCCATAATTAGAAAAAGCATTTTTTTCCATTTTTGAAAAGGTCCACTTTATGTCAAATTCACAAATCAAAGAGGTACAAGCCAGATCTTTTAGCACAAGTTTGTGGACAAATCCCACTGATCAAGAACAAAGTATGCAACATGCTTGAGGGGCCTGCATTGGCCTATAACCCAACTTGCATTTTCTTTGCTTAGAGAGGAAGAAACATTGCAAAAGATATCAAACTTGGATCTCCTGTCAACATAAGCCTAAACAAACTTCATGAACATTTTCCAGACATCAAACCAAGTTTGAAACACGACCAAACCATCCCTCAAACCTCCTCATATCCAAAAACACCCTCTTGCTGCAAAAACAGAGTCCCTTCTACAACTTGACTTCCACAAATATTTCCACTCGTGCATTTTGGCTAAAAAGAGTTCAAACATGTTCCATATCATCCATTGAAGCTATCCCAAGCTTTGAACACAAATTGTAACATCCATATCCAAGTTTTCCATTTCCACTTTTCAGTTTTGCAGGTTGACTTCCATAGCTCAATACAGTTAGGTTCAAAGCAAGCTAAGTGTTGGAAAAGGTTCCTTGGACCTCAGGCAAGCTGTACAAGTCCTCAAACTCCATTGAAGATACCTCCATTGATTTACACGACTCAAGCTGAACAGGTAAAAATTTGAACTTCTATCTCTCTATCCAGGCATAGTTAGGCTTAAGTTTGTGAAGAAAGTATGTTCTAATCATAGCCTTGAAGCCATCCATATAGTTACTTTTCATTTATATTGTGTGTGCTGAAAGAATTTTGGACCTGAACATTGGAGAAAATTTAGGTCAGAAATTGGGGATGGAGAAATTCTCCCTCGTTTCTGAGAGTTAGGTTAAGTTTTTTATATGTATGAATTCGTCTTTCCATGCTCTATAATGTTTGTGTTGTGAGTTTTTGTTAAAAGTCAAAGAATCAGGAGTTTGTGTTGGACATGATGAAGTGCGCGTTTTCTGTTTGAAACAAGGCTGGAGGTTGAAGAAGCTTGACTTGGGCTGGGCCTGAGTTGTTTTTGCTCTTTGCACACTCTTTTTTAACTTACACCCCCCTGGCCCATTGTGTGAAATATTCACTATTTTTGCATTTTTCTTTTTGTTTCTGATTCTATATTTTTATTCAAACATGAAAAAACACTAAAAATATTTTTTCTCACATTTTTGCATTTATTTGGTATTTATTTGTTTCATTTAGCACATGTAAATAAATATATTTATACTTTTTATTCAAAAACCTAGAAAATAATATAAAATATATATATTTTTTGTTTTTATTTCTTATTTACATTTTGAAAACATTTTCTAAAAATATACCTTTTTTTATAAATAATTAATATTTCATTTTGTATATATTTAATATATTTAATATATAATATAAATACTTATACATATTTTATTAAATATTTAGGATAAAAATGTAAAAATAATACCTTTTTATTTTTATTAATATATGACATCAAAAATACTTTTTTTTTCACAATATACTTCTTTTTTTATATTTTTTGTATATAATTAACAAATATTATATATAATATAATTAACAAATACTATTTATTTAGAAAACTAGGGTTTTGCCCTAAACCATGAAAATATCCAAAAAAATTGACTTTTTATTTTGTTTATATTTTACATTGAAAAACACTTTTACATACATAAAAAACCATTTTTGTGCATAATACATTTTGCATATTTATTATATTTGTCTTAATATTGTACAATTTTAATAACTTGTATATTCAATATGGATGTAATAGTTTAGATTTAAATTTCTTGCTAAATATCCCTCATTCAAACATTTGTACCCTCATCCCCATAATTATGTTGTAATAATTTAGGACTTTAAAATTCCGCATTTAAAAGCTTTCTAATTATGCCATGATAGACCTAGGGTTTGTATGCAAAATCAACCAACAAATAGCTTGACTAATGCAAAGACAAAAAAAGCATGAAAATGGACAACACCAATCACACTTTCACCCTTAGGGTTACTCCACTTGTTGCCTTCAATAATGGGCCATGTTGCATGTTGAGTGTCTTTGGCAAAACAAAACAAATCAAAATGATCATAGTCCCTCGATGACGCTTTCTCAAGTTGCCTAAAAATGATCAAGTCCCTTGAAGAAAAAATTGCCAAAGACACTTGGCACTATTACATTCATGGTCTAAACGATGACCCGCGTCCGTCCCGTTAACATCCTAACACAAGATTGTCCATCAAATACAATGGTGGAACAATATTGTTAAAAGGGTTAAAACATAGGAAAGATCTTTGAGAAATTTAGGGTAGATAGCTCTTGGTTACTTGACCAACTTGCAAAATAAATCCTTGCCATTTTTCAAAACACACATCACAACACACTTTCAAAACAACTTTCCAAACATTGAAAACTTTTCAAAAGACAAATACACCTTTGTATACATTCAAACATGGATCATTACAAAGGTTGCCACAACAAATGGCCTCTTTTCAAAACCTCTTTCAAAATCACACACAAAGCACCATTTCAAACAATTGAAAATCAAAGGCAAGTGATCTAAGCAAGTAACTAAGAGCCCATGGATAACCATGGATAGAAAGGGTGCTAATACCTTCCTTTTCTATAATCTACTCCCCGAACCCATGAAAACATCTCAAAGGTTTTTCTTGTGCTTTTTAACCTTTCCTTAGGATAAAATAAAAAGTCGGTGGCGACTCTTGCTAAACCGAAACATTTGCGAAAGCAAACGCAAAACCTCAAGTCAGTTCTCTCACCGTATCACAGAACTGGCGACTCTGCTGGGGACGAATTTAAAAGTGGAGTAACCTTAGGGCTTAGATCACCCTTTTGCATGACTAATTGTTTGCTTTGATTGCTTTACATCTTGGTTCTCTTGTTTGGGCTTGAAATCCTACACCCGGATTTAGGGAAACATTCATAGATAGCAATACGTTATGGAAACTGTGCGGGGTATACCGACACGGTTGAAGCAATAGCTATATTAGTGCGACATATTTGTGAGTACTGGTAACCCTTGAGTTCAATCAAGGAGAGTACGGGGCCGCTGAGTGATGTCACTAAGCACTAATGACCTAGAACCTTACTTGACCATCTTGGCCTTTTATTAGGGGTAGTGAGATGACCGGATTTGGTGCAGTCCGAAGTTGGTAGATACTCGATACTACACTCATTGAGGGTTGTTTTCTTGGAATATTTTGGTCGCTAGTTAAGTGGCTAAACCAAAACAATGAACATGGAAAACAATCCAATGATATTGAGCTCCTTAGAACCCGGTTACTATTTATAGGACAGGTTTTTAAGCCAACTTCACTCAAGAGGGTACTTACCTATGAAACCCATGCAAGCCTGAAACTAGGGTTTTGTGTGACTTGCTTGTACATATGTTTGTACATGCATCATGAACATCATAAAGCATCATATGCATCCACTAACCATTTCAAGGGTTTGGATCTTCATCTTTGTTCTTGTTTTGTAGGTCATGGAAATTCTTTGCAGGAAAACTATCCAAGTCAACCTTGTGAGAATCCCTCCTCAGCTCAAGGAGCTCACATCCAGAATTCCAGAAAGCTCTCTCTTCAGTGAAAGACATGGTAGACTGCTCAGCCTAGTCAACACCAGCATTGAAGAAGACATGGTGAAAGTGTTGTTCCAGTTCTTTGACCCCATTCACCACTGTTTCACATTCCCCGACTACCAACTGGTGCCCACTTTGGAGGAATTTTCTCAACTCCTGAGAATTCCTATTCTTAATCAACTACCCTACAACGGTACGGAAAAAGAACCAAAGCCTGAAGATGTTGCTCAAGCACTACACTTGCAACCATCTGACATCAAGGGGCATTGGGAAACTAGAAGTGGTGTCAAAGGCTTCTTGGCAAAATTCTTGTTTGAGAAGGCACAAGAGTGTTGGAATTCATTGGATCTACAAGCCTTTGAAGAGATTGTGGCACTCCTAATTTATGGGTTGGTCTTGTTCCCAAATCCTGACCAGCTTATAGATGTCAACGCCGTCAAGATTTTCTTATCCAGGAATCCCATACCTACATTGCTTGGGGACATCCTCCACTCATTTTACACACGAACAATGAGAAAGAGGGGTGTTCTCATGTGATGTACTCCTCTCCTTGCAAGGTGGTTTATTTCGCACCTTCCACAATCTGTTTTGAAGAATGACCAAGGCTTAAGGTGGTCACAACGATTGATGACCCTCACACATGCTGATGTACATTGGTGTTCTCGGTCCAGAGAAAATGTCATCATCGTCGATCGTTGTGGAGAGTTCCCTAATGTCCCATTACTTGGCATTAGGGGAGGCATTACCTACAACCCTTGTCTAACTTTGAGACAATTTGGCTATGCACGGAGGGATGGCCCTCATGACATGCTGATTCCTGACCTAGTTTTTGACTTCGACAACGATGCGCAAGGACTTCGCCAAAGATTCATCAGAGCTTGGAGGATGCCTAACAAGGTAGATAGCAAGACACTAGGGCACAAGAACTCCATCCCTCTTGAGCCTTATCTCAAGTGGGTAAGGACCCGAGCCCAGAGTCTTATGATGCCTTACCCTCATGTTCTCCCTTTGATTAAAGATCCCGTTAAGGAAGGATAGGTTCCCTACACCATCCTATATCCTGACATGCCTACATCATGGGAGGAGATGCAGAAGAGTTGGATCCAACTCAAGGAGGAACGAAATACTTTTAAAGCCAGCTTCTATGCCAGTGAGAAGAAGGTTTTAGAACTTACCCGCCGACTCCATGAGGAAGAGACCCTCAACACCTACATCGCACCAAAGAGGATGGGCAACGTCTTTTTACCTTGAGAAGTTTTTGTAATATTTGGCCCATGGGGCATTTATGTACTGACAAAATTTCTTCTTATTAATATGACGTGTGTTCTTTTTGTCTGCAACAATGTTGAATTTCTAAATACTTGAATGCATTGCATAAATAAACATATCATTCATCATGTGCATAAGCAGGTCTCCACACCAGGTTTCCTTATCTTTCTGTTGTTTATTTCAGTAAGATGGATCTCGAACAGACGGTCAAAGATCTACAGTCACAAAACTCACAGTTTCAACATCTCCTAATGACCTTGGCAAAGGGTCAGGAGGATCTAAAAGCACTGATTGGGAACAAAGAGCAAGAAAAAGTGAAAAAGAAGAAGAAAAGAGTCGGGGTGGCTACACTGGGAAGAAGGTTTGAGAATGAAGCCAGAAGAGTTCTTGAATTCCCCTCCACATCTGATGAGGGGACCGGTAAAGGAAAAGGGGCTGCGTTACCTTCTGAGTCCAAAGCTGAAGAGGAAGAGGCTGAAGAAGATGAAGACTACTCAGAGCAACAATACCCGCCAGCAGACGACAAATACAAAAACCTAGAGGATAGACTGGCAGCTATGGAGCTGCAAAGGGTTCCCGGGTTAGATTTCGAAGATTTGGGATTGATTGATGGAATTGTGATCCCTCCAAAGTTTAAGGTACCAATTTTTGCAAAGTATGACGGGCTGTCTTTCCCGAAGATGCACCTAAGGTCGTATGTCCGAAGAATTCAACCTCGCACATCCGACAGAAATCTTTGGGTACACTTCTTTCAAGATAGTCTGTCTGGTACACAGCTCGACTGGTTCTACAAGCTTGAGAGGTCAGAGGTACATAGTTGGGAAGACTTGGCAGCTTCCTTTTATCGCCAGTATCAATATAACTCTGACTTAGCGCCAACCCGTACTCAGCTACAGAGTATGGGGATGGCCTCAAATGAAGGATTCAAAGAATACACCCAGAAATGGCGCGATTTGGCCGGAAGAGTGCAGCCACCTCTTTCTAATAGAGAACTAGTTGATATGTTCCTGGGAACCCTTTCTGGCCCGTTCTTTAACCATTTGATCGGGAGCTCTTCCGCAGGGTTTACTGAATTAATTCTGACTGGCGAACGGGTGGAAGCCGGTATTAAGAATGGGAAGATTCAAAAGGATGCCTCTGCATCTACAACTGTTAAGAAATCATTTCCGGTTAAGAAGGAAGCTGTTGTTATATACTCTCAGAAAATATCGGGAAGAACTGAGCGCCGGCCGACTGTGGGGGCCGTGATGATCCAAAATTCATCAAATGATCAGCCTCGTTACAATCAGTCAAGACCAAATCAGCAACGGGTGGAACGGCCACAACGGCAGTTCACCCGCATCAATATGACGCCCGCACAAGTTCTCCCCCATTTGTTGAAGTTAAATCTCGCCACTATCAAGGAGGCACCAAAAAATGTGAACACATCTTCCCCATATTATCATCCCAATGCTAAATGCGCCTATCATTCTGACAGCGTCGGGCACGACACCAACGATTGCTGGGCGCTTAAGCATAAAATTCAAGACTTAATAGAGGCAAAAGAGGTTGATTTCGATGCTCCAGAGAAGCCAAACGTAATATCCGCTCCAATGCCAAAGCATGGTCACAATGTCCATGCTATTGAAGAAGATCTGTATGTTTCTGATGTTGATGACCTGATGACTCCGCTGTTAACAATCAAATTAAATCTGTTGAAGGCTGGGATTTTCCCAGGATGTAAAGAAGATTGCTACTGTTGTTCCTCTCTACCAATCGACTGTCCATTGCTGAAGAAAGGCATCCAAGGCCTGATGGACAGTCAACAAATTTTGTTCGAAAAGATTCCTGCTATTCCAACCCTTATCGAAGACGTTTCAATAATCACCATTTCCACCAATCTTTCCAAGGCCGTCAAAAAGTCTGTTAAGATTACATCCTCTACAAAGATTGTTCCCTTGAAAATAACCATGCTAGGGCCTGTCCCCTACATTTCTGACAAGTCAATACCATGGAATTACGGTGGAGAAATCTACTACCATGGTGTTAAACAAGTTGAGATAACCGAAGGAAGCTCTGATGAAGAAGATGCCAGCATTGGAAACATTTCCGGTACAAGCAAGATCACCCGAAGTGGGAGAATATTTTCTCCAGAGATTGCCCCCCCAAAGGCAATCTTTGGACCCTCAGCTGCTGCCAAAGTTACTCCTACACCGATAAAACTTTCCGCAAGAACTCCGTTGATTGAAGAAGCTGTTACTCCTGTAGTTGTCCCTCCTACTTCTGATGATAAGGGGAAAGGGATCCAAGATGAGCTCGTCAGGACGAGGGCTCAACCTTTGGTCATCCCTGAAACCTCTAAGAAAGAGATGGAGGAGATTCTGAAAATAATTAAGAAGAGTGATTATGACGTGGTTGAGCAACTGGGGCAAACCCCCTCGAAGATCTCCATGTTAGCATTACTACTTTGTTCAGAGGCGCACGCCAAAGCATTGATAAAATTCTTGAAGACAGCCCATGTGCCCCAGGAAACCTCAGCCGATCAATTCCAAGATTGTGTGGCCAGCCTTACCGCAGACAACGGCCTAGGTTTCTCTGATGCTGACCTGACTCCAAAAGGAAGAAAGCACAATGACGCATTACATGTGTCAGTAGAATGCCAAGGAACTACTCTGGCCCATGTTTTGGTCGACACTGGTTCTTCTCTGAACGTGCTGCCTAAGAAGGATCTCGATCGATTGGATTGTGAAGGCTTGGAGTTAAAGCCAAGTAATATCATTGTAAGGGCGTTTGACGGGTCGAAGAGAATGGTACATGGGGAGGTCGACATTCCCATTAAGGTAGGCACAGAAGTGTTCCCCTCAACTTTCTATGTGATGGACATCCGTCCGTCATACTCTTGTTTGCTAGGGAGGCCATGGATACATAATGTGGGCGCGGTCACCTCCTCTCTACATCAAATGCTGAAATACCCTGTCAAAGGAAAAATCATAACCGTACACGGTGAAGAGGAATATATGATCAGCCACCTGAACTCCTTTCGGTATGTAGAGGTGGAGGGTGAATTCATTGAAACACCATTCCAGCACTTTGAGGAAGTCTCTCCTGAGGTGGCAGTAGCAAAAGCGGTAGCTGAAGTACCCAAGCAGGTGGCCAGGATGGCATCTCTAAAAGACGCGAAGGCTGTGATGAAGGAAGGGAAGAGCTCAACATATGGACAGTTGCCAGATATTCCTCACAAAACAGACAGGTTTGGATTAGGATTCACCGCTGCGGGGCAAAAAGCTATGCGCCGCTCAAAAGTTGAAAGAACACCCATCAAGATTTCTCCTTATGGAATAAATGCTTTGGAAGGTGAAGACGAAGAGGCCAACATTGAAGATTGGATCTTCCCAACCATCGAAGGGGGACTACGCAACTGGGAGGTGAAAGACTTCGTCCTCATTACTTTTATTAATCAGTAATTATCTGTCAAACATTTCCTGTGGTCTGTAATAATTACTTTTGAACAATCTGCACGCTACTTTTTCACCTCATGCCTTGCCCGGGGCATGTAGGTCCATTTGTAAGGGTTTTGATTATCTTCATATCCATATGCCATGTTTAATGATTCATTGGACGTTTTTCATTTATAAACTGTTGTGTTCATTTTCTTTCCTCTTGCATTTTTGTTTGTTTAAGGATGGCTATCCCTTACACACACCCACACTCACAAATGCAGGTACCCATCCACTCTGGATTCTATGGGTGACTATTCTGCTATGTCCTTCAATAACTCTGAAGATCTGGTCAATCAGGCTGAGTATGAAGATGACGAAGATTGTGAAGTACCGGGAGAGCTAGCCAGACTTCTACAGCAAGAAGAGAGGACCATCTTGCCTCACGAAGAGTTCTTGGAAACTATCAATTTAGGAACAGAGGAAGACCGGAAAGAAGTACAAGTGGGTGCCAATCTGGAACCAAGTGTCAAGGAGCGCCTGATACAGCTGCTGAATGAATACGTTGAAATCTTCGCCTGGTCTTATGAAGACATGTCGGGTTTAGACACAGACATTGTGGTTCACCGTCTCCCTACAAGAGAGGATTATCCACCGATCAAGCAAAAAGTCCGTCGAATGAGGCCCGACATGTCTGAGAAGATTAAAGCAGAAGTAATGAAGCAACTCAACGCTGGCTTTCTGGCTGTTACATCCTATCCACAATGGGTTGCTAACATCGTGCCGGTACCTAAAAAAGACGGCAAGGTCAGAATGTGTGTGGACTGCCGGGATTTGAATAGGGCTAGCCCTAAAGATGATTTTCCGCTACCCCATATCGACATTTTGATTGACAACACAGATCAGCACAAGGTGTTTTCCTTCATGGATAGATTCTCGGGCTACAACCAGATCAAAATGGCCCCCGAGGACATGGAGAAAACAACCTTTGTTACATAATGGAGTACCTTCTGCTACAAGGTGATGTCGTTCAGACTGAAGAACGCAGGGGCAACTTATCAACGCGCCATGGTAGCTTTATTTCATGATATGATACATCATGAGATCGAAGTTTACGTAGACAACATGATAGCTCGATAACAAACAGAGGAGGAACACCTTGAGCATTTGCAGAAGCTGTTTGCCAGATTGAAAGAATACAAACTCAGGCTGAATCCAAGTAAGTGCACTTTTGGAGTTAGGTCTGGTAAACTTCTGGGATTTATTGTCAGCAACAAAGGCATTGAGGTTGATCCAGCAAAAGTGAAAGCTATACGAGAAATGCCTGCTCCCCGTACTGAAAAGGAGGTTAGAGGGTTCTTGGGGCGCTTGAACTATATTGCCAGGTTCATCTCTCATTTGACGTCTACCTGTGAGCCAATTTTCAAACTATTGAAGAAAGATCAGGTAGTCGAGTGGAACGACGATTGCCAAGCTTCTTTTGATAAAATCAAGGAGTATTTGCTAGAACCTCCTATTCTGATGCCACCCGTCGAAGGAAGGCCGCTGATCATGTATCTGACCGTTTTGGATAACTCAATGGGGTGCGTGTTGGGCCAGCATGACGAGTCTGGTCGAAAAGAGCATGCCATTTATTACCTTAGCAAAAAGTTCACCGACTGTGAGACTCGCTACTCACTGCTCGAGAAAACTTGCTGCGCTTTGGTATGGGCTGCTCGCCGACTAAGGCAGTATATGTTGACTCATATCACTCTGTTGATTTCCAAAATGGATCATATCAAGTATATCTTTGAGAAGCCTGCTTTATCTGGAAGAATCGCTAGATGGCAAATGATCCTGACTGAGTATGACGTCCAGTATACCACCCAAAAAGCTATAAAAGGGAGTGTACTAGCTGACCATCTAGCTCATCAAGCTATCGAGGATTATCAATGCATGAGATTCGACTTCCTGGACGAGGACATCATGAATTTGGACAACATTGAAGGTAACAGACCGTATGACGGACCTGAAAAAGGATCCCGAGGGACCCTGTACTTTGGTGGTGCTTCAAATGCACTTGGAAACGGTATCGGTGCGGTACTCATTTCCCCGGAAGGTTGCCACACACCTTTCACGGCCCGACTTTGCTTCAGCTGCACCAACAATATGGCTGAATATGAAGCTTGCATCTTTGGTCTCAAGGCTGCTATAGACTTGGGGATCAAATCTTTGATTGTATTTGGAGACTCGACTTTGGTTATCAGTCAAATCAAAGGAGAGTGGGATACCAAACATCCTAATCTTATCCCATACAAAGAACATGTCCTGACATTGTTGCCTCATTTCGAGCAAATTACCTTCGAGCATTTCTCGCGAGAAGAGAATCAGTTAGCAGATGCTCTGGCTACAATGTCTTCCATGTTTAAACTCAACTGGGATAACGAGGCTCCCCAAATCACCATCGAGCGAATGGATGAACCTGCGCATTGTCATGAGATTAATACCGAAGAAGTAGTGGAACAACCATGGTTTCACGAAATTAAAAGGTATCTCTAGACTAGAGAATATCCCGAAGGAGCTTCCGTAAATGACAAAAAGTTCCTAAGGAAATTTGCTGCCAAGTTCTTCCTGAGCAACGGCATCCTCTATAAGCGCAGCCATGATTGTGTTTTACTCTGATGCGTAGACAAGGCCGAAGCAGAGTTAATCATGACTGAGATACACAGCGGTACATTTGGCACCCACTTGAGCGGGCATACAATGGCTAAGAAGATCCTAAGGGCAGGCTATTATTGGTCTACCATAGAAGTTGACTGCTATCAACATTCCCGTACTTGCCACAAATATCAAGTCTACGCTGACAAGATTCATATTCCTCTGGTTCCTCTCAACGTTCTGACAGCTCCTTGTCCATTTTCAATGTGGGGCATTGACATGATTGGAGAGATCAAGCCCACATCATCCAATGGACATCGCTTCATCCTGGTCGCCATTGACTATTTCACCAAATGGGTCGAAGCAGCTTCCTTCGCCTCTGTTACTAAAAATGTGGTTGCCTGCTTCATCAAGCAGAACCTTATATGCCGGTATGGTGTCCCCGACAGGATCATCACAGACAACGGTACAAATCTGAACAATACTATGATCACCATATTGTGCGAACAGTTCAAGATTTATCATCACAATTCATCTCCCTATCGGCCGAAGATGAATGGTGCTGTTGAAGCTGCGAACAAGAACATCAAGAAGATCATTCAGAAAATGACAGTCACCTACAAGGACTGGCATGAGATGTTATCGTTTGCTCTGCATGGATACCGTACCACGGCACGTACCTCAACAGGGGCAACCCCATTTTCTTTGGTATATGGCATGGAAGCTGTCTTACCCATGGAAGTTCAGATTCCTTCCTTAAGGATTATGAAGGATGCAGGTTTGAATGAAGATGATTGGATTCATACCCGACTGGATCAACTCAATTTGATCAACGAGAAACTACTCACTGCTGTTTGCCATGGTCAAACGTATCAAAAACGGATGATCAAGGCTTTCAACAAGAAAGTCAGACGTCAAGTATATCAAGTCGGAGATCTCGTAATCAAGCGGATTATCTTACCGCAAAGTGATCCCAGGGGCAAATGGACTCCTACATACGAAGGACCATTTGTGATCAAGAGCATATTTTCTGGTGGTGCAATGATTCTGACCACCATGGACGGCGACGATTTGCCACACCCTACGAACGCAGACATAGTCAAAAAAATACTATGCATAAAACAACCCGACAAGCCGAAAACCCGAAAGGGCGGCTTGGGCAAAAAAGGGTTTCCCGGTGAACCGAAAACCCGAAAGGGCGGTTCAGGCAAAAATTAGGGATAAAACAAAAAAAATCTGTACACCCGACAAGTTGAAAACCCGAAAGGGCGGCTTGGGCAAAAAGGGGTTTCCCGGTGGATCGAAAACCCGAAAGGGAGATTCAGGCAAAAGTTAGGGAATTGAAGCGTATGACTATGTCTCGTCGGATCATTTTAAGGACAATCTCTTCATCAACCAGCTCCAAGCTTCTGATCAATCCAGTCACCGGCAGACGAATCATTGAATGGACAAATATTCAGAGTTGTGAAGGTTATAGCATAATGGAATCCCATGGAATTGTTTCACATAGCCATCTTTCTTTTGTATAAATTTTTCAATTTTTACGACGACATCCTCTTACTAGGATGCCTGTCTCCTTTGTACAAAGATACTCATAAAAGTTAATACAAATACTTTTCCAAATACAGAAATTTGCTTTGTCTTCCTTTTGCTTTTCTACACTTATGTTTTATTTGAGAAACGTCCAATGTTTTGTTAAATAGGCATATGCATTTGAACATAATCATTTTCTTACAAATCAGGAAAGATGATTATTGATAGGTTGAAGGTACAGGTAGATATCTCGATGCCATTTCAGAAGGAATCTCCAGCAGATTTAAACTCCAAATTCCTCAATCCAGAACTTAATTCCCCAAACAGAGTTAAACTTTAGGATCTTCAGCAGAGCAGAAGCTTTCTCAAAACTGATTTCCCCAGCCAGAGAGCCTTCCAGAACTCAATTCCCCTCCGAGTTAAGTTTCAGTATCCCCAGTGGAGCCTTAAAAATCTGAAAATCCAATCCCCAGCGGAGCCAAAATTCCAACTATCAATCCCTAGTGGAACTAGACTAGTGAACTTTCTCCCCACAGAGATACTTCCCACCAAACTGAAGATTCTCAGTCATGCCTCTCCAGCATAAGTCTACCAGATTCTGGACTCCCCAGTAGAGATCATCAGAATTCTCTCGCCCTACAAGTCACCAAGGAGTTCCAATCCCCAGCAGTGGTCCTAAGACCCCTCAACAATTGAAGATCTTGCATTCCCCAAGCAGAATGAAGACTCTCATTCTCAGTTCCTCACAGGATATTCAGATGTTCCCCAGTGAAGATCTCCTCAGGACAGGAATCCCCAGTAGATTGGCATACAACCCAAGCTCCTGATTCCCCAACAGCGGTCCCAGGACTTCTCATTTTCAATGATCAAAGGATTTTCAATCTCCTGCAGCATTCAAGGAATTACTTTCCCCGGCAGCAGTCAAGATTCTATTATCTCCAGCCATCCAGGATTCATCTATCCTCAGAAAGACAGCTCTTCAGCTTACATGCGCATTCATTTACATTCATATCATAAACATTGATATAACATATATATTGCATCATACATATCATGCAACATAACTTTGTGTTTTAGCTAACATTTTATTCTTTTCAGGATAAGATTAAAAGGCTATCATTAACAATTATTCAGATACAGTATGGATACACCCCAGACGCGGCGGTCATTCTATTACTCATTCAGAATTTCAAGTCAGATACAGTACGGATACACCCCAGACACGGCGGTCATTCTACTACTCATTCGGACTACAGCGATCAGATACAGACTAGATACGCTCCAGACACGGCAGTCATTCTATCTCTCATTCAGATTCACTTATCCACCTCAAGGTTCAATGCATTCCAAGCACGGATACCATTCTGACCCTTACAATAGCAGTTTGATTCTCCCCAGTGCGTTCGCCACGGAAGTCCTTCTGTCATTTATTTAGATCCCAGTTACAGTTTCAGATACACTTCAAACACGGAAGTCATTCTATTACTCATACGGATCTCAATCCCAGTTACAGTTTCAGATACACTCCAGACACGGAAGTCATTCTGCTACTCATACAACTTTTAACTTCAGATACAGTCCAGATACGCTCTAGACACGGTTTCCATTCTGTCACTCATTCAGAATTTGTCCCCAGCACGCAGTTGCTCCATACAGATATTTCTCTGTTACCCAGATACAATACATATACACTCTAGACACGGCAGTCATTCTGATATTCATTCTACCTTCAAACGCAGTTCCAGCTCAGATACGCCCCAGACACAGAGGTCATTCTTTTGCTCGTACAAACTCAGTCTCCAGATATAGTTCAAATGCATTCTAGACACAGATACCATTTTGACCCTCATTTTTCTGATCTATCACAGTACAGTTCAACAAACATTTCAGATGGCATCTTTAAGCCCATCCCCGACAAGATTCTGTCACTCCTCCAGATGGCATCTTTAAGCCCATCTCCAAATGGCATCTCTAAGCCCATTCCCGCATCCATTGTTCTGACGAGTGCAAATTTAAGGGCACTCTAGTGTCCAATCTCCTTTTACCTTCGAGACGCGAAAGGCAAACCTGCCAATCTAACTCTTCAGGTGCAAGAAGATTGAATAGGGGCAACTGTTGTACCCCAAAATTTGCCCTCCCATTTCATCAACATTTTCTCACCACAAGACTCTTGGAACTCAAGATCAAGTTAAGGTTTGCTCTGCTCAAGACTCCTCCTTGCACTGTTGACCCAAATTAGGGTTTGAGTTTGCACAAAGATGTTTTGACCTAAAATGCCCAAAGTGACTTTCATGATTCATGTTGGACTCACAAGTTTATCCATACCAAATTTCAAGCCTTGATTCCAATCTTTGCCCAATCAATTGGACAGTTGACCTAGAAATCAGCTGTATTGGGGAAAAAGTCAATTGTGGCCAATTGACAGTCAAACCTCATGATTTTTGACCCACATCAACATTATGAACTCATATGAATAATTTGGTCAAGTTTGGATCACAATTCCACAAGAAATTTGATCAGATCACCAAAAGGGCAAAATGGTCATTTTTAGGGTTTTGACTGCACAAAGGCAATTTTTGACTGTTTGACCTAGCCAATGGCAAACCAAGCTCACATATGGACTCAAGGACTCAATGGCATGGTCTTGACACATTCAACAAGTTCAAAAGGTCCCAAATGCACAGGATTGACAGATGAATTTTCCAGTCAACTGATCAAAATTTGACTGTATACTGAAAAGTCAAACTTTGACTTTTTGGTCAAAATCAAGTGTCAAGATTCATTTTTCATCAAGACATGTCAAATTATGAAACTTATTCATCAAGAAATCCAAATTTGCAAATTAGAGTTTAAAATGAGAAAATTTCATAACTTAGAATTTTTCTAAGTTATGAAACTTCCTTATTTTTTCCTAACTTTGTCCCATTTTTTCACCAAGATACCTTTGGATTCAAGCAAAACTCAAAACATGAAAGTTATAGTCCATTGCAAAATATACAACTTTGATTCACAAAGTTTCCTCAAAAGAAGCTTGTAGCTCAAGTTATAATTTTTGGAATAAGGGTGCAAAACATTCTTAACTTAGAAAAATTTTGACCTATTCTAGGCAGGATTTTTGCCCAACTTCATGGCCACTTTTCACATGGTTCCACTTGTAATTTCAAATTGCATTACAAAGATGGATTGTAGTACACATTCCAAGCTTTCCAAATTGTCCAAGAACTCATCAAACACCCTTGTGGTTAGGGAGATTCGAATTGGCAAAGTTGGGCAAAAGTCACTTTTGTTCATAACCAAAGGCATGTTCATACATTGGCATTTTTCAAGTCAGCTTGCACAAGCTAGATTACAGGCCTCTAATCCTCTTCACACTCAATAATTAAATGTTTAACCTTTGTGTTCAAGTCTTATTTTGTTTATTTAGCCATTACATGCAAGATTAATCCATAATTAGAAAAAGCATTTTTGCCATTTTTGAAAAGGTCCACTTTATGTCAAATTCACAAATCAAAGAGGTACAAGCCAGATCTTTTAGGCACAAGTTTGTGGACAAATCCCACTGATCAAGAACAAAGTATGCAGCATGCTTGAGGGGCCTGCATTGGCATATAACCCAACTTGCATTTTCTTTGCTTAGAGAGGAAGAAACATTGCAAAAGATATCAAACTTGGATCTCCTGTCAACATAAGCCTAAACAAACTTCATAAACATTTTCCAGACATCAAACCAAGTTTGAAACACAACCAAACCATCCCTCAAACCTCCTCATATCCAAAAACACCCTCTTGCTGCAAAAACAGAGTCCCTTCTGCAACTTGACTTCCACAAACATTTCCACTCGTGCATTTTGACTAAAAAGAGTTCAAACATGTTCCATATCATTCATTGAAGTTATCCCAAGCATTGAACACAAATTGTAACATCCATATCCAAGTTTGCCATTTCCAATTTTCAGTTTTGTAGGTTGACTTCCATAGCTCGATACAGTTAGGTTCAAAGCAAGCTAAGTGTTGGAAAAGGTTCCTTGGACCTCAAGCAAGCTGTACAAGTCCTCAAACTCCATTGAAGATACCTCCATTGATGTACACGACTCAAGCTGAACAGGTAAAAATTTGAACTTCTATCTCTCTATCCAGGCATAGTTAGGCTTAAGTTTGTGAAGAAAGTATGTTCTAATCATAGCCCTGAAGTCATCCATATAGTTACTTTTCATTTATATTGTGTGTGCTGAAAGAATTTTGGACCTGAACATTGGAGAAAATTTAGGTCAAAAATTGGGGATGGAGAAATTCTCCCTCGTTTCTGAGAGTTAGGTTAAGTTTTTTATATGTATGAATTCGTCTTTCCATGCTCTATAA
Organism: Vicia faba; assembly: GCA_948472305.1. NCBI lineage: Eukaryota > Viridiplantae > Streptophyta > Magnoliopsida > Fabales > Fabaceae > Vicia > Vicia faba. The sequence goes on along the minus strand of OX451738.1, from coordinate 1,054,862,327 downwards.
TGTTTGTGTTGTGAGTTTTTGTTAAAAGTCAAAGAATCAGGAGTTTGTGTTGGACATGATGAAGCGCGCGTTTTCTGTTTGAAATAAGGCTGGAGGTTGAAGAAACTTGACTTGGGCTGGGCCTGAGTTGTTTTTGCTCTTTGCACACTCTTTTTTCACTTACACCCCCCTGGTCCATTATGTGAAATATTCACTATTTTTGCATTTTTCTTTTTGTTTCTGATTCTATATTTTTATTCCAACATGAAAAAATACTAAAAATATTTTTTCTCACATTTTTGCATTTATTTGGTATTTATTTGTTTCATTTAGCACATGTAAATAAATATATTTATACTTTTTATTCAAAAACCTAGAAAATAATATAAAAAATATATATTTTTTGTTTTTATTTCTTATTTACATTTTGAAAACATTTTCTAAAAATATACCTTTTTTATAAATAATTAATATTTCATTTTGTATATATTTAGTATATTTAATATATAATATAAATACTTATACATATTTTATTAAATATTTAGGATAAAAATGTAAAAATAATACCTTTTTATTTTTATTAATATATGACATCAAAAATACTTTTTTTTCACAATATACTTCTTTTTTTTTATTTTTTGTATATAATTAACAAATATTGTATATAATATAATTAACAAATACTATTTATTTAGAAAACTAGGATTTTGCCCTAAACCATGAAAATATCCAAAAAAATTGACTTTTTATTTTGTTTATATTTTACATTGAAAAACACTTTTACATACATAAAAAACCATTTTTGTGCATAATACATTTTGCATATTTATTATATTTGTCTTAATATTGTACAATTTTAATAACTTGTATATTCAATATGGATGTAATAGTTTAGATTTAAATTTCTTGCTAAATATCCCTCATTCAAACATTTGTACCCTCATCCCCATAATTATGTTGTAATAATTTAGAACTTTAAAATTTCGCATTTAAAAGCTTTCTAATTATGCCATGATAGACCTAGGGTTTGTATGCAAAATCAACCAACAAATAGCTTGACTAATGCAAAGACAAAAAAGCATGAAAATGGACAACACCAATCACACTTGCACCCTTAGGGCTACTCCACTTGTTACCTTCAATAATGGGCCATGTTGCATGTTGAGTGTCTTTGTCAAAACAAAACAAATCAAAATGATCATAGTCCCTCGATGACGCTTTCTCAAGTTGCCTAAAAATGATCAAGTCCCTTGAAGAAAAAATTGCCAAAGACACTTGGCATTATTGCATTCATGGTCTAATCGATGACCCGCGCCCGTCCCGTTAACATCCTAACACAAGATTGTCCACCAAATACAATGGTGGAACAATATTGTTAAAAGGGTTAAAACATAGGAAAGATCTTTGAGAAATTTAGGGTAGATAGCTCTTGGTTACTTGACCAACTTGCAAAACAAATCCTTGCCATTTTTCAAAACACACATCACAACACACTTTCAAAACAACTTTCCAAACATTAAAAACTTTTCAAAAGACAAATACACCTTTGTATACATTCAAACATGGATCATTACAAAGGTTGCCACAACAAATGGCCTCTTTTCAAAACCTCTTTCAAAATCACACACAAAGCACCATTTCAAACAATTAAAAATCAAAGGCAAGTGATCTAAGCAAGTAACTAAGAGCCCATGGATAACCATGGATAGAAAGGGTGCTAATACCTTCCCTTTCTATAATCTACTCCCTGAACCCATGAAAACATCTCAAAGGTTTTTCCTGTGCTTTTTAACCTTTCCTTAGGATAAAATAAAAAGTCGGTGGCGAATCTTGCTAAACCGAAACATTTGCGAAAACAAACGCAAAACCTCAAGTCAGTTCTCCCACCGTATCACATATATGTATGCAATGTTTTCAAGGATCTCGCGGGGTAAACAGGAAACTGTTAGAATTTGAATCTTGTAGCTTTGATTGAAGGAATTCCATGTCGTTAAGAGTCCTTCTTCAAGAGTCAAGCTCACCATATCGAGTGGGTCATAGCCCCTGACTCAGGTTATCGTGCTTGGATTTTTAGACAACCTTGGCTAGAGGAAAATAAATCCCCTTTGCCCCTTGCTAGCCATTTGATTTACCATAACCTGCATCACAGACCCTTGAGATCCTTGAAATGGTTAAAGAAATGTTAAGGCATGATGTTATGATGTGTATGCTATGCGTTTAAGCAAAAGTGTGAGGTGATGTAAGTAAGCCCTGCAATAAATCCAGATTATTGGATAAGGATTGTAAATAAAACCTGCAAGGAACTCATGTTGTCAGATAACAAGAATGTGCAAGTAGTTCATATTTGAAGGCACACAAGTCACACAAATAGCCTTAAGTTTAGGCTGGCATGGAGTTTAGGTATTACCCTCTTTCAAGTCAGTTGGTTTAAACCTGTCCTAAAAATAGTAACCGGGTTCTAGAGGATCTCAATATCACTGACTACCCTCAATCGGTCATAATTCCAGTTTAGTAACCTTTTCTTGCGGCCGGAATCATCGCGAGAGTTTAGTCTCAATGAGTAATAGCGTAGGATTTACAATTCCCGCACTTTATCACTGACATTAGGATTTACAATTTCCGAGGCAACCGTTTCGAGGCAACTTATGATCTTTGGACAAAAGGACGACCTCTAAAACTTCCTATACTCAATGACCACGTTCGAGGCAACCAAGTGAGACGTACCCTAAGAGTGGCATATGCGAGTGTGTCAATTTTCAGTTTATATTATCTTTGTACATTTAGGTGTTCTACCGTTTGTTTTCAGATCTTGTCATGCAATCCTAGTTAGCATACATCTAAACAGTTAATATATGTACAGGAATTTAAAGTGCGGGAATTGTAAATCCTACGCTATTACAAGGCTTCGGGGAGGGGGATTATTTACATGTCCAAAATTGGGGAAATAAAGCAGTAAAGTGTAAAAGTCTTAGTTAAGCTATTACAAACCAGTAGGCAGTTACAATAAAATAAACGCGCGCGAATCTGAAAATAACCTCTAAAAATCCTAAGAATAAAATCTTTTTGTTGTTTTATTTTATTTTGGGAAAATGATCTAAATCTACTTAATTTTAGTTTTGAGAAAATGTTAAGATAATTAAAAGATTAATTAACAAAGTTTAATTTAATAAAAAAACTAGCCTAATGTTTTTGTGGTTTTCTTTTTTAATTGATTTTATGTTGATTAAAAAAAAGAAATAAAATAGTCAAAACAAAGATGAAATCGAAGGAACAGGCAGTAAATCAAAAATATATATAATTCTGGAGGCCTGGAACGAAAGAGGCGTGGGCTGTCTTTCGATCCAGTGAAGAGGCTTGATCGAAGGTGCCTGAGGGGCTGCACTTTGGGGGTTTTCGATCTGGATAGGTCATCCTTCGATCTGGGATTCTGCAAGGAAGTTTGTTAGAAATTGAAAATACAAGGCCTGTGATATTGGATCCTAGTCCCTTCGATTGATCGAATTCCCTTTCACCCCTGAGCTGCTTGCTCATTCAAAAGGCATGACTCCTGCTTTTGGCCCTGCAAATTAGTCAATTCGGAACTAAACAACATAGAGAAACGTCTCATTCGAAATCCATTCCTGAACCCATATCTGGGTTGGTTTCGATTTGTCACAGCCCAGATCATGGATTTCAAATGTAACCTGCTTTGAAAGAAACCTTATCCATGGGGGGTTCAAACGTATGAACACTGCAGCTTATACACGCTTTGTTAAATCGCTCACAAGTAATAACAAAAAAACTATGAATATGTAATTATGAGTAATTTTAGGATTAAGTGAGATTGAACATTATACCACTGGAGGTGCCTGGATTTGGACGGAAGGTGCCTGCAATGGAGTCTAGACTTTCGTGGGGCAGGCTGGTGCTTTTGCGTTTCTGCAGAGTTTTTGTGTCTTTCTTGTTTTTCCTCCCTTGGCACTGTATGCTGGCCCTTGTATTTATAGGAGTGTGGGGGTGCACGAAAATGGCAAGGGACAGCCATTTAACCAGGCCTTTAAAGCCATGAGACAAGAATCAGACATATTAAAAGATTTCCTTTTTTTGAAATATTCATGTCTCTTTGGAATCTTGAATGAACCTGGACACTTTTGATTTTCGAATGTCTTCAGGCCCTGCTCTTCGATTGGTCTTGATTTGAGCAGAATCACTCTGGTCGAATCAGCTCTTGTGGAGTTAGGAACAGAAAAGACAAGAATCTGGCCTTTAACTCAGGAATTGAATCCACAATCAGCATTTAATTATTTCTATATTTGCAAGGAAAACATGCCATTTTCTCATGTTCAGTGTACCTGGACATGTTTTTTGAGTGCCCTCTTGATGGCCTCTTTCGAATGGCCTGGAAGGAGTTCTTCAAATGGCCCTTGTTCAAACATCAATCGAAGGGTATTAATTAAAATTCCAATCGAAAGGCTTTGTTAACAGGCCAATCGAAAGGTGTTGTTCATGCTAATCGAAGGACATGGCTAACATGCCTGTCAAAGCTGCCTTGACACAATGCTAAATCGAAGGATCCCTTGGCATGCCAATTGAAAGGCTTGGCCCAGAGTGCCAAACGAAAAGGTCTTTCAGAATTCTAATCGAAGGGCTTTGACATAATGCCAATCGAAGTGCTTGTCCATAATGCCAATCGAAAGGCTCCTTCAGAATACCAATCGAAGGGTCTTTCAGAATGCCAATCGAAGGCTTTGACATAATGCCAATCGAAGTGCTTGTCCATAATTCCAATCGAAAGGCTCATTCAGAATACCAATCGAATGGTCTTTCAGAATGCCAATCGAAGGCCTTGACATAATTTCAATCGAAGTGTTTGTCCATAATGCCAATCGAAAGGCTCCTTCAGAATACCAATCGAAGGGTCTTTCAGAATGCCAATCGAAAGGTACTTAAAGCACCACTCAAAAAATTTATTTTTCCTTAGGCAAGAGTTTGTGATCAACCATGCAGGGGGAAGACTTTGGAAAACATGAGAGGACAAATTTTGGGGTGCAACACTTGGATATGCAAATGCATGATATTTTTCAGATCCACATAATGCTAAATCACAAACTGGATATATATTTACATAGGGTTACACTGCAATATCATAGAGATCGTAAAAGCAACCACTTGTAGCAACTTCTTCAAATCATGCTGAAGTAATTACCCTTCATAAAACAAGTAAAGAGTGTAGATGGTTACGATCGATAACTCGACATATCCAAGGAGCGATTGGTTTATCAATTGATAATAATCCAATAATTTTGTATGAAGACAATGTTGCATGTGTTACCTAGATGAAAGAAGGTTACATAAAAAGTGATAGAATCAAACATATCCTTCCAAAATTCTTCTTATTCGCACAAGAAATCGAAAGAAACAAGAGGTTGATTTTTAAATATATTTGTTCCAGTGATAATGTGGTTGATCTCTCACAAAGGAATTTCTTACACCAGCTTTAAGAAGCATGTACAAAATATTGATATGCGTCACATTCGAGATCTTTAAAGAAGAACTAAATGTGTTATGTTGAGGGAGAGCATAATGTTGTATTCTTTTTCCCTCATAAGGTTTTTATCCCAATAGATTTTCCTAATAAGATTTTTAACGAGGCAACTTGTGTTCCCATAAGATTCTCCTCGACAAGAGTTAGATGAAGCACCGTGATAGATATTTCAAAAGGGAAGTGTTATAATAATTGAAAGAATGATTATTTTTATTATTTAGAAATATCTATCTAACTGTCAAACTTAAAATAGTAATGCTAAATTATTAGAGATGTATAACTTGTCAAAGATAGAATAATAATACCAATTATTACTTTAGTATAGTAGTAATATTTTTAGTAGTATAAATACATCCCTTTGATTCACGTAAATACACATCAATTTACTTTGAAAGACATAAGTGATATCATTCTACTTTCTTTTTTATTTTCACTTAGTTTGATATTATAACTAGATTAGTAACTAATATCATCATATTAGTTCATAAATATTACCTAAGTTAGATTCAAATGTCCGACTTTTCTCAACAGGTTTATATTAGATAAAATATGCAAAGTTTTTATTTAATGTCAAAAGTAAAATTTACATGTCAATGTTTTTACGTTAAACTATTTTATTTGTTTACGATTTGAAAATCGAATTTAATTGATATACATTGACAGTGTAAAAAAAATTTACACTGTTAATCATAGTCGCTATATTTTTATGTGTTTAACTTTTTCTTAAATCACATCTAAAGTGTCATTTATGAATGGTTGTAATGCATTGATACACTAACAATACATATCAATTAATCTTTTAAAAAATATAATGAAAATTAATTTTTACTTTTATAGTTTTGAAACGTAAATTACAAGTCAATGTTTTATTACAACTTTGAAAAATAAAAATTAAGTTTAAATTCTTTAAATTAAAATTAATTTCAGTTTTGAGTTATAAAATTTATAAACAACAAAATCACTAGTTAGAGTGGTGATTACGGTGGTCAAAGTGGCCAACGGGGTCATAGTGTTGGTTGATGGTGACTATGGTGGTGGTTAGCGATTGTTATACTAGAGATCATAGGTGGATCGAGTGGTGATCGGAAGTGGTTATGAGTGGTGGTCAGTACATGTTGGTGGTGGTCAGAATAGTAATTTGAGTGATGGTCGGCGGTGGTCGAAGGTGGTTGGTGGTGATCATAATAGTGGTTGGCGACCATTAGAGGTGGAAAACGGGTATGTTCGGTCTGTTTAGGCCCACTCCACAAAGCCTGCAAAAAAATTGGGCGGAGCGAGGTGGGCATAATAGATGGTGCGGATCTAAACCTTTAGTCGTCCCGCAAAAAATGAGTTTGGGATAGGGCGGACCCGACAGTTATGTACCCTAAAGCCTAAAATTTGCAACAAAAAAATCATGTTGGCTTTGCAAAAAACAGGACAAACATAGTAACCTTAGTTCGGCTCGCGAAAAAATGCTGGCGAAAACGGGAATGTCCGACGAGCTGGACTCGTTTTGCCATCACAGTAACTTTTAGTGATGATGTCTTATCTTTTTAAAACGAGATAAAACAAGCAAAAATATAACAAGATAACTATTGGTTATTACCATCATCATCATCATTAAACCACCAAGGAAGAACTGGTACTCAATTGCTAGCCAAGTGATTAGCAAGGAAGGCTACTTGGGCAAACATGTGATGAAGTGTTCAGGTCTTATCTCGAAGCATCTTGTTATTATCATGAATGTTTGCAAGGATGATGTTTAGCAGAGCTTCTATTGGAGAAGTCTGAGGTAACTCAAAATCAAACTCTTCCTGGTTGATGGAGAGCCTATTGTACATGCTTAGCAAGGGTGCTTTTCTCTAAGACACCATTGTTATCTCTGATCTTCATCTGCTTTAGAGTACTCTTCCCAATCATTGAGTAGATAGGATCAGACTCTCCCCCCTCTAGACTGATTCCAGATTGAATCAAAATCTTTGTGATCAAATCCCCAAATGGTAACCACGAGTTACCACTTCTTCGGCCATCCAACATATGTTGAATTACCCCATTGGCATAGTTGGTCTTAATGTCGTGGCTTAGTAGTCAAGTGACTACAACATCAATCCTCAACAGTTCCATGTGGTTGAATTTCCTCGAAAATAACGCATGGGAGGCCACATAAAGAATGAGACGGTAGGTCGCAGTCATCAAGAGGGATTCTATGACCCGCCACTGGATCATAAATAAGGGATCAAACAGAAGTGAGAAAGTTGAAGTTCTACGAATAAGATCTTGTCAAGGCAGCAAGAAAACATTTATGAAGGAGACATTCTCCAAGAATCTTGTTCTTGGGCAATAAAGTTAGGTGATGGGACTAGTCCAATAGGTTGGGTGTCACCAAAGAAAGAATTGAATTTAAAATCCAGTTGATCATTGCAAACAATGCTAGAAAAACTAGAAAGAAGCAAAAATTAGTACATTATGCAGAAGTTAGAGTTTACTGTCCAACTGAACTTTCTCATGTAAAAACTCCACCAATTTGGACTCGGTGTTGTAAGCCTAACTGAAGCTCTCAACTTCTGCCCAATGACGAAAACAAAGTTATTACATTATGTAAAAAGGGGCATTCCGAGAACTCGGTGTTGTAAGCCTAACTGAAGCTCTCAACTTCTGCCCAATGACGAAAACAAAGTTATTACATTATGTAAAAAGGGGCATTCCGAGAATTGAACTCGGGACCTCTCGCACCCTAAGCGAGAATCATACCACTAGACCAAATGCCCATTTTGAAGCCTAAGTGAGACCTGTGTTGTTTACTCATGAAACTGTGTATACATACCACATTGCTTATCTGAATACGCAAACGTCTCAATGATGCGAACAGCAACCAGCTGCTAACTAGAAACAGGTACTGTGTCTACTCATGATAATGAGACCACGTGAGGAAGCTACCAATCCACCTACAGCTAACAAATTTTTCAAGGTATCAAAAAGAGTCGCCAACATGGTGTGGCACAAGTACTAAAACTAGAATCCTTAAACTATTTGGTCCGGGATTAGATTCTTAACAAGTGTGTTTAGAAAAAATTCTAGAAAAAGACAACTTAAATGATCTTAATTATGTAGTTAAGCGCAAGTATACTTTGGTTTATGCAAAAGAAGTACCAAAGAGATCTTTAGCCGCGACGGTTGCACAAAGGGGCTGGGGATGCATAAACTGTCATAGATATAAAGTGGAGACAGTTTTTATTGAACTGTAACAAACCAAGTCACACAATTGACTTTTTTTGTAGTGATATAATACTTATGATGTTTCAGGTTTTAATTTTGGATTTATCTTTAACGATAAAGTTTGATAAACTATGACTCACAACAGTCTTCTATGACCAAAATGCTTTTCAGTTTATAGCAACAAGGCATTCACATGCAGTCTCTATGTTAATTGTTATTTGATTATTAGTACTACACCAGTATATAAAAAACTAAAAAAAAAACTCATGCTTATTTTTTTTGGTATAAACTGGGTATCCTCTGCACGCAACTCCATAGACTAACCCTCGAGCCGGGGAGGACATAATAGGCGGTAAAACTCTCCCTAAATAGATTTAACAAACTCGGGACCTCTTCGCACCCAAAGCGAGAATCATACCACTAGACCAAATGCCCTAATATTAGAAGATTTTGTTTAGGAATGGCCAAGTCTACTGATTTGAATACACAATTGTCAGTTGTTCTAGAAACAATCTGGTTGTGTCTTCTCATGATAGTGAGACCACTAGGTGAAGCTGCTGATCTCTAAAGTTAACATGTTTTTTTAGGTGAGATATCAAAGAGTCACCAACCACCATGGTATGACATTAACGGTAGATAATTGATTCTTATAATCATTTAGTTGGGAGGATATGTGTATAGAAAAACATCTGATATAAGGGATCATCTCCTTAATTGAATCTCAGATAACTTGATATATTAGTCTATTGCAGAGGATAATTTGATTTACCAACAAAGGTATCACAGAGAGTCTACTTACTTATTTACCATTAAGGTTTTAACTTAGGATTTATCTTTCAAGATAAAGTTTTATAAACAACGACTCACAATAGTTTTCTATGACCAACATGTTTTTCAGCCAACACCAATATACTATTCATGGTTCTGATCCCTTCTTGTATAGCCTAAGTTTTGTAACTGCTCCTAATAATAATAATAATAATTAATTGGTACTCTAATAATACTAGTGGCTGCCCTTAGACTCTGTAACTGCTACAATAACATTTAATAAGCTGCTCCTATGGCTGTAACTGATACTTGATAAAATAGAACAGCCACATTCTAGTAATTCTAAAAGTCTAATAATACTCCCCCCTAAACTATCACCTTGTCCTTAAGGTGATTCCTAGAGAAAAAAATTAACAGAAATTACAAAGCAACTTTAATGGAATTGGCATTAAAATTGAAGCGTTGGGCACAATTCTGCAGCCCAATTTCACCACCTGGGTCCCACACTTGGGAGGACAAACCATCTAACATTTTGGAATTAGTGTAGTGTCATATGTTGGCCCTCCTCTATAGGTAGGTTAATGTGGCGACCCTATCTGTCGTCGTTGTGTGACCGAGAACAATACTTTTGGCCGGAGGTTTTATTGATAGAAATACAGCAAACATGCAAGAAATTCCTTTACTTTTCTCTCCACTTGTTAGATTCATGTCTGGTGGTCCTTCTTCAACGGAGGATTTTGTTTTCTTGATTCGCCACTCCTATTTCCTATTTTCTATTCCTATCACTCCCTCTTTTTTGTTAGGGATCCTTTCGCGTCGAGTATTTGCACTCATCCAGTGCAGCATCCTCATGGACTTTAATCCTATTTGGGTTGGTTTTTTAATACCAAACACTTTACCTCATACAGCAACCCAACTTTTTCACATGATTATAAACGAAACTATTTGTCAATTGTCATTGCCAAGGGAGAGTTTTACATTTTAGGACATGAGTCTGGCTATTAAGACATTATTCATATATCACAGTATTCATCTCAAGGCATAAAACAAATGCTTATGGATATTTAACTAACCAAACAAGTAAATCTTGCCAGTTTCCAGATTTTCAATAATAATTAAAAAAAAAAACAAAGAGCTTATTTGTATTTAACTAAAATATTGAAAGCTAAACAACTAACTTTTAAAAGGGGCATTCCGAAAATCATACCACTAGACCAAATGACCTGATTTGAAAATTTTTAGTTTGTAAGTAAGTTAGTTGGGACAATTGTATAAGGAAAAGAATAAAGTATATACCTCTTCTTTTCACCACATGTCATCACTAAACAAGTTGATGCCAATATTTTGTCCTAATATCCATATCCAATAGGATCTGATTATGTAATCTGATCATGACTGAAGAAAAAGAACATTAAAATCAGAATGCTATCAATACTTTTTGATAAAAACAATGCAACCCCGAAAATGCTGAGATTGATGCTGCACTTAGATTCAACCCCGAAAATGCTGAGATTGATGCTGCACTTAGATTTGTTTCTATTCTATCTTAAAACCTTAAGAAATAAGCTAACCCTGCCCTACTCATACCATATTACCATAATACGTGTGAATCTACTCATTTTATAATATAATGTAGCATATATGAGGATTGTAAATTATGATGGGAGATGCTTGGTCTATGGATTTGAATCAACAATTGTGTTTAAACATAACTACATATGATTTTAAGATTGATATTTTAAAAAAAGGGGCATTCCAAGAATTGAATTCAGGACCAATCGCAACCTAAGCGAGAAACATACCACTAGACCAAATGCCCATTTTTGAGTAAGTAAGGTTAGGTGAGATCTATTTCTTGTTTACTGTTGAAACTGTCTATGTATTCCAGCATTTATCTCAACAAGGGATTCTTCACATGCATCTTACTGATGTTAGTTGTTATTTAACTGCTAGTACTACACAGCAGTATCTACATAAGTCAAACTTAACAGCCTCCGGATCTTAAAAAATTAAAAATATAAAAACTGATGCTTATTAGTATTTGATTTAAATAACCAAATAAGTCAATCTTGCCAGCTTTCAGATTTTCAATAATAAATAAAAAACAATGACCTTATTTGTGTTTAACTAAAACATTGAAAAGCTAAACTACTAAACTTTAAAAGGGGCATTCCGAGAATCGAACTCGGGACCTCTCGCACCCAAAGCGAGAATCATACCACTAGACCAAATGCCCTGATATGAAAAGTTTTAGATTGTAAATAACTTAGTTGGCACAATTGTTTCAGGGGGAAAATTTGAAGTACATACCTCTTCTTTTCACCACATGTCATCACTAAACAAGTTGATGCCAATATTTTGTCCTAATGTACATATCCGATAGGATCTGATTATGTAATCTGATCATAAATGAAGCAAAAGAACATTCAAATCAGAACGATATCAACACTTTTTGATAAAACAACGCAAGCCCAATAATGCTGAGGAAGATGCTGCACTTAGATTTCTTTCTATTCTATCTTAAAATCGTATGAAATAAGATGGCCTTAATTCTAGAGCAGTCAATCTCGGATAGCGGGCCCGACCCCAAAAATGAGATAACTGGATAAATTACATGAATAATAATTACAAAGATATGAAGTGCCGAGGGAAGAACGGAGTGCAGGGAGAGGTGAAGGAGGAACTTTTGATTTTTCTTTGGAACGGTTGAAGTGCAAAAACGTCAATGAAGGAAGGTTGAGGTTGAATGACAACTCAAATTTGATTGAAAACCCGAAAATTACCCTTAAAAAATTTCAAAATTTAGGGGTAACTTCGGTTTTTCAGAGGGGAAAAGAATAGCGGGACATAAACCGTTCTGGGCACTGTTTACCCTATAGTGGTTGCTATAGTGTTCTGCACCGCTAAGGCTCTTCTCCGCTATTGGAGGCTATTGACTACTCTAATTCAACTTTACAAAGCTAAGGTCAAAGATGCTGACCACTTATAAACACTATTCATGTCATATTACTATCCAAAGCATGACTTTCAACATTCTATAATGTAACATTCATTTAGTTCCCCAATTGTTTTATGACATAACTCCTTTTCATGTCTCAAATTTAGAAAGTGAACTTACAGTGCACTATAAGTAACCACAAAATACACCCTAAGTAGTATAATTATCAAGTCTATAAAAAATAGGTGGGAGAAACATTTCAACAAACAGTTAACGGGCATTCACGGTAAAGACATATATTCCATAAAAGCCAAAATAAAATTATAAAAACATGTTACAAGATCAAATGGGTTTTCAACTGCGTGCAAAATTTCAATGTAGAATTGCATGTTGAGATGAAAATGGTGGTTTAGTTTAGGCATAAAAGAGTGAACTGGAATGAACAGAGAGGGGTAAAACAGTGCAATTTGAATATTGAAGAAGCGGAGAAGAAGAATAACCACCTGGTGATGAGATTGAAAGTTGTGATATGCAAGTATCGGTGATGATAAGAGACGGGGAAAGCGAATGACCGTGGAGCCATAACCGGAAAGTGAACCGTTTTTTACACTCAAGTCTCAACGGAGTAGTTGCTTTTTAAAAATGAAAAATTGTTACAAATTAAACTTAGTTTTCTTTGTTTGAATAAGGGTTAATATATAGAAAAGAAAAGGGGAAAGTTTTATTTTAATGTCAGATGTCAAATTTATATGTTAAACTATTTAATTTATTTAAGATTTGAAAAAATAATGAAAATTAGTTTTTTTTGGATTAATAAATCTTTTGATTTTTTTAACTTACTTAATGTTTCATTTTAATTCTTTAATCAAAAAACATTATAAAATAATCTTTTAAAAACCATTTTGTTACATGAAATGGTCTCTGCCGTTAGTTAAAAAAAAAAACGTTAACTTTTGTCTTGCTAGACATGTAAAATCATACTTTGACTTTTTTTTCTCTTTGTTTTTTAATTGTCTATCTAAATTCTGAAATTTTAATAAAAGGAGAAGAAAAGAAAGTCGCGCTCTGCATTTTTCACTTTCAAACCCTAAAATTAGATGGAGAAGACTAGTGGTGCGAAGAAGAGCAAGCGACGAGACACACGAGAATCTCATTGTATATTGAACCAGTCTTAACCTCTATTGTGCATTTCTAGACGAAGACTTCCTCAAGGTACAATTACTATTGTTAACCACTATTCTCATCGATATTTTTCTTTTTAGCACCTTCTTTAGCGATCAAATTCTTCTTTATTTATCCTGATTAGGTTTACACTATAAGGTTTGAATGTGTTGTACATTATGGGGGTGAGTTTCTTGAGTTTAAAATTTTTAGTTACAATGGGTTATATGAGGTTTGGTTGTAGACCCTGAATACGGGAGTTATTTTGAAGTGTTGGGTGATTTAAGGGACTTAGGATATCCAGTTGTGGACAGTCTGTGGCATTATGATGTGATGGATATTGTGAAGAAGTTAAGGGTAGTGAAGACAATTTTTTTAATGTCAACTTTGAAGACTCATAAGATGATATAGGAATTGTTGGAGAGATAAAAGTTGATGATGAGGAAGTAGCTTGTGAAAACAAAGGGAAAAGGCAAGGCTAAAGGCAAGGGGAAAGACAAGATTGAGACACCAAATAAACAAATGGAAGTGGAAGGATCATGTGAAGGGATTGGTTCACTTGATTATGTGAATGAATGTGAGGTCTTAAAGGAAACTTTAACGGGATTAATTGAAATTGAGAAATATGATAGCGATGAGTTACCTTATGAGTATGATAGTGAAGATGATGAGATTTTAAAGAAGGGTTTTATAACCTCCAAGCTTCCAAAAAGAATGGAAGACTACAAGTGGAAATTAGGTACTTATTTTGATACAAAGTATGACTTTAAAGAGGGAATAAGAACGTATGCTATGCATTCTGAAAGTGTTAGCTCCTAAATTCGACACTCACACATATTGGCCTTATTGGCTAAAAATAGATTGAAGAAATCTAAGCTGAAGACACTTTGACAGAAGAGCCTATCAAAGGAGTTGTGTCGAAGTCATCCCTGCTAAGAAGGAAGAAACACTTAGAGAATTTTCTAAGTTAAAGACAGTCTTCGACCGAGAGGCTCTTGTATCAGCAACAAGTGGATTTGAATTTGAAGAAAGGAGGGAAAGGCAGTTCATTTGGCAGTTAGGAAAAGCAACGTGGCATGAAGATAGGGGTCGAAGAGCATGCAGAGCACACTTGTCCTCATCCTGGAACGAAGCAACCGTTCGACAGTTACTTATTACTCGTATAAATATAGGAATTTTATGTAGAATTTCGGGTGTTTAACTTATTGTACAAGTCACTCAATTTTATTCAAGTACTCGCTGTGAGAGAAAGAATATTGAGAAGGTACGTTTGAATCACCATACTTTATTGCAATCAAAGTCTTTACATTTATTTACAACCCTTGCCATTTAACATTTCTCTGCAAACTTTACCATTACTGCCTTTTAAATTACTGCAAATTTACTTTATCGTGCACTTTACTTGCGTTTTTATCAAGTTTTTACTTTCATCCTACCTTTACTCTTAGTATCCTGTCGAACCCGTTTATTTAAACCTATCCAAACCTTTACTCTTAATGTCCAGTCGAACTTGTTTATTAACAACATCAAGACTCCTTATCAAACCCCAAAAAACACTTAGCATATGTCCTAGGATCAAACTGATTGATCCTGCAAGTAACACAAATAACTCTTTTGGAAGATCAGCGGTTGTTTACCAATTTTCACGGTAAATAAATTGGCAACCCAGTGGGACCTTGCTAAGTTTTTGTTTTTGTTTATAAACTTTGATATAAAAATAGTTTTTATCATGATTTACGTGATTTCATTTCTCTCAAAAGTGTTGTATGTTATTGAGAAGTGGAAAAACAACCACCAAAGAGTACATACTTAGGAGAAGAAATAGGAGAATGACTAATCAGCCAAGTAGTGGAGAGATGCCTCCACCAATTCCCGACAATGGAACCACGGTTATACCAACAGTTAGTGAACTTGTGACATCAGTGGTTGGTTCGACACCAGCATTGATGGTTACACAAACAGGATCAATACTTTCTTATATAGGTCCTAGGGGTCCACCAGAAACACCCCCACCAAGGGGAAATCTGGGAGTTCGATCTTATGTCCCTCCAGGATTTTCGACAGCCTGAATGGGTCGAGACCAACCCCATGGCATGCCAACTTCTGAAATGGCAAGTGTGATACAGTGGGAGAACTGACTTGGGATTTTGCGTTTTGTGTTCGCAAATGTTTCGGTTTAGCAAGAGTCGCCACCGACTTTTTATTTTATCCAAAGGAAAGGTCAAAAAGCACAGGAAAGACCTTTGAGATGTTTTCTTGGGTTCGGGGGGTAGATTATGAAAAGGGAAGGTGCAAGCACCCTTTTCATCCATGGTTTTCCATGGGCTCTTAGTTACTTGTTTAGATCACTTGCTTTTTTCAATTGTTTGAAATGGTGCTTTGTGTGTGTGGTTTTGAAAATATTTTGAAAAAGAGGCCTTGTCTAGGAAACCTTTGTAATGATTCTTGTTTGAATATATATACAAAGTTATTTGTCTTTTTGAGAAGATATTTCAATGTTTGAAAGTTTGATTTAGGAAATGTTTTGAATTGTGTTGTGAAGTGTGTTTGAAAATAGCAAGGATGTCTTGCAAGTTTTTGATCAAGTAACTAAGAGTTGTCTACCCTATTTTACTCAAAGATCTTTCCTATATGTTTTTAACCCTTTTGACAGTGTTATTTCACCATTGCATTTGGTGAACAACCTTGTGTTAGGATGTTAAACAGGACAGGCGCGGGTCATCGCATACAATCATTGAAAGCAACTTGTGAGACGCTCTAGCAATTTTGTAAAGGACGAGAGCGTTTTATCGAAGGCAACATCGAGGGTCATCGAGGGACTACGATCTTTGTTTATCAAAGGGGCATTTGCTAGAGTGTCTCATATTCGAGTGACATGATTGCATTTCCGAGGCAACAAGCGAGGTTACCCTAGAGGTGCACGTGTGAATTGTGTTTGTCATTTTACATGCTTTTTGTCTTGTATTAGGTCATCTAGCGATTGATTTTGAATTTTCGCATACAAACCCTAATCTCTAATCATGGAATATTTGAAAGCATAAAGTGCGAGAATTAAAAGTCTAAGTTATTACAAAAGTATCCGGGGATGGGGGTACAAATTGTTACAAATGGGGATGAGTCTCACAAGAATAATAATGTCCAAATATCAAGTATTACAACCAAATCGAATTGTCATAATTTAATGTAAAATTATAACAAATGAAGAAATCAGTAATATTATGAGATGCATGTATTTACTTGAAAATGAAATCTATTCTAAAAAAGAAAGATTAAATATTATTATTATTCTTTTTATATTTTATTAATGTATGATAAAAAATAAAAAGTTTAAAGGAAGAAAACTTTATTAAACAAAATTCTATTATTCTTTGTATTTTTATTAAATGTAACAATTATTAATTAATAAAGAAGATTAAAACTATATTAAGAAAATCAAAGTAATTCGTCAAAACAAAATTTTAATATATTATTTGGTTTTATTATTAACAAAAGAAAAGAAAACAAATTATTTAAAATAAAATTAATTAAAAAGGGTATTTGTTTAAAGAAAATAAATGAAATTAAAAAAAAAGATGATGGGCTTATGGAATTTGTATGGATGCTAGGCCCAAGATAAAAAAGAAAGAAGGCATAAGGGGGTCAGAATAGAGATGGGGGGTGGCACGCCCGCATATACTATGGGCTTAAGGGATGTTTGGGCGAACAGGCCCAAGGGCGAGTTTGTACAACGTTTTTGGTTAGGGGTTGTGTGACAAATTAGGGTTTGCGCGAGTCTTGCACAGCGGCGCCGTTTCTCTCGTTTTCACTTCATCTTTCTCAATCTCATGCGCTTATTCTCCCTAAGCCCTAGCCTAAGCTACCGGAGCACCACCTCTTCCTCTCATCTCCTCACCAAGATCAAGGGTTTCGGAGAAACGGTATGGTTCGTTTCTTTTTGGGTTTTACAGTTTCACGTTTGTTTGATTTTTACAGTCGTTTAACCTATGGTGTTTATACCTTAACACGCAGCAAAAGGTTTGAGAAGTATACCTGTGGGATTTCCTCTGTGATGAAAGAGAGAGGTTTGGCTGGAGGCGCTCCTTGGCGGCTAGAGGCGGAGGAGAAAGAGATGACGGACGCACGACTTTTGGTGATTCCTTTCCTTTGCTATTGAATGTTGATGATGAGTACAATTCTGAGACTTTTTGTTGATGGATTTGTTGATGATAGTTGATGATAGTTGATGATTATGTATTTCTGAAACTTCTTTTCGCTTCTGAAACTCTTTTCTTTTCTTCTTGGATGTTGATCTTTGATGATGGAATATTCTGAAAACTTTGATTTTTGTTGTTCTTTTTTCCTCTCTCTTGATTTGATGTTGATGATGAAACTTGTTCTGAGACTTGTTGTTTGTTACTTCTGAACCTCTCCTCCTTTCTCTTGATTTGTTGATGTGACTTGGTAGTTTGGTTGTTGCAAGATTGTTACAGTTTGATAAGCTTTGCAGGTTATTGCGGTTTTATTGCTAGCTTGTGCAGGTTATGCTGTTTGTATAGCTTGGTTGATGTTGTACAGTTTGGCCAGGTAGGTTGGCAAGCCTGCAGTTTAGCAAGTTATGCAGATTGTGCTTGCAGGGTTTGGCTTGCAGGTATCCTGCAGTTTTTTAGGAAGTTTTTTTGTTATAGTTTTGGCTGGCTTTGAGTTGTTACAAACTTGTTAACAGGTTTGTAGAGTTTGATAGCAGGCTTGCAGTTTGGTTAACTTGCAGTTTGGCTAGGCTTTGCAGGTTTTGGCTAGGCTTTGCAGGTTTATAGTTGTGTTGTTATGCAGCTAGCTTGGTTGTAGTGTGGTAACAGGTTTGGCCATGCAGGTTTTGTGGTTTGGCTATGCTTGTTACAATTTGTGTGATTTGGTGCAGGTTGGTTGTTTTTTGGTTTGCAGTTTGGAACTGCAGTTTGGCAAGTTTGCAAGTTGTGCAAGTTTGAGGGTTTGTTGCAGTTTTGGCAAGCTTACTTCTATTTTTTGAGTTGGTTTAACAGCAGGTTGGAGAGTTTTGTAGTTTGACAGGCTTGAAGCTTGTTCTCTCTTCTTTTCAACTGTTATGCAGTTTGATAGTTTTATATCTTTTAGCTTTTTTTTGTTTGCAACTTGTGATAGCCTGCTTTGCCAAACTGTACACTTCAAAAAGGTGATATCCTTTTCTCTCTTTGTCTCTCTATGAAAAATCATTTCTTGCTTTTCTTCTTATTCTGAAAAGTTTGCCTGTTTTTATGGAAAATGATGAAAAAGCTATGACAAGCTTTTGGCTTGTGAATTGGTTTATCTTATGCATTTGCCTACTGTTTACTTTTGGCCTGCTATACTTTCTGCATTGCATACTTTCTGCATTGTACTTGGTTGCTTCCAATTGCTTTGTAACTCAGTTTGCTTTGTATGCAATGTTTTAGTTGCTGACTTTGTACAATTTGCATCCAGTTTACTTTTGTGACTTGCTGCAATGTTTTTAGTTGCTGACTTTGTTTAGTTGGAACTTTGTAATTCAATCTGGCACTTTGCTTGTGATGCAGTTTTGGCGCCCTAATGCTTTTTTTGAATAAATTGCTTTTGTATGCTTGCATTTGAATTTTTTACTTTTCTCTTTGTGAACCAAGAAGAGCAATCTTCTTGTGATTTGCAAAGAGAAAAATAAAAACATGATGAACAAATAGCACTCTGATTCCGGACGGCAAACTTTAATGATGACTTTTTTCCTTTCTTTTTCATTTGAAAATTCTTTTCAATTAACTGTACTAATCTTCTTTTCCTTTGTCTTTTTCAGGTGGGTGCAACTTGGAAGACGACAAAGCAGTAGAAGCCGGAGACTTTGAGCATGGGAGCAATGGAGCAATGGGGACTTAGGCTTAGATTAGATATCTTTTTCCATTAATTGTAACAATTTACTTGTCAATAGCTAAAGTTGTAAAAACCTAAAGCATATGAATAATAATTTATCTTTGTAATCACATTTGGAATGAATGAAAAATCTTTACCCAGTAAAAATCTTCTACTGTCAATAATTTGCGACTCTTCTTTCAAGTCTTCACTTAACCCTTTAAGATTCTCAGACAAAAATAATTAAAATTGCATTCCAATATTTTTAATACAGATAACTTAAATTCCAAGTAATCTCAAGAACTTTGCAATCTCATAACTTTGCAACAGCATTCTAATCATAATACGCATTGTATTCCAATAAACAAGCAAGCATCTCATTCCATTAACAAGCAAACGGTTTAACAGACGCACTTTATATGGTTAACCGGGATCAGACAGTCTCAGCTCCTATCTCTTATCCCAGATAATCAGGCCTTGAGAACAACCAACAACCTTTCAGTGAACTTGAGAAAGTGTGCAAACATGTGACAATTAACTGAATTTCTGAGAATTCAATTTCTTCTGAGAAATGCGAGACAAAAAACCCTAATTCTTGATCTGCTGTGAAAGAAAAGTCTGTTTGATCGATTCTTGAGCCAATCTTGAAAATCTGAGAAAAACCCTAGGATTGTGATTTCTTGTGAAAAAGGGAGGGCAAATTTTGGGGTACAACGGCAAGCCTTATGAATGCCTCATCCATATTTTCATAACCTTTGGTGAGTGCATCTTCGCCATTGCAGGGATCTGGAACTGGTATGGCAAATTTGGGTAGAAACCAACTCTTAGGAGGGACATCTCATATAATGCCAAGCCTCACAAATGCTTCTATAGCAATTTTGAGGCAATAAATGGATAAGAGTAACCATGACATGGTACATATGTTTGAACAAACCTTGAGTACAATACTTAACCCTCTGATACAAAATACCACTCAATCAAACCAGCAAATGGCAGCGCAAATGACGCGCATGGACGAAGTTTTTGGGGTTCCTCAACCTATGCCACATCCCCCAAAGAGAGATGATAAGAGGAAATCAGGGTGTGGTCTTAGAGGATGACATAACCATTAACCAGAATCCACAGCCAGATGGGATGAACCAGAGAATGGAGGTCGAACAACCTAGGGTCGAAGTACACAGAGTTGCCCCACAAATCCCAAGAGTTGTCGAATATGGTGTAGTTGTGGTAAATAGAAACCAAAATGCTGATGAGGTAATACAACAGGTTCGACACCACAACCATGCAGTAGATAATAACTTGGCAGCCATGGTCTAAAGAATCATGGCACATAATGGAGTGAACATTGGCTTTCATAGGCCAAACTTTACATCTCCATTGTCAGATTATATCTTGCAATCAAATTTACCCCCTAGGTGGAAATTTCCAAAGTTCACCAAGTTTTCAGGGGATACGACAGAGTCCACTGTCGAACATGTGGCAAGGTATTTAATAGAGGCTGGAGAAATCTCAAATAATGAGAATCTTAGGATTAAGTATTTCCCAAGATCCTTAACCAAAAATGCCTTCACTTGGTTTACCACACTCCAGCCAAATTGATTTACAATTGGAATCAGTTAGAAAGATTGTTCCATGAACAATTCTACGTGGGACATACCAAAATAAGTTTGAAAGAACTGGATAGTGTAAAAAGGAGATTCACTAAGCCAATTGATGAGTATCTGAACAGATTTCAACTACTCAAGGCCATATGCTTTACACAAGTGCTTGTACATGAGTTGGTCGAAATGGATGCAGGGGGTCTAGATTATTTCATTAGGAGGAAATTAGATACCCAATACCTGAGTGATATGGCCCAATTGGCCGATAGAGTTCGACAGGTAGAACGCCTTAAGGCTGAAAAAGCTAAGGCGAATAAAAATCATCGAAGAGAAAGGGTAGCATATGTCGAAGTGGATGATGATGATCTAGAGATAACTAGTAACCCTATAACTGTCAAAGAGAGCGGGGTCGATCTAGAAGAACTAAAGCAAGGTCACCATACTATTGCAAACTGTTAACACCCTCAAATGGGAAGAATCCTACTGAATCTGAAAAGAGTAGTGATAGGTTCCCAAAGAAAACATATAGTTTCGACGTCACAAAATGTGACAAAATATTTGACTTGTTAGTTAAAGATGGCCAGATGATAATGCCCCCAGGGGCAAAAATGCCTCCTTTAGATCAAAGGAAAAGAGAGGTTTTTGTAAATATCATAATTTTTTGGGCCATGAAACCTCACAATGTTTTCTTTTCAGGGATCCCGTTCAAGGCGCAATAAAAGACAACAAACTCAAATTTCCTGACAAACCTCCCATGAAGATTGATGCAAACCTGTTGCAGGAAGATTGTTGTACCCCAAAATTTTCCCTATCAATTCTCAAGGGTTTTCTCACAAAGATTCTCAGGATTCAAGCTTGCACAAGTGCATTGGGATTTTCCAGTACCAAAATTAAAAGGAAACTGTCAAAAAGGGAGAAAACAAATAAAAATAACATTTTTGACAAATTTGGAGAAAAATATGCCTCCTTCGATTCAGCACCCTTCGATTGTACTTTGCACCTCCTTTGATTGCTCAAAAATTGTTGCTAGCGTGCCTCTTTTGTCTGGACATTTGACTTCTTGTTGCAGGCTTCGTTTGTGTCTTCCATTGCCTACATGTTTACTTTGAATCCCAAGTTTGATGGCCACAAGTGCCCCCTGCAAGGCAAACCTTTCGATTCACCAAGCGTGCTTCCTGCATGTTTGCTTTGAATACCAAATTTTGCTGCCACAAGTGCCCCGTGCAGGGCAAGCCTTTCGATTGGACAAGTATGTTGCCTGCATGCTTGCAATCTAAGGCCATGACATGTTAGCCACATGTTCCCCCTGCAAGGCAAACTCTTTGATTGGATAAAAGTACCTGCATGCAAAGCTTCGATTGGAATGTGGATCCCCTTCGAATCAGCTTGCTTCAAATCCAAGCTGAGCCATTCGAAGCAGGTTTCGTTTGAAGCAAATCTGAGGAAATCTCATGGCCTTACCCTACTTGACAGGCTATGTTGCTTCCAAATCGTTGTATAATCAGAGGGCCATAAGCATAAGTCACATCTTCTGCACCCCAACTGCCAAAAGGCCCCCCACTTGTACTTTCATGTTACATATATTTTATCATTTATTTGCAAGGTTGGCTTTGGACAATATGTCCACTTTTTCTCTATAAATAGAGGAATTTTTTGCAAAGGCAAAAGAGAATTTTTTTTACTAGAGGAACGAAACCTCCAAAATATTCTCAAACACAACAAAACTCTCAAGTCCCTTCAACACTTGTGAAATAAAAAAAACAGAATCACATTCACCTCTGTGATACGGTGGGAGAACTGACTTGGGTGTTTTGCGTTTTATTGCAAATGTTGCGGTTAGCAAGAGTCGCCAACAACTTTTTTTTTATCCAAAAGGAAAGGTGAAAAAGTACAGGAAACACCTTTGAGATTGTTTCTTGAGTTCGGGGGGTAGATTATGAAAAGGGAAGGTATTAGCACCCTTTTCATCCATGGTTTTCCATGGGCTCTTAGTTACTTGCTAGATCACTTGCTTTTGTTTGAAATTATGCTTTGTGTGGTTTTTTGAAAGTATTTTGAAAAGGCGTCATCGTTTACGCAAACTTTGTAATGATTCTCGTTCGTAAGAATGTATACAAAGTGTTGATCTTTTGAAAATATTTTCAAGTTTGAAAGGTGTTTTTGAAAGTGTAGGTGATTATTTTTGAAAATAGCAAGGATGTTTGTTTTGAACTGGAGCAAGTAATTAGGAGCAATCTACCTACTCAAATGTCTTTCTTGTTCATTTTCTTTTCCTTTGACATTGTTGTCTTACCATTGATTTGGTAAGCAACCCTATCTTTGGATGTAAGCGGGACGGGCGTGGGTCATCGTATAGCCATGATTAGCAATGTTGCAAGGTATCTTAGCATTCTTTTTTGAGGGACTAAGATCATTTGTAAGGCAACTTAGATAGCGTCATTGAGGGACTATGATCTTGTATTTGCTTGTTCTTGCTAAGATACCTTACATGCGTAATATGGTCATTTTGTATAAGGCAACCAAGTGGAGTTTACCCTAGGGGTGCTTGGGTGCAAGTGTATTGATTTACAAGCATTTAATCTTTGATTAGGGTTATCTACTTGTTGATTTTATCTTGCCATACACACCCTAGTTACTAACATTTGTATTTGAAAGCGTTAAATTGCGGAAAATAAAGTCCTACGCTATTACATCATTTAGGGGATGAGGGTACAATTTAAAAATGGGGATGAAGTAGGAACTTAAATATTACAACCATATCGAATAACCATGAAGGAAACGTAAAAACAGTGTAAAAAGAAAGAAAAAAAGCATTTTGAACTATTATGTGTCGACACAAGCTCACATGCATCGACACATATCTTCCCTTGCCCCTGTATTGCCAAATCAACTCAGTATGAGTCGATACATAATGGTATATGTTGACTCATACACTACATGTTTCGACTCATACGTGCTTTTTGTCGACTCATACATTGTTTTTTCCTTCTATTGGAACCACCATTCCTTTTCCATGACTGAGCTTGTAGTGCATGTATCGAGTCCTGAACTCCTTTCCTTTCGACAATCTTCATCTCATGCGCCTCCAATGAACCAACCAAATCTTCCACTTTTAGGGTTTCAAGATTATTGGATTCTTGAATAGCTACGATAATGTGATCAAAGTGAGAAGTCAACGTTCTCATTACCTTCTCAACTATCATCTTATCAGTTATGGTTTCACCACAACCCTTAATGAGATGGACGAGTTTCTGAATCGTCGACACGTATTCTGCAACTTTTTTGTCTTCTCATTTACAATAACTCATATTGTCGATGCAAAGTTTGTAACTTGACAACCTTGACTTTCTCACCTCCTCTATAATACTTCACTAGAATATCTCATGTCTCCTTCATCGTTTCAGCATTAGAAATCTTGTCGAAGTTATCAGCGTCAACCGCCATCTGAATGCAATAAGCATCTTTGCAATCTTTCTTCTTAACTTTGTTGTGGGCTTTTTTCTGTTTGCCGATTGCATTTGCATCCAACGCAGGAACACCATTGGTAACTACTTTTAATGAGGAGAGAAAGAGAGAATAATAAAGGAAATAATGATTATATTATTCACTTGTTACAAATAAGAATATACATTATGACTATTTATATACAATCTTAATTAGACTTGGACTTACACAACTTGAATTATCTAATATTTCAACATTGGCAGTGTACCAGAACAGAATAACCATAAAATTCACCATAATTATCAAGTCTATAAAATAGGTCTAAGAAACATTACAAGAAACAGTTAATGGGCATTAATGGTAAAGCCATATATTCAATAAAAGACATATTATTTGAATAAAACATGCCAATAGATACAAATGGGTTCTCAAAGGTGCGTAAAATATAAATTTAGAGTTGCATGTTGATATGAAAAGGTTGGTTTGGTTGAGGTGTAAAAGAGTGAATTGGAATTAACAGAGATGGGTAAAATAGTGCAATTTGAATATCGAAGCGGAGAATATGAATAACCTAATTATGAGATTGAAAGTTGTGATATGCAAGTATCGGTGATGATAAGAGACGGGGAAAGCGAATGACCGTGGAGCCATAATCAAAAAATGCAATTTACTCTTTCTTTCTTTGGAAAATGAACCGTTTTGCACTGAAGTCTGAAAGGGCTATGATAACACAAAAAGATATAGCATTTTCCACCTGATTTACATAGATTAAATTTCCAATTCCTCGTTTATTATGTCACATTTTATCTCTTTTTGTAGTATTTGCAACATATTTTAGGTACTTAGCTTTTGCAAGGCATAAATGAGAAAAGGAAGAAAAACAATGGAAAAATGAAGTTCAAATGGCCTTTTTGAAGCATTTCAGCACTTCTTGCACCAAAAGGCGTGCCTCCCGCCACAAGGGTGTTACGACCGGGACAAGTTGAGTTTTGTGCCCCTCGGCACGTCTCATGTTACGACTGGGACATATTGAGTTTTTTGCCCCTCGGCACGTCTCATGTTACGACTGGGACAAATAAGAATTTTGTGCCCCACGTCACACCACACACGCTCGCCACGATCCATATAGCAGTTACGATTTTCTCTCTATTTGACGGACTCTGCGCGCATGTTCACAGATTCTTCTCCACATTGAATTCCTATTTTTCCTCAACTAATGGACCCTATATATATTGAAGCAGTTACCAAAAATAAAGAGGCTCTCGCACCTTGAATAATTGTTACACAGTCTTACTTTTAATCTCACTTTTTCTGCTCAGCATTATTTTTTTGTATTCTGTTTTGATATTTTCCAGTTTAGATTTCTAGCATTAATTTTTCATATTTCGTAGAACTACTTAGGCAATAAAAATCCCACCATCAAAGCAGTATTTTTTTCACATCGGAGAAATACTACAACACTAGTTTGTTTCCAGACTTTCAGAATTTGCTTAGGATTACTTTAATTTAATTCGAGATATTTTGGCTACAAGTGAATCCTGCCAGCTTGTGGAGGATACACATTACTCGGAATTAATCGCTTTATTATTCACTCTCAGGTTCCCATTTTAATAAGCATAATTTATTTATTTCCTACCATGCATGCGTTGTTAAATTTACGTTTTAATTTTATGTTGTTATGGGATAAAATTATGCCTGGCTAGATTCCCTGATACCGGTATGTAAAACTTAACGGAAAGAATTCGGTAATTAACTGGCATTATTATTTTTACAAAAATACTTTTCTGGTTTTAATTTCTAATTGAATATTTAATTATTTTTGTACGAAAGTAAGAGACAATCTAAGGTTAAAATCAACAGAGCGGAAGTTTGAGGTTTTAACCAGATAGTGGTTATTAAAACATTAATTTTAAAAACAGCAGAAATGCTTTAAAGTTAATTGGACCTTGTGATACGGTGGCCAGAACCGGGACGTGTTTCCCTATTTTTTAAGGAATTTGCTGGTTTGTGTTTTGCGTTGGTGTTCGTAAAATGTCGCGGTAAGCAAGAGTCGCCACTGTCTTTTATTTTATCCAACAAGGAAAGGAAAAAAGCACAGAAAAATTCCTTTTTCGAGATATTTCTGAGTACAGGGGGTATATTATAGAAAGAGAAGGTATTAGCACCATTTTTATCCGTAGTTATCTACGGGCTCTTAGGTACTTGCTCATCATTTTCAAAATTGTTTTCTTTGTGTTTGTATGTTTTTAAAAAGTTTTTGTTTTAACTTCGATTTAACTCTTGCTTTTGTCTTCAAGAGTCTAATGAAGTGTTTTTGAAAACTTTGTTTGTAAAGGAGTGTAAGTGTGAAAAAATTTGTTTTAATTGAGCAAGTACTTAAGAGCTAATCTACCTACTCGAAAAAAGAATCGTTTTATGCTTGTTTCCTTTAGACAATGCTATCCCACTATTAGTGAGTAGGTAGCTCCGTCGTTGGAGTTTTGAGGGTCAATTTGAAAGGGATGTACGGTCACTAAAGCAATGTTAGGACGTCTTAGTAGTAACCCTAATGTCTTAGATCAATTATCCGAGGCAACAACATCTGAGGCAACCGTTCCGAGGCAACTTTGATCTTTGGACAAAAGGACGACCGCTAAAGCATCCTATACTCAATGACCATTTACCGAAGGCAACCAAGTGGGAGTGTACCCTAGGAGTGCGCATGTGCGAATGATTCAATTTCAGTTTATTTATCTTTGCATATTTAGGATGATCTAACTGTTTTAAAATTAGTCATACATTCTTGGAATGCATCCTATTATCATACATCTAACAGTTAATAATTTGCGGAATTTAAAATGCGAAAATTAAACTACGCTATTACAAGGCTTCGGGTATTTACATAGCCAAAAACAAACCCTTTGAAAATAAAGCGATAAATAAAATAAAAGTCCTAATTAAAATTATTACAAACTGTAGGCAGTTACATCAATATGGATAAAAATAATAAAGCGCGCCAGAAGAATTAGATCGAGTGCGAACTAGGGTTTTGACCCTTCTATCCTAAAAAAGAAAAATTGTTTTTTTGTTGTTTTTAATAAAAGAATTAAGTTTTCTAAATTAATTATGCAATTAATTAGTTAATTAAATTAATTAATAAAAATAATTACATGACCTATTTTTGGTTTTTTTTGGTTATTTTAGGAAAAGATAAAATATAATTAAATTAGTAATAAAACCTATTTATTCTAATTAATTTTAATTATGTACAAAAAGAATTAAAATTGTCTAAATTAACAAACCTAATTAAATTAATTAATTTTTTTAATAAAAATAAAATCTAGACCTAATTTGTGAAAAATAATATTTTTTGGGTTTTTTTGATAAAAAAGAAAATAATTTGATTGGTTAGTAAAATAAATAAATAAATTAAAAGAAATAAAATAAATATAAATGAATAGAGAAAAAGAATTGGGCCTGAAAAATGAGGGTGCCAATAGTCAGATCCGGGCCCATTAGTGGAGGTCTGCGTTGACTTTGAGGATCCCATGCTGCGCGTTTGACTTGGCTTTGGTGCACCTTCAGAGGATGGCCATCAGATTTGGCTTCAGGACACTTGGCATGGTTGATTGTGAGGGTGCACAATGGTCCCGGGTCTTGCATATGCGCTGGATAACCTGAAAGAAAATTGGAAAAATACCAAATGTTGGAGGCAGGGGTCGAACCCCTGACCTCAAGCACTCCCACGCCTTAAACACCAGCCTGGCTGCCACTGGGCCATTCGCTTTTGTTGTACATAAGGTAAATAATAAAAATAATATATGAAATAAGCGCAATAATGGAATTTTTGCGCGAAAATTCAAACAAGCCAATGGAGGGGTGCCACATGGGTCATCTTCTTCCTGGCACCGTGGGTAAAAGTGAAACACATTTACCTACGGACGTTCGTTCGTAGCTATAGGCAGTGCTCGTTCCAAAATCCTCCATGGGCCATATAAATGCAACCTAACACCATGGTTGGATTCGTCTCATCATTCTGAACATGATGGTACCTTTTATCAGGGCCAATTTCACCTGTAAGCAAAAACCCTAAAACGGAGCTACGAACCCTAGCCATGGTGAATTTTAGTACATGCCATATAACTGCAATTAATCAATGCAGGAAGCTTGCAAATGTCTCATAGATCAATTAATTCATCCTAACAATGCCTAAATCATGCTATTCGAATTCAAGAAAAGAGCTATGTCGTGAGCGACTTACAGTGCGATTTGGGACTTGAACGACTTGGTTCTTGATTGCTTTAGCTAGCTGACACTCCCAGGAATCGATTGGGATAGCAAGAAGGCCTTGAGGATGCCTAGAAATAGGAATTCGATCTTACACTTTTCTTGATTTTTTTCCAGAATTTGCTCTGCTTGTTGCGCCTGTTTCTAGCTTATTTTTGGTCTGGCTTTGTTCTATATGTACCAAGGAATAGATTAGGGTTCCAAAACTGATCCAAATCTTCATCCTTCAATGATTTTTGATTTGATTTAATCCTCCTTAAAAATCTTTCCAAAATTGGCCTATTTCACTCTTTTTATGCACCCTAATGCCTTGCACGATTTTGATTATTTGCTAGCTGTATAATAAAACCTGAAGCAAGCACAAAATCTCTTTCTTTCAATATTTTGGATTTTATATGATTTGTTTTGATTTAAATTGAATTAATTCAAATAAAAATCAAAATAAATAATAAAAATAAGATATGGACAAGTGAAAAAGGCTAGAGCTCGTGGACTATGTTGCCATCTCAAAACAAGTGAAAATGATTTGGCCCATTTGGCAAAATTTGAAGTTTTAGGCATAGTTGACTTTTGGCAATTTTGCAAAAAAGGTCAACTTCAAAAATGCATAACTTCCTCAATTTTGACTCTTTGGAAGTGTTCTTGGACTTTTTATAAATCTCGATATGTTCTCTAATCAACCCTTTTGGCATCATCTCAATTTGATATTCCATGCTCATGTATGAAGCTTTGACAAAAAAGGTGTTTTGTTTACTTTTCAAAATGACCTATAATGTCCAAATTCATAACTTCTTGTGAGTGTATATTTTGAACTTGGGAAATGAAGATGGATTGTAAGGAATTTAATCCTCATAAAAATGATCTTTGGATGGGTCATTTCTCATAAATTATGAGAAAGTTATGCTTGGTCAAAGTTGAGTTGACTTTTCCTACAAAACCCTAATTTAGCAACTTTTGAGTGTTGATGAATTATGAGCAATCCTTGATGAATCATGATCAACCCTTGATCAAATGATGAAATATACTTCAAAATGAGGATGTTAACCAAAAATCTTGAAGTGTGACTGTATGTGGGCCACAGTTAACTTTTGCCCTAGCATAGTCGATTTTCAGGCCTTTGAGCAACTGGCTGAGCAAACTTCCTCTGCAAGGCTTGAAACTTGACATGGATGATTTTGAGAACATATTAGGACATTGGTGAGAATTTGGGACCAGTTGGACTCAAGTATCTTGGTGCAACATGAAACCCTAATTTGAGGTAGACTGCCTTAGGAGAGAGCTTGTATGGTCAACCCTTGGACTACCTTGAGCAACTTGGGGATCTTTCTTGAAATGTTTTTAGAAATATGGGAGGGAAAATTTTGGGGTACAACAGCTGCCCCTGTTCAATCTTCTTAAACCTGAGGATGTAGATTGGCTTTCGTGCCTTTTGTGATCTGAAGGTGGAAGATGATTGAACACTAGAGTGCCCAGAAATTTGCACTCGCATGAAGCGGTAATTGTCTTGTGATATCGGGAATGGGCTTACAGATGCCATTTGGAAATTTCTGACGAGAGGATGGGCTTAAAGATGCCATCTGAAAGAGTGTCGATCGCATAAGGGATTCCTTAGCGAGAGCTTGTATACTTGTCGTTGAGGAAGATTCCGCTGGGGAATGTTGATCTCTGTTGAGAGAAGTAGAATTTTAGGAGCTTCGTACGTCCGTTATCTACTGAGGAATCCTCAATTTGAATTTTAAGAATTTCGGTCGTCCGTATTCTACTGAGGAATCATCTCAATTGAATTTTAGGAAGTTTGATTATCCGTATTCTACCGAGGAAACATCTCTGTTGAATTTTAGGAACTTCGATTATCTGTATTCTATCGAGGAAACATCTCTGTTGAATATTAGGAACTTTGATTATCTGTATTCTATCGAGGAATCATCTCTGCTGACATTTAGGAGCTTCGGTCATCCGTTATTCAACTGAGGAAAACATCTTTGTTGACATTTAGGAACTTCAGTCATCCGTTATTCAACTGAGGAAAATATCTCTATTGACATTTAGGAACTTCAGTCATCCGTTATTCAACTGAGTAATCATCTCTGCTGACATTTAGGAACTTCAGTCATCCGTTATTCAACTGAGGAAAACATCTCTGCTGACATTTAGGAACTTCAGTCATCCGTTGTTCAACTGAGGAATCATCTCTGTTGACATTTAGGAACTTCAGTCATCCGTTATTCAACTGAGGAATCATCTTTGCTGACATTTAGGAACTTCAGTCATCCGTTGTTCAACTGAGGAAAACATCTCTGCTGACATTTAGGAACGTCAGTCATCCGTTATTCAACTGAGGAAAACATCTCTGCTGACATTTAGGAACTTCAGTCATCCATTATTCAACTGAGGTAAAACATCTCTGTTGACATTTAGGAACTTCAGTCATCCGTTATTCAACTGAGGAAAACATCTCTGCTGACATTTAGGAACTTCAGTCATCCGTTATTCAACTGAGGAAAACATCTCTGCTGACATTTAGGAACTTCAGTCATCCGTTATTCAACTGAGGAAAACATCTCTGTTGACATTTAGGAACTTCAGTCATCCGTTATTCAACTGAGGAAAACATCTCTGCTGACATTTAGGAACTTCAGTCATCTATTATTCAACTGAGGAAAACATCTCTGTTGACATTTAGGAACTTCAGTCATCCGTTATTCAACTGAGGAATCAGCTTCATAGCTTGAATTTTTGTGAGAATTTAATCGTATCCTTCCTGAAAGGTAAAGGTTAGTTGTATTTAATGCATGATATGTATCAGGCAATGATGTTCTAAAAAATAAATAAGATTGTGTTGTGTGATGCGTATATGCATGTGTCGTGATGTATGGAAATGTAATGTTTTTATGATGTTCTCTAACCGGGGAAAATAAATCCCAGGTTGCTGCTGGAGAAAAGAGTTGAATTCTTTATTTCCGCTGGGGATAATGAATGAAGATGATGGTGAGAATAAACCTTCAGGAGGGGATAACTTCCGTTGGGGAATAAACTGATGAGGAAATGACTCTGTGGGGGGGGGGGGGGGGTCATGCTCTGCTGAGGATTTCGCTAATAAATTCAGCTGGGGATGAATTACCGTTGCTGGTGCTAATGAACCCTGTTGGGAATTGAGTTTCTGTTTTGAAAGGAATGAACTCCGCTGGGGATGATTTTCCAGTTGCGACTTCACTGGGAATAATCTTTTACGCTCTACTGGGGACAATCTTCCAGAGTCCACTGGGGATAATTCTTCAAACTCCAATGGGGATATTTTTTCAGACTCCGCTAGGGATTTTTTTCCAGTGCTGATGGTAGATAAACTCTGCTTGGGGAGAATATTATCGATTCATTTGCGGTTGCGAGCCTCAACTGGGGAGAGTTGTCCTTCTCTTACTCTGCGGGGAATGAATGTATTTTCAATTGTTTTCTCCAACTAGGTCTATTCCTATACCTGGTGGACAGAGCAACTGTACGGTTTGGACAATTCTTATTTGCCCTTGTTTATGATATTACAAGTAATCGTCTCTTATTTCGCATGTAAATATTTATGAGCAGCAATTATTGTCAAATGCATATATAAAAAATGAACATTGGACGTTCTTGCAAAACAAAATAGAAAAAGAAAAATTTATTTGTGAAAATGAATTGTATTGATTTTGAAATTAGCCTGTAACTAGGCGTTTTTGTACAAGAGGCTGACGTCCTAGTAAGAGAACTCCGCCGAATAATAGCGTTTATACAATTTGTGAAAAACAAAGAAAAACAACTACGTGAACAATCCCACTGGGTTCCAACTCTTCTATCGCCTTTATATCCTCGAGCATCTCATCACCTCGCTACTTGGTGGATGGTAGATCAGATTGATTAGCGCCATCAGAGCTTGATAGTCGATACCGAAGTCTGGTTGCAAGGTGATCCAATGAGACATAGTGTTATGCTTTGATCCATAATTTTTCCTGGACCGCCCTTTCTGGTTTTCAATCCACCGGGATACCCTTTTTTGCCCAAGCCGCCTTTTCAGGTTTTCGACTTGCCGGGTGTACAAATTTTTCATTTTCATCCCTTATTTTTGCCCGAACCCTTTTGGTTCGCCGGGAAGCCCTTACTTTTTCCTAGGCCAGTCAACCTAGCGGGTCTTTGATTATGCGTAGTATTTTTTTCATTATGTCTGCATTGACGGGGTGAGGAAGGTCTTCACCATCCACGGTGGTTAGAATCATAGCCCCCCCTGAGAAAATGTTCTTAACCATAAATGGCCCTTCGTACGTAGGGGTCCATTTGCCCCTGGGATCACCTTGCGGCAGTATGATGCGCTTGATCACCAGATCCCCAACTTGATACTCTTGTCGTCTAACTTTCTTGTTAAATGCCTTGATCATCCGTTTTTGATACGTTTGACCATAACAAATAGCGGTAAGTATTTTTTCATCGATTAAGTTCAACTGATCAAGCCGGGTCTGAATCCAGTCATCTTCGCTCAAACCTGCATCCTTCATAATTCGAAGAGAGGGTATCTGAACTTCAATGGGCAAGACTGCCTCCATGCCATATACCAAGGAATAGGGTGTTGACGTTCGTGCTGAGGTACGATACCCATGAAGAGCAAATGGTAACATCTCGTGCCAATCTTTGTATGTCACTGTCATCTTCTGCACAATCTTCTTAATATTCTTATTAGCTGCTTCAACAACCACATTCATCTTCGGCCGGTAAGGAGAAGAGTTGTGATGCCGTATCTTGAACTGTTTGCAGAGTTCGGTGATCATCTTATTGTTGAGATTTGTACCATTGTTTGTGATGATCCTTTCTGGTACACCATATCGACAGATCAAATTGTGCTGAATAAACTGTGCCACGATGTTCTTGGTTACTGTAGTGAAAGAAGCTGCCTCAACCCACTTTGTGAAGTAATCAATCACTACTAGGATGAAATGATGCCCGTTGGATGCTGTAGGTCTGATCTCGCCGATCATATCGATGCCCCACATTGCAAAAGGCCAAGGAGCTGTCAAGACGTTCAGAGGTACTAGAGGTATGTGCATCTTATCAGCATAGACTTGGCACTTATGACAGGTTCGAGAATGCTGATAACAGTCGGCTTCCATGGTAGACCAATAATATCCTGCCCGAAGGATCTTCTTTGCCATGGTGTGTCCACTGGAATGAGTTCCGAAAGTACCTTCATGTAACTCTGCCATGATCCTTTCTGCTTCATTCTTATCCACACAACGCACTAAGGTTGAATCATGGTTACGCTTGTAAAGGATATCATTACTGATGAAGAACTTCACCGCGAACCTCCTCAGAAACTTCTTATCATTAACAGATGCACCCTCGGGGTATTCTTGAGCCTCAAGATACCTTTTTACCTAGTGAAACCAGGGTTTTCTGTTACCTCTTCAGTCTCAATGTCACAATAATGCGTGGGTTCGTCCAACCTCTCAATGGTAATCTGGGGAGCCTCATTGTCCTATCTGACCTTGAATATAGAAGACATCGTAGCTAGCGCGTCCGCCAACTGATTCTCCTCTCTTGGGAAATGTTCAAAGGTTATCTTCTCAAAATGTTGAAGCAACGTTATTACATACTCCTTGTAAGGAATAAGATTCGGGTGTTTCGTATCCCACTCGCCTTTTATCTGACTGATCACGAGGGCGGAATCTCCGAATACACTTAAGAACTTAATCCTTAGGTCAATTGCTGCTTGAAGACCCATGATGCACGCTTCATACTCCGCCATGTTGTTGGTGCAGTTGAAACATAGTCGGGCAGTGAATGGAGTATGAGAGCCTTCGGGAGATATGATCACGACGCTAATGCCATTACCCAAAGAGTTTGAAGCTCCATCAAAGTACATAGACCATCGGGATCCCTCCTCGGGTCCTTCATCCGGTCCAGGTGTCTCACAGTCAGTCACCAACATGATGTTCTCATCCAGAAACTCAAAGTTCATAGACTGGTAATCGTCCACTGCCTGATGTGCCAAATGATCTACCAACACACTTCCCTTGATTGCTTTTTGGGTCGTGTATTGGATTTCATACTCAGTCAAGATCATCTGCCATCTCGCTATTCTTCCGGACAAGGCAGGCTTTTCGAAGATATACTTGATTGGATCCATCTTTGATATCAATAGAGTAGTGTGAGTCAGCATATACTGTCTCAGTCAGCGAGCAGCCCATACCAAAGCGCAGTAAGTTTTCTCAAGCAACGAGTATCGGGTCTCGCAGTCGGTAAACTTTTTGCTAAGGTAATAAATAGCATGCTCTTTTCGGCCAGACTCGTCATGCTGCCTGTTGTACCCCAAAATTTGCCCTCTTTTCATACACGCATATTATTGGTTTTATGGTTATGTAATAAAGGTATATTTATCAAGCTTCTTCAGGTTACAAGTGACGTTTATTTCGTCAATGGATATTCTCAGAGTATTTTCTGTGCTGAAGATCGGTTCGCTGTTTTGCAACGATTCGGGGTTCAAAGATTCACAAGTCCAACCCGGCGCGTCATATTTAGGTTTTCTTTCACCAAGATATCTCTGATAACGTATTCTCAAATTCAGGTTTGGCTCAAGAGTCAATTCTTTAAAGAAGGTATCCGAATGTGTGAGTTTTCTCGAAGAAATATGGTGAAAAAGTGTGCTAAAAGTGCAGTTTTTACGCACACAAAAAATTCATAACTTGAAGATCGTGGCTCGTTTTGAACCCGTTTTGGTGGCCAAAATTCCGTATTGACATCATCTACGTTTTCATCTCTCACGGCTGGAAGCCAATTTCGATCAGAAGGTCTTCAAAAATACGGATTTATCAAGTATTTTCGTATAGAAAATTTGTGACAAATTTATTTACGTCATGTTCAGAAAATCATAACTTGGTCGATTTTCATCGTATCGAGCTGGTTCCGGAACCAAAATTTCACAAATTGAGTAGGCTACATTTTCACAGGAGGTATTGAGTTCGAATAGTAGACAAAAGGCCTTTGTTTTTTGCTCAGAGTGCGTGTGACGCGCCGAAAATCCTGAATGCTGAATATTATTTCATCTGGGCCGAAACTTTGAAAATTCATAACTCGGTCAATTTTTATCGGATCAGACCCATCTTTTTACACAAGGTTACTGACTCAGAGATCTACAAATTTGCTCAAAAGTCGAGACCAAATTATGCTCCGATCAATACCAGTTTTTATTGAAGAACGTGTCAGAGTCGACACTGGAGCCCAAAATAAGTTTGTCTGAGCTGAAACTTCAAAAATTTATAACTAATTCACTGTTTATCCGATTGAGACGATTTTTGGACAGGAGTTAGTTCTCGATGTCAGCTACATTTTGTTTTCATATTTCAACTTCAAAAATTGGACTTAAGCTCTTGCGATTTAGCCTGGAATGTGACAGACTCAAGTGAACATTAAAGGCCCAATTGCACATTCAAAGCCCATTTTTTCTCTCTAATTTCCATTATATAATCTCATTCTTTTCACACAAACAAGAGAAAAAAAGCCTTTACCACAACGCTGTCAGAATATCAAATTCTTTCAAGAACCCTAAAACCTTGAAATTTTTATTACAAATCCCAATCTCACTACAAACAAACCATCCATGTTACAAACCCACATCTCACTACTTCTCCAGTAAGGGTAAGGCTGACTTGATCTCCATGATCAAAAGGACATAAAAGCATTCATCTCACTACTTCACCAGTAAGGGTAAGGCTGGTTTGATCTCCATGATCAAAAGGATATAATCATTCATACATGCCATATCGGTTTTAACGTTAATTTGTTTCCATATATTGGCTTTATTTGTATTTCATGATATATAGTAATTTATTTAATTTGTTCATGAGATTCAACACTGCAGATTTAGACAAGATCTCATTCAGGTTCATTACAGAACGTTGATGTCAAAACATAAATGGGCAAAACAGAACAGCTAACACATGATACCAATACATGGCGAGGCAGACATCCTGCGAAGGTTAAGGGCGTGGGTTCAACAACCACCCCTATTGGTTTTGATTTTCTTCCTTTCTATTTATCCTTTTACCTATTTTTATTCTTTCTGTTTAAAATCTTTTTTCATAAAACTTAACATTTTTCACAAACCTTTAATTTTTTATAATAAACTCGAATAATTAATTTTAGGTTTTAATTTAATTTTAGGTAACTTTAATTGTTTTGTAAATAAATTAAAATTAATTAGAACAATTAGGATTTTGTTTCTAACTTAATTCTATTTTCTTTTTTCTTAAAATAACAAAACACAAAAAATAGGCCATTTAATTATTTTTTTAACTAATTTAATGACTAATTAATTTTATATTTAATTTTAAAAAAACATAATTCTTTTTTCTTAGAAATAATTAAAAACAACAAAAAAATAATTTTTCTTTCGATTAGGTTAGATGGGGTCAAAACCCTAATTCTCTCTCGTTCTTTATTCGCGCGCGCTTTATTTTATTTTACCATATTAATGTAATTGCTCACAAGTTGTAATAGATTAATTAGGACCTTTTTACTTTCATTTATCATTTTTTAAGGGTTTATTTATGGCTATGTAAATACCCGAAGCCTTGTAATAGCTTAGCTTACTTTCCGCATTTTAATTCCGCAAACTATAAACTGCTTAGATGTATGCCTAATAGGATTGTATGGCAAGAATGTCTGGAAAATTAAAACGGTAGATCACCTAATGTGCAAAGATTAAATAATTGAAAACAAACACATGCACATGCTCACTCTTAGGGTATGCCTCACTTGGTTGCCTCGGAAAACAATGGTCATGTCCCTCGAACGTAGGGATACCCTTAGCAAAGACCCTCGATTAAAATCATCATAAAGATCATGGACCCTCGATGTCCCTCGAAGTTGCCTATGGTATATGATCTTGTCCCTTGATGTTGCCTACGAATATATGATGACAGTCCATTCGAAATGCTAAGGTATCCTTACATGTTGCCTTCAATGACCATTACGTCCCTTTCGATAGTCCCTCAAATTCCAACGACGGTGCTACCTACTCACTAATAGTGGGATAGCGATGTCTAAAGGAAACAAGAACATAAACATTCCTTTTTCGAGTAGATAGATGCTAGTAGGTACTTTCTCAAAACCAAATTTTCCACACTTACACTCTTTTCAAACAAAGTTTTCAAAACGACTTTGTAACATTCTTGAAGACAAAAGCAAGGGTTAAATCAAAGTAAAACAAAAACTTTTCAAAACACAGAAACACGGAAGCGATTTTTTAAAATGATGAGCAAGTACCTAAGAGTCAGTGGAAAACCACGGATAGAAAGGGTGCTAATACCTTCACTTTCTATAATCTACCCGTCGTACTCAAAATCTCGAAAAAGGAATTTTTCTGTGTTTTTTTCCTTTCCAGTTGGATAAAATAAAAGTCGGTGGCGACTCTTGCTTACCGCGACATTTTGCGAACAAAAAACATAAACCAGTATTAACAGTCGGTTCTGCCACCATATCACAGAACTGGCGACTCTGCTGGGGATCTAATAAGTGGGGTGTACCTTAGGATTAGTTCATCATATTGTTTTCTATTATTTGATTTGATTGCTTTATCTTTGTGGGATTTATATCGAAGTTACTATAGATCCTAACCTGGATCTGGGGGACACCTTTTAGGTAAGTAGCAATAGACTGTGAGGGAACTGTACGGCGTAGACCGATTCGGTTGAAGCAGTAGCTACGTTGATGTGGCACATTAGTTGGTATCGATATCCCTTATGGAGAAACAAGGAGAATATGGGGCTGTTGTATGGGTCATTAAGCATCAATTGACCTTAGAACCTATAATTAACCAACTTGGCCATAGGAAGTAGTGAGACGCTACACTCATTGAGACCATACTCTCGAGATGGTTCTGGCCGCAAGAAAAGATTGCGTGAGCTGGAACTATGACCGATGGAGGATGGTCAGTGATATTGAGAACCTTTAGAACTCGGTTACTATTATTAGGACAGGTTGAACCAACTAAACTGCAAGAGGGTAGTACCTAAACTCCATGCCAGCCTGAAACTTAAGGGCTCTTGTGTGACTTGTTTGCCTTTATCATGTCTGTTATCTGTTATACCTGTTGTATGCTTTTATCATGACATCATGCATCATAACATAACATGGCATATCATACTAACCATTTCAAGGATCTCAAGGGTCTTTGATGTAGGTCATGGCGAACCAGACATCTAGCAAGGGGATTTATTTTCCTCTAGCCAATGTTGTCAAAGGATCTCGAGTCAGGGCTATGACCCACTCGATATGGTGAGCTTGACTCTGGAAGAAGGACTCTCAACGACACAAAGTTTCTTCAATCAAGCTGCAATCAAATTCTAATAGTTTCTTGTTTACCTCGCGAGATCCTTGAAAACATTGCATACATATCATTGCATAAGCAGGTTTCAAAGCAGGTCTCTCATGTTCTCGCTGTTTATTTCAGCAATGGCTCTCTAACAAGACAACAGAGATCTCCAAGCTCAAGATGCCCAGTTCAAGGAATTTCTCCTGAATCTATCCAAGGGGCAAGAAGACCTGAAAACACTCTTCGTCGGGAATCTGACAAAGGAACGTGCAGACAACAACAAATATGAACAACTGGAACAATTGCAAGCTGAGGTAGAAGCAATGAGAATCCAGATCCTGGGGCAGATGGCTCTTATCCAAAACTTAGCTCAAGGACAAGAAGGGCTAAGAGCCTTACTCAATAAGCTTCACCAAGATGGATGCAGATCCATGAAACAAACAGTTAAGATTGTGGATCAAGGCATTAATCAGCCCCCGGTGAGAGAAGAGGTTGGGAAGAAAACTTTCATGATTACTACTACATCAC
Organism: Vicia faba; assembly: GCA_948472305.1. Lineage (NCBI taxonomy): Eukaryota > Viridiplantae > Streptophyta > Magnoliopsida > Fabales > Fabaceae > Vicia > Vicia faba. Next base: position 1,054,822,740 of record OX451738.1, on the reverse strand, counting down.
AAGCCCAACCACAACCTCTCCAACGACAGCGGGGAAATCGGCATAAGAAGAATACATCTGAAAGGCGCTTCACCGAAATCAACATGTCATTGGATCAAGCATTGCAACGCCTGTTGAAGTCCAAGTTTGTTATATTAAGGGACTCTCCTCAGAATCCCAACATAGCCTCCCCAAGGTACAATCCTGATGCTAGGTGTGCATACCATTCCAACAGCCCTGGACATGACACCAACAACTATTGGGCGTTGAGAAACAAAATTCAAGACCTGATTGATGAAGGAGCATTGGAATTCACACAAGACGGTCAGGTTGAGTTCTTCTTCCATCCCTTCAAGGCATACCATATGAAGTGACAAGTTCTCACAAGAAGACTTTTTGTTCATTAGAATTTTCAATTTGTAATTTTCTTTTGATTGTTCAAACATTTAGTCATGTCAAAACTTTATTATTTCACTAATGCATTGCATATGTCTGTTTTGAATCAATCCATTCGTATTCACTATTTCAAAAAATGCGTTCTTATTTCCTTTTGTGATGTTTAACTCTCGATTTAAAAACTCCAAGCCTTTAGAGGGAGGATAACGAAAATGATTCCACAATCTCTACAGTAGGCTTTTAAACAGACCCCGCTGACGATGTACAAACGTTGTTTCAAATCCTAAACAGTGGAGTTATAAGGAAGATAATCCCTAGTCAACCCCTTCAAGCAAAAGAAGTAGGAGTTTTTCTTTTCACACAAATTAAAACCCTTAATCACAACCTGGGGCAGGGTAGTTTTCTCAGTTAATCCAGGTGCACAATGAATGGCTTCAAAGACGTCCTTCTAAAACAAAAGACGGTGATGGTTCCCTATAATAGTCAAGACAGGCAGTCACTATCTCTCGAAATAAAAGCCCATTAAGTCAAAACCTATGAAGGAGACTTAAGAAAAAACTAGGGCATCCCGATGACTGTAATCACAAAAGAAACAGTTCAGGCAAAAAACAGGGATAGTAAAACAAAAAAAAAGAGGTTATCACAAATCCTTGGCAAAAAAAAAGATTACAAAATGACTGCCTTTTTCAAGTAAACTGTCAGTATCTGAACCATCACTGGAATATCAGAGCAAAGACTCAAACGGATTCTAAACGCACAATTAACTGAGAATAGGACTGAAGAACATCACGAAGAGCGGGTGGGTACAAATAAATTTTGAGCCTTTATCCTTTATTTCTTGAACCGTGAACTAGGCCACGTTATAACCCTTAAAAGTCCTAGCTAAAGCATGGGTTAGTTCGAAATTATACTGTTACAAAAGGTATCCTGACTCCTGTAGGACTTGCTGTAAATCCTGAGTTGACATCACACTTTTACAAATAAAATTGTTTTACTAAAAAATGAATTTTCAAACTTCAAGACAGACGTAAGCTTTGCATTCTTAAAATAACATTGTTTGCATATGACTATTTGTTCAACAGCAGAGAAATTCGCATGACAAATATCTAGTGAACAAAAACCTTCTCAATAAAAAGGATCACCTCAAGTGGAAAAACACTTCCAACCAAGGGGCACGACAGGATCATTGTCCATCATCTGGGGCAGTCAAGTCAAGATTCAAGGAATCTCTCAAAGATGCCAAATAGCCAGAGGCAGATCTCCATCTGAATCACTTGGGGCATTGGACATGAATTTCAGCAACGAATATTGTATGATCAAACGAACATCTTCTAGTAGTGTGGCAACACAACACTACCGACAGTGACAACTCTCTACACCCTGAGAGCGTGGACATAGTCAGAAAATACTGCGCATGAACAAAGACCCGCTAGGTTGACTGGCCTAGGCAAAAATAAGGGCATCCCGACGAACCAAAAGGGTTCGGGCAAAAATTAGGGATAAAAAATGAAAAATCTGTACACCCGACAAGTCGAAAACCCGAAAGGGCGGCTTGGGCAAAAAAGGGTATCCCGGTGGACTGAAAATCTGAAAAGACAGTCCAGGAAAAAGTTAGGGATTAAAGCGTACGACTATGTCCCGTTATCTTGTCACTTTCCTATCAGTAGAAGACTTATCATTCTGATCGGTAGTTACCAAGCACTTCATAAGTTGGGATGACACTCAATCCACAAGGCCTCCGCATGCACTTTCTCCAGCAGGTACCAGGGCAGAAAAGTCTTGATGCGAAGTCATTGTTATATCCTCAGCAGGTGTCCCGGTAACATCTACACTCCCCGCAGAGTAAGAAATATCCAAAAGCAGTGCTGTTAATTCTCCCCAAGCAGAGTTCATCTTTCACCAACAATGGAAGACCATCCCCAATGGAGTTTATTTCTTCCACAGACAGAAATTTTATCCTCGGCAGAGTTCATCATCGCCAGCAATGGTAATTCATCCCCAACCGAGGTTATTTCTCCAAATAAGCGGATTTTCTGACAGAGTATCTCTTCCCCACAGAGTCTTTTTTTTTCTCGCCAGTTTATTCTCCAGCGGAATTATTCTTCGGCCAAGTTATTCTCAAATCATCTTCGGTTGTTATCCCCAGTGAGCGAAACTCTTTATTCTCCAACAACAGTCAGGGATTTATTTTCCCAAACTCAGACGTGCCACAATAGCATTTCATGTTCATATATCATGACGTGCACATACATATTGCATACAGCATAATCTCATTTATTTTGAGAATATCATCATATAATGCATGTCATGCATCATATACGATTAATCATGTACCTTTTCAAGAAAGATGGTTATCATCAACAACTTCCAGCAAGTTCAAGATTAACTCTGGAAACTAAACAGAGTAATTATCTGCACGATCAAATGCAGCTTTACACGGGTTCGTCACGAAGAAATATTACACGGGTTTCTCCTAAATGCAGCTTCACACGGGTTTATCCTGAAAAATCTTACACGGGTCCTTTCTCATATATTTCTGAATGAAGTTTTACACGAACTCATCCCAAAGTAACCTTACCCAGGTTCCTCTTGAAGTTTTACACGAACTCATCACAAGGTGACCTTACCCAGGTTCCTCCTGAAGTTTTACACGAACTCATCCCAAAGTAACCTTACCCAGGTTCCTCTTAAAGTTTTACACGAACTTATCACAAGGTGACCTTACCCAGGTTCCTCCTGAAGTTTTACACAAACTTATCCCGAAGTAACCTTACCCAGATTCCTCCTAAAGTTTTACACAAACTTATCTCAAAGTAACCTTACCTCGGTTCATTCTGAAGTTTTACACGAACTTATCACAAAGTAACCTTACTCAGGTTCCTCCTGAAGTTTTACACAAACTTATCCCGAAGTAACCTTACCCAGGTTCCTCCTGAAGTTTTACACAGACTTATCCCGAAGCAACTTTATCCAGGTTCCTTCTCGGTCCCGATGTAGTTTCACCCAGACTCATCCTGAAGCAACGTTACCCATGTTCCTCCTTATAATTTCCCGATGTAGTTTCACCCAGACTCATCCTGAAGCAACCTTACCCAGGTTCCTCCTTACAATTTCCCGATGTAGTTTCACCCAGACTCATCCTGAAGCAACCTTACCCAGGTTCCTTCTCGGTTCAGATGCAGTTTTACCCAAACTCCTTGCAAAGCAACCTTACCCAGGTTCCTTCTCGGTTCAGATGCAGTTTTACCCAAACTCCTCGCAAAGCAACCTTACCCAGGTTCCTTCTCGGTTCAGATGCAGTTTTACCCAAACTCCTCACAAAGCAACCTTACCCAGGTTCCTTCTCGGTTCAGATGCAGTTTTACCCAAACTCCTCACAAAGCAACCTTACCTAGGTTCCTTCTCGGTTCAAATGTAGTTTTACCCAAACTCCTCACAAAGCAACCTTACCCAGGTTCCTTCTTGGTTCAGATGCAGTTTTATCCGAATTCCTCATGAAACAACCTTACCCAGGTTCCTTCCCATAAGCCCTACTATCCAGGTTCCTTCTCATAACCTTACCATCCAGGTTTCTTTTCTCTTATCTCTAAACAGCAGTCCACAACACTTTAAGACCCGGACCTATCAAACACGATCAGTTTCACCTTTCCCTAGTAGGCCGCGATGCAGCCTATACACGACTAGATACGCAGTTCACTTCCGCTTCCTCAAGCCGGAGTTAATTCCCCAGTAGATTAACGGACAACTGAAGCTCCTAAAATTCTATTTCTCCCAAAACAGAGACCAACATTCCTCAGCAGATTTCTCCTCAATGATAGGAACAGGAATTCTCATCAATGGAATATCTCGGGAAATCAACATCCTCTAGATGGCATCTTTAAGCCCATCTCCGGTGACCTCCCGTCATCTCCTCCAAATGGCATCTGTAAGCCCATTCCCGATACTACCTACATTGTCAAGCATCATTACAGACGAGTGCAAATTTCTGAGCACTCTAGTGTTCAATCACCTTCCACCTTCAGATCACGAAAGGCAGACGAGCCAATCTAAATCTTCAAGTTTAAGAAGATTGAACAGGGGCAGTTGTTGTACCCCAAAGTTTGCCCTCTTTTCATACACGCATATTATTGGTTTTATGGTTATGGAATAAAAGTATATTTATCAAGCTTCTTCAGGTTACAAGTGACGTTTATTTCGTCAATGGATATTCTCAGAGTATTTTCCGTGCTGAAGATTGGTTCGCCGTTTTGCAACGATTCGGGGTTCAAAGATTCACAAGTCCAACCCGGCGCGTCATATTTAGGTGTTCTTTCGCCAAGATATCTCTGATAACGTATTCTCAAATTCAGGTTCAGCTCAAGAGTCAATTCTTTAAAGAAGGTATGCGAATGTGTGAGTTTTCTCGAAGAAATATGGTGAAAAAGTGTGTTGAAAGTGCAGTTTTTACGCACAAAAAAAATCATAACTTGAAGATCGTGGCTCGTTTTGAACTTGTTCTGGTGGTTAAAATTCCGTATTGACGTCATCTACATTTTCATCTCTCACGGCTGGAAGCCAATTTCGATCAGAAGGTCTTCAAAAATGCGGATTTATCAAGTATTTTCGTACATAAAATTTGTGATAGAAATTTATTTGTGTCATGTTCAGAAAATCATAACTTGGTCGATTTTCATCGTATCGAGCTGGTTCCAGCGTCAAAATTTCAAAAATTGAGTTGGCTACATTTTCACAGGAGGTATCGAGTTCTAACGGTATTCAAAAGGCCTTCGTTTTTTTCTCATAGTGCGTGTGACACGCCGAAAATCCTGAATGCTGAATATTATTTCATCTTGGCCGAAACTTCGAAAATTCATAACTCGGTCAATTTTTATCGGATCGGGCCCATCTTTTACACAAGGTCACTGAATCAGAGGTCTACAACTTTGCTTCAAAAGTCGAGACTGAATTATGCTCCGATCAATACCAGTTTTTTTATTGAAGAACGTGTCAAAACCAACACTGGAGCCCAAAATAAGTTTGTCTGAGCTGAAACTTCAAAAATTCATAAGTAATTCACCATTTATCCGATTGAGACCATTTTCAGACAGGAGTTAGTTATCGATGTCGGCTACATTTTTTTTTCACATTTCAACTTCAAAAGTTGCACTTAAGCCCCTGCGATTTAGCCTGGAATGTGACGGACTCAAGTGAACATTAAAGGTCCAATTGCACATTCAAAGCCCATTTTTTCTCTCTAATTTCCATTATATAATCTCATTCTTTTCACACAAACAGGAGGGAAAAAAAGCCTTTGCCACAACGCTGTCAGAATATCAAATTCTTTCAAGAACTCTAAAACCTTGAAATTCTTATTACAAATCCCCATTTCACTACAAACAAGCCATCGCTGTTACAAACCCACATCTCACTACTTCTTCAGTAAGGGTAAGGCTGACTTGATCTCCATGATCAAAAGGGCATAAAAGTATTCATCTTACTACTTCTCCAGTAAGGGTAAGGCTAGTTTGATCTCCATGATCAAAAGGGTATAATCATTCATACATGTCATATCGGTTTTAACGTTAATTTTTTTCCCATATATTGGCTTTATTTATATTTCATGATATATAGTAATTTATTTAATGTGTTCATGAGATTCAACACTGCAGATTTAGACAGGATCCCATGCAGGTTCATTACAGAACGTTGAGGCCAAAACACAAATGGCCAAAACAGAACAGCTAACACATGATACCAATACATGGCGAGGCAGACATCCTGAGAAGGTTAAGGGCGTGAGTTCAACAACCGCCCCTATTGGTTTTGATTTTCTTCCTTTCTATTTATCCTTTTACCTATTTTTATTCTTTTTGTTTAAAATCTTTTTTCATAAAGCTTAACATTTTTCACAAACCTTTGGTTTCTTATAATAAACTCGAATAATTAATTTTAGGTTTTAATTTAATTTTAGGTAACTTTAATTGTTTTGTAAATAAATTAAAATTAATTAGAACAATTAGGATTTTGTTTCTAACTTAATTCTATTTTCTTTTTTCTTAAAATAACAAAACACAAAAATAGGCCATTTAATTATTTTTTTAACTAATTTAATGACTAATTAATTTTGTATTTAATTTTAAAAAACATAATTCTTTTTTTCTTAGAAATAATTAAAAACAACAAAAAAATAATTTTTCTTTCGATTAGGTTAGACGGGGTCAAAACTCTAATTCTCTCTCGTTCTTTATTCACACGCACTTTATTTTATTTTACCATATTAATGTAATTGCTCACAAGTTGTAATATATTAATTAGGACCTTTTTACTTTCATTTATCATTTTTTTAAGAGTTTGTTTTTGGCTATGTAAATACCTGAAGTCTTGTAATAACTTAGCTTACTTTCCGCATTTTAATTCCGCAAACTATAAACTGCTTAGATGTATGGCTAATAGGATTGTATGGCAAGAATGTCTGGAAAATTAAAACGGTAGATCACCTAATGTGCAAAGATTAAATAACTGAAAACAAACACATGCACATGCTCACTCTTAGGGTATGCCTCACTTGGTTGCCTCGGAAAATAATGGTCATGTCCCTCGAACTTAGGGATACCCTTAGAAAAGACCCTTGGTTAAAATCATCATAAAGATCATGGTCCCTCGATGTCCCTCGAAGTTGCCTACGGTATATGATCTTGTCCCTCGATGTTGCCTACGAATATATGATGACAGCCCCTTTGAAATGCTAAGGTATCCTTACATGTTGCCTTCAATGACCATTACGTTCCTTTTGGATAGTCCCTCAAATTCCAACGAAGATGCTACCTACTCACTAATAGTGGGATAGCGTTGTCTAAAGGAAACAAGAACAGAAACATTCCTTTTTCAAGTAGGTAGATGCTAGTAGGTACTTGCTCAAAACTAAATTTTCCACACTTACACTCTTTTCAAACAAAGTTTTCAAAACGACTTCGTAACACTCTTGAAGACAAAAGCAAGGGTTAAATCGAAGTAAAACAATTTTTTTTCAAAACACACAAACACGGAAGAAATTTTTTAAAATGATGAGCAAGTACCTAAGAGCCCGTGGAAAACCACGGATAGAAAAGGTGCTAATACCTTCCCTTTCTATAATCTACCCCCGTACTCAAAATCTCGAAAAATGAATTTTTATGTGCTTTTTTTCCTTTCCAGTTGGATAAAATAAAAGTCGGTGGTGACTCTTGCTTACCGCGACATTTTGCAAACAAAAAACACAGACCAGTATTAACAGTCGGTTTTGCCACCCTATCACACTGCCCCAACACACCCCCAATTGAATTGTCGAGTACTGTCAAGTATAGGATCAGAGGTCTCCCTTCAACTGGAGGCATCAGAATAGGTGGCTCTTGGAGATATTCCCTGATCCTTTCGAAAGCGGCTTGACATTCATCGTTCCATCTTACCACTTGATCTTTCTTCAATAACTTGAAGATTGGCTCACAAGTATCAGTCAGGTGTGAGATGAATCGGGAAATATAGTTCAAACGTCCCAGAAAGCCTCTGACTGCTTTTTCTGTTCGGGGAGCTGGAATTTCCTATATAGCCTTCATCTTTGCAGGATCCACTTGAATACCTTTATCACTAACGACGAAACCCAGCAGCTTACCAGACCTCACCCCGAAGGTGCACTTGTTCGGATTTAGCCTCGGTCTGTACAACTTCAACCTGTCAAACAACTTCTGGAGATGGTCGAGATGTTCCTCTTTAGTTTGGGACCTTGCAATCATGTCGTCAACGTATACCTTAATCTCATGGTGAATCATGTCGTGGAACAAAGCGACTATGGCACGCTGATACGTTACCCCAGCATTCTTTAATCCAAACGGCATGACCTTGTAGCAAAAGGTACCCCATTGCGTAACAAAGGTTTTCTTTTCCATATCCTCGGGAGCCATCTTAATTTGATTGTAACCAGAAAAACCATCCATAAAGAAGAAGACCTTATGATGTGCGGTGTTGTCAACCAGAATGTCGATATGAGGTATAGGGAAATCATCCTTGGGGCTCGCCCTGTTCAAATCCCTATAGTCAACACACATTCGAACCTTCCCATCTTTCTTCGGTACTGGAACCACATTGGCAACCCACTGCGGGTAAGAAGTAACTGCTAAAAAACCGGCATCAAACTGTTTCATCACCTCAGCCTTGATTTTCTAAGACATCTCTGGGCACATTCGGCGAACTTTCTGTTTCACTGGAGGACAGTCTTCCTTGGTAGGCAAGCGGTGAACCACGATATCAATATCCAACCCGGGCATATGTTCATAAGACCAGGCAAAGATCTCAACATAGTCACACATCATCTGAATCAATCGTTGCTTAACATTAGGCTCTAGATTTGCACCAATCTTGACCTCTTTCTTATCTTCTTCTGTACCCAGATTCACTGATTCCACTGGCTCTTCATGCGGCTATATGGCCCTCTCTTCCTGAAGTAACAGTCTAGCAAGTTCCCCATACACTTCACAATCATCCTCACCTTCGTCCTCGGCTTAGTTGATCGGACTTTCGAAGTCATAATTGACAGTAGCAGAGTCGTTATCAGTGGGATCCTGAGTGGATGTAGACCTGTATATGTGAGTGTGTGTAAGACAAATAGTTATTTTGCAAGATAGAAAAGAAAAACAAGGAGCGTAATATTTCTAATGCAAGAAAACGTCCAATGATTTTATTGATGATATATGGAAATGACACATAATAAGCCCTCAAACAAAGCCACGGTGTCTCGGGTAAGACACCGGGCCGTAAAGTTATAAATTGTCTATTACAAACTCAAAACAAAAGTCTTATTACCGTGTAATAAAAGAAATGGGCACGAATTCCTTTGCCGTCCAATTGCTTAATCCACCGTCGGTAGTCGGGTAAATCTAGCTCTCGAAGTCAGACTCTTCATCATCATCTTCAACTGCATTCACTCCCGGATTTGTGATACACAGGGGAGGTCTTCCAATCCGCGTACGTCGAACAGCCCTTTGAGCTTTTGCAGTAAAACCCAAACCAAACTTGTCAGTCTTGTGTGCGAAGTCAGGGAGTTGACCCCAATTCGCACACCCACCTTTCACAATAACAGCCCGGGAATCCTTGAGGGAAGCCATCTTCATTGGAGGATCTTCAGCAACAGTTTCAGTCGATGCCAGAGTCTGGGGGACTTCTTCAAAATGTTGACACGAGGTTTCAATGAACTTCGTATCCATTTCCACATACCGAAAAGAGTTAAGGTGGCTCACCATGTACTCCTCCTCTCCTCGTACTATAACAATTCTCCCTTTCATTGGATATTTTAACATCTGATGGAGCGTAGAAGTTACTGCCCCAGCTTTATGAATCCACGGGCGACCCAGCAAACAAGAATAAGATGGTCGAATGTCCATCACATAGAATGTAGACGTGAAAGTCTGGGAACCAACCTTAACAGGAACATCCACCTCTCCATGTACCATCCTTTTGGACCTGTCAAAGGCCCTAACCACAATATTACTTGGCTTCAGCATCAGCCCTTCACAGTCCAACCGGTCTAACGCTTTCTTGGGTAAAACATTTAACGAGGACCCGGTATCCACCAGCACGTGGGCCAAAGTAATGCCCATACACTCGATTGAAACATGCAGAGCATCATTGTGATTCTTTCCCTTGGCAATCAAGTATGCGTCGGAGAAACCCAACCCGTTGTCAGTTGTCAAACTAGCCACACAGTCTTTGAATTGGTCAACAGATGTCTCCTGCGGCACATGCGCAGTTTTCAGGAAAGCAATCAGAGCCTTAACATGGGCTTCTGAGCACAACAATAAAGACAACATAGAGATCTTCGACGTGGTTTGCCCCAGCTGTTCGACTACATTGTAGTCGCTTTTCTTGATGATCTTTAAAATTTCCTCTATCTCCTGTCTAGAGGCTTCAACAGTAATCTTCTTTGGTGCCTCCGTCTGGGCAGGCTCACCGGTGATCCCTTTGCCCCTAGCGTCAGATGACTCGGCGACAGGGGTAATGATTGGAACATGAAGAGGGACGGTAGCGGATGTACTGGCAGGTGTAATAGCAACATGTTTTCGAACAGTTGGTGGGGAGATCTCAGGAGAGAAAAGTCTTCTGCTTCGGGTGACTTTACTAGATCCAACAATATTGTTGACATTAGTATCAGCCTCTTCAACCTTCAAGTCTTGTTTAATCCCATAATAATACACACCGGCCCCATAATTCCACGGGACAGCCTTATCCGACGTGTAAGGGATAAGTCCAGGAATAATAATGATAAATGGAGAAACTCTCGGAACAGATGTAATTATAACAGACTTTCTCGAGGAAGCCTTGGAAGAATTTGCGGAAATGGTGATTATGGAAACATCTTCAACATGAATCAACGGAACCAAAGTTTTCTCGAACAAGATTTCTTTGTTATCCATCAGGCGTTGGACACCTGACTTCAATAGATGGCAACCAGTAGGCAAGACGGAACACAGGTGGCAACCTTCAACACAGCCCAGAAATAAACCGGCCAATAATAAGTTCTTCTTTACTGTTATCAACGGAGTAGAAATCTCTTCCACGGAAGTCACAAACGAGTCATCATCCACAACATTCACTCTATGCTTGGGCATAGGAGCATTCATGACATTAGGCTTTTTCGGCACTTCAAACTCGATCTCCTTAGCATCAATCAGATCCTGCACTTTATTCTTCAAAGCCCAACAATTATTGGTATCATACCCTGGGCTATCAGAGTGATAAGCACAGCGGGCGTTCGGATTATACAGCGGTGATGTGGTGTTGGGATTCTTTGGAGCCTCCTTCGAAATCACCAAGTTGGTCTTCAACAATTGCGGCAGAATTTGAGATAGATTCATATTGAGCCGAGTATACCGCCTTTGCGATCTCTCTGCTCTTTGCTGAGTGTTGCGTTGTGGGGCAACAATAGGTCTTGATATAACTACCGCATTAACTGCTTGGCAGCGCTCAAGTCAATTTTGGCTCCTCGAGCTGTAAACTGCACTAGACTCCTTCTTGAAAGGCTTCTTCTCTGTACTTGATGAATCACCTTTTTGTATCTTCCCGCTATTGATACCGGCTTCAACCCTCTCCCCAGTCATAATCAACTCAGTGAAACCAGACGATGAACTTCCAATCAAATGATTGAAATACGGACCAGACAAAGTCCCAAGAAACATATCCACCAACTCCCTATCAACCAGAGGGGGTTGGACTCTTCCAGCAAGATCTCTCCACTTCTGAGCGTAATCCTTAAAGCCTTCGCCTGTACCCATAGACATACCCTGAAGTTGGGTACGCGTGGGAGCAAGGTCGGCATTATACTGGTATTGCTTGTAAAAAGCAGCTGCAAGATCCTCCCAGTTGCGGACATTAGCTCCTTCTAGTTGATAGAATCATTCAAGTTGAGTCCCTGACAGACTATCTTGAAAGAAAAGAACCCAGAGGTTCCTATCAGCAGTATATGGTTGAATCTTTCTGACATACGAGCGGAGGTGTAACTTCGGACAGGAGACCCCATCGTACTTAGCAAAGACAAGCGCTTTAAACTTGTGGGGGATCACCACCCCAGATGCCAAACCCAAATCTCCGAAGTCCAACCCAGGTATCTTCTGGATCTCCATTGCGCTCAACCGGTCTTCGAGTTGCTTATACCTATCCTCAGCAGGAGGATACTGGTCTTCATCAAAGTCAATGTCATTGTTAGAAACCACAGGGCTAGGAGCCTTCCTTTCTTCTTGATTCTCTCCTCCTCCAAATGAATGAGACAAATCAACTTCTTCTCGCAACCTGTTCCCAAACTTGTGACCCATATTTAGGAGGACCACCTTCTTCTTCTTCTTGTCCTTCAAGATAAGAGTCTTCAAATCTTGTTGACTCTTGGCCAAGTTCAAGAACATTTCCTGGAACTGAGCGTTCTGAGCTTGCAGAGCCTTGATGGCTTGATCAGTAGGTGTTTCAGAAGACATGTTGTGCTGAAATAAACAGCGAAGAAGATGAGAAACCTGTAAGGGTACCTGTGATGAGGTGCATGGGAATGGAATACGTATGAAATGATTTCAAAGACTTAGGGAGATTCAAATTTGTAAACCAAAATAAAACACACTTCATTAGATTAAAACTTGAAACAATGTTTAACGAATGCCCTTAAGGCGTTACAAAAGAAATACTGAAAAGCAAATCTAAACTAGAAATAGTAAAAGCCATCAGAATTCCCATGGTCGTTTTCCTTTCGTGCTGACATAATCGTTGATTGTCCTCTCGTTCTCCAGCTGCCTTGTAAGCTTCAGGATCTTCCTCTCCTGATCATGATATTTATCTCTGTAGGTATCCCTTTCTTCCCTTAACTGGATCCAAGATCTCTTCAATTCCCTAATATCAGTAGGCATGTATGGATGGATGACCGTATAAGGAACCCCTTCTTCCTCAGTATGCTCTACAATCACCGGCAAAACAACTTCATATGGCATCCCCAGTTTTTGAGCACGGGCTCGAACCCACTGAAGATACGGTTGCATCGGGAGAGAAGTCTTCATTCCTAGCTCATGTGGATCAGACCTGTTCACCCGGTCCCAGGCTCGTATAAATTTACGGCGATGTCCCTCAACATCCCCCAAGAAGTCAAAGATGATGCCTGTAAGTAGCAGCTCATGAGGACCGTCCCTTTGAACTCGTCCAAACTGTCGTAAGGCCAAACAAGGATTATAGGTTATCCCTCCTCTAATTCCAAGAAATGGAACATTGGGGTATTCTCCGCACCGATCAATGACAGCTACCTCTTCCATATCTTTAGAACTCCAAAGGATGTCCGTATGAGCAATGGACATGATCCTGTAAGCCCAACCCATACCTTCCTCATTCTTCAATACAAATTTGGGGAGGTGAGAAATAAACCACCTCGCCAGCAGTGGTGCACAACACATAAGGGTTCCCCTTCTCCGAGCAGTACGGGCATAAAGAGCATGTAGAATGTCACCTAAGAGAGTGGGCACTGGATTACGAGACATGAAAATCTTGACTGCGTTCACATCGACAAAAGAATCTGAATTTGGGAACAGAACCAAGCCATAAATGAGGAGAGTTAGGATGTCTTCAAATGCCTGAAATTCCAAACTATCCCAGAACTGTTGAGCTTGATCGATCAAGAACTTATCCAAGAAACCTTTAACCCCACTCTGAATGTCCTAGTTAGATACTACATCAGCCATTGTTAGATGGAGGGCTGAAGCAAAATCCTCTGGCCTAGGAGCTATCTCCAAACCTGTAAAGGGTGTCTGCTCTAGAATGGATATGCCAAGTAAATCAGAGAACTCCTCCAAAGTAGGGACCAACTGATAGTCCGGGAAGGTGAAACAGTGATGCAACGGGTCAAAGAACTGGAACAACATGCTCGTCATTTGCTCATCCAATTTGGAAGTGACCAGGCTGAGGAGATGACCATGTCTTCTAACAAAGGAAGAAGTATCAGGAACCTTTGAAACCAAATCTCTAAGTTGAGCAAGTATCTGCACGAAGCTGATCCGAATGGTATTTCTGCGCATAGATTCCATGATCTGCAAAACAGAACAAAGATGAATCCCCTCGGTCTTTGAAATGGTTAGTCTAATGAAATATGGATGCAATGTCATGATGCATGATGTCATGATAAAAACACACCACAAGTATCACAAATAGAAAACATGGTAAAGGCACACAAGTCACACAGTAGCCCTTAAATTTCAGGCTGGCATGGAGTTTAGGTATTACCCTCTTTCAGTTTAGTTGGTTCAACCTGTCCTAGTAATAGTAATCGGGTTCTAGAGGTTCTCAATATCACTGACCATCCTCGATCGGTCATAATTCCAGTTTAGCAACCTTTTCTTGCGGCCGGAATCATCGTGAGAGTATGGTCTCAATGAGTGTAGCATACTGTTACTTTTCTATGGCCAAGTTGGTCAATTATAGGTTCTAAGGTCAGTTGATGCTTAATGACCTATTAGCAGCCCCATACTCTCCTTGTTCCTCCACAAGGGATATCAGTACCAACTAATCTGTCACACCAACGTAGCTACTGCTTCAACCGTATCAGTCTACGTCGTACAGTTACCTCATAATCTATTGCTACTTACCTAAAAGGTGTCCCCAGATCCGGGTTAGGATCTATAGTAACTCTGATACAAAGCCCACAAAGATAAAGCATACAAGATCAAACAATTGAAAACAATATGATGAACTAATCCTAAGGTACACCCCACTTATTAACTCTTTAGCAGAGTCGCCAGTTCTGTGATACGGTGGCCAGAATCGGGACGTGTTTCCCTACTTTTTAAGGAATTTGCTGGTTTGTATTTTGCGTTTGTGTTCGCAAAATGTCTCGGTAAGCAAGATTCACCACCGTCTTTTATTTTATCCAACAAGGAAAGGAAAAAAGCACAGAAAAATTCCTTTTTCGAGATATTTCTGAGTACGGGGGGTAGATTATAGAAAGAGAAGGTATTAGCATCCTTTCTATCCGTAGTTATCTACGGGCTCTTAGGTACTTGCTCATCATTTTCAAAATTGTTTTCTTTGTGTTTGTATGTTTTTGAAAAGTTTTTGTTTTAACTTCGATTTAACTCTTGCTTCTGTCTTCAAGAGTGTAATGAAGTGTTTTTGAAAACTTTGTTTGTAAAGGAGTGTAAGTGTGAAAAAATTTGTTTTAATTGAGCAAGTACTTAAGAGCTAATCTACCTACTCGAAAAAAGAATTGTTCTATGCTTGTTTCCTTTAGACAATGCTATCCCACTATTAGTGAGTAGGTAGCACCGTCGTTGGAGTTTTGAGGGTCAATTTGAAAGGGACGTATGGTCACTAAAGCAACGTTAGGACGTCTTAGTAGTAATCCTAATGTCTTAGATCAATTATCTGAGGCAACAACATTCGAGGCAACCTTTCCTAGGCAACTTTGATCTTTGGACAAAAGGACGACCGCTAAAGCATCCTATACTCAATGACCGTTTATCGAAGGCAACCAAGTGGGAGTGTACCCTAGGAGTGCGCATGTGCGAATGATTCAATTACAGTTTATTTATCTTTGCACATTTAGGGTGATATAACTGTTTTAAAATTAGTCATACATTCTTGTCATGCATCCTATTATCATACATCTAACAGTTAATAATTTGCGGAATTTAAAATGCGAAAATTAAACTACGCTATTACAAGGCTTCAGATATTTACATAGCCAAAAACAAACCCTTTGAAAATAAAGCGATAAATAAAATAAAAGTCCTAATTAAAATTATTACAAACTGTAGGCAGTTACATCAATATGGATAAAAATAATAAAGCGCACGAGGAGAATTAGATCGAGTGCGGACTAGGGTTTTGACCCTTCTATCCTAAAAAAGAAAATTTATTTTTTTGTTGTTTTTAATAAAAGAATTAAGTTTTCTAAATTAATTATGCAATTAATTAGTTAATTAAATTAATTAATAAAAATAATTACATGACCTATTTTTGGTTTTTTTGATTATTTTAGGAAAAGATAAAATATAATTAAATTAGTAATAAAAACTATTTATTCTAATTAATTTTAATTATGTACAAAAAGAATTAAAATTGTCTAAATTAACAAACCTAATTTAATTAATTAATTTTTTTAATAAAAATAAAATCTAGACCTAATTTGTGAAAAATAATATTTTTTTGTGTTTTTTTGATAAAAAAGAAAATAATTTGATTGGTTAGTAAAATAAATAAATACATTAAAAGAAATAAAATAAATATAAATGAATAGAGAAAAAGAATTGGGCCTGAAAAATGGGGGTGCCAATAGTCAGATATGGGCCCATTAGTGGAGGTCCACGTTGACTTTGAGGATCCAATGTTGTGCGTTTGACTTGGCTTTGGTGCACCTTCAGAGGATGGCCATCAAATTTGGCCTCAGGACACTTGGCATGGTTGATTGTGAGGGTGCACAATGGTCTTGGGTCTTGCATATGCGCTGGATAACCTGAAAGAAAATTGGAAAAATACCAAATGTTGGAGGCAGGGGTCGAACCCCTGACCTCAAGCACTCCCACGCCTTAAACACCAGCCTGGCTGCCACTGGGCCATTCGCTTTTGTTGTACATAAGGTAAATAATAAAAATAATATATGAAACAAGCGCAGTAATGGAATTTTTGCGCGAAAATTCAAACAAGCCAATGGAGGGGTGCCACATGGGTCATCTTCTTCCTGGCACCGTGGGTAAAAGTGAAACACTTTTACCTACGCACGTTCGTCCGTAGCTATAGGCAATGCTCGTTCCAAAATCCTCCATGGGCCATATAAATGAAACCTAACACCATGGTTGGATTCGTCTCATCATTCTGAACATGATGGTACCTTTTATCAGGGCCAATTTCACCTGCAAGCAAAAACCCTAAAACGGAGCTACGAACCCTAGCCATGGTGAATTTTAGTACAGGTCATATAAATGCAATTAATCAATGCAGGAAGCTTGCAAATGTCTCATAGATCAAGAATATGTGATTAATTCATCCTAACAATGCACAAATCATGCTATTCGAATTCAAGAAAAGAGCTATGTCGTGAGCGACTTACAGTGCAATTTGGGACTGTAATGACTTGGTTCTTGATTGCTTTAGCTTGCTGACACTCCCAGGAATCGATTGGGATAGCAAGAAGGCCTTGAGGATGCCTGGAAATAGGAATTCGATCTTACACTTTTCTTGATTTTTTTTCCAGAATTTGCTCTGCTTGCTGCGCCTGTTTCTAGCTTGTTTTTTGGTCTGACTTTGTTCTATATGTACCAAGGAATAGATTAGGGTTCCAAAACTAATCCAAATCTTCCTCCTTCAATGATTTTTTATTTGATTTGATCCTCCTTAAAAATCTTTCCAAAATTGACCTATTTCAATCTTTTTATGCACCCTAATGCTTTGCACGATTTTGATTACTTGCTAGCTGTATAATAAAACCTGAAACAAGCACAAAATCTATTTCTTTCAATATTTTAGATTTTATATGATTTGTTTTGATTTAAATTGAATTAATTCAAATAAAAATCAAAATAA
This sequence comes from Vicia faba, assembly GCA_948472305.1. Taxonomy (NCBI): domain Eukaryota; kingdom Viridiplantae; phylum Streptophyta; class Magnoliopsida; order Fabales; family Fabaceae; genus Vicia; species Vicia faba. Next base: position 1,054,805,322 of record OX451738.1, on the reverse strand, counting down.
ATAATAAAAATAAGATATGGACAAGTGGCAAAGGCTAGTGCTCGTGGACTATGTTGCCAACTCAAAACAAGTGAAAAAGATTGGGCCCATTTGGCAAAATTTGAAGTTTTAGGCATATTTGACTTTTGGCAATTTTGCAAAAAAGGTGAACTTCAACAACGCATAACTTCCGCAATTTTGACTCTTTGGAAGTGTTCTTGGACTTTTTAGAAATCTTGAGACGTCCTCTAATCAACCCTTTTGGTATCATCTCAATTTGATATTCCATGCTCATGTATGAAGCTTTGACAAAAAAAGTGTTTTTGTTGACTTTTCAAAATGACCTATAATGTCCAAATTCATAACTTCTTGTGAGTGCATATTTTGAACTTGGGAGCTGAAGATGGATTGTAGGGAATTGCATCCTCTTAAAAATGAGCTTTGGATGGGTCATTTCTCATAAAGTATGAGAAAGTTATGCTTGGTCAAAGTTGAGTTGACTTTTCCTACAAAACCCTAATTTAGCAACTTTTGAGTCTTGATGAATTATGAGCAATCCTTGATGAATCATGATCAACCCTTGATCAAATGATGAAATATACTTCAAAATTAGGATGTTGACCAAAAATCTTGAAGTTTGACTGTATGTGGGCCACATTTGACTTTTGCCCTAGCACAGTCGATTTTTTGGCCTTTGAGCAACTGGCTGAGCAAACTTCCTCTGCAAGGCTTGAAACTTGACATGGATGATCTTGAGAACATATTAGGACATTGGTGAGCATTTGGGACCACTTGGACTCAAGTATCTTGATGCAACATGAAACCTTAATTTGAGGTAGATTGCCTTAGGAGAGAGCTTGTCTGGTCAACCCTTGAACTACCTTGAGCAACTTGAGGATCTTTCTTGAAATGTTTTGAGAAATATGGGAGGGCAAATTTTGGGGTACAACAGACCTTATTTGTTTTTAAAAAATACTTTTGAATTTTAAATGAAACAGCGGAAGCACTCATTTCGAGCTTAACTGATATGATCTGATTCAATAGAACGGAAGTTTGAGACGGGTGTTTTTAAACGAATAGTTTTCACCGAAATTGTGTTTTAATACTTAAAAACAAATGTCAATGACTTACTGAATCCCTTAAGTTGACGAAATACATACCGTTGTCCCTTTATTATTTATTAGATTTTAATTAATTCCCGAATAAACCCAAACAACTAAATTTTATAATTAGCCTTAGCTTTACACAGTGACCCTAAGATAACAGTAGTTTGACCATCAATCTTTGTGGGTTCGATATCTTTTAAAACTACGTAAGACTGTGCACTTACAGTCACTACATCCGGCAGACTCATAAAGTCGCGATCAACGGTATGTGTTTAACTTTTTCTTAAATCACATCTAAAGTGTCATTTATGAATGGTTGTAATGCATTGATACACTAACAATACATATCAATTAATCTTTTGAAAAATATAATGAAAATTAATTTTTACTTTTATAGTTTTGAAACGTAAATTACAAGTCAATGTTTTATTACAACTTTGAAAAATAAAAATTAAGTTTAAATTCTTTAAATTAAAATTAATTTCAATTTTGAGTTATAAAATTTATAAACAACAAAATCACTAGTTAGAGTAGTGATTACAGTGGTCAAAGTGGCCAACGGGGCCATAGTGTTGGTTGATGGTGACTATGGTGGTGGTTAGCGATTGTTATACTAGAGATCATAGGTGGATCAAATGGTGATCGGAAGTGGTTATGAGTGGAGGTCAGTACATGTTGGTGGTGGTCAGAATAGTAATTTGAGTGATGGTCGGCGGTGGTCGGAGGTGATTGGTGGTGATCATAATAGTGGTTGGCTACCATTAGAGGTGGAAAACGAGTATGCTCGGTCTGTTTAGGCCCGCTCCGCAAAGCCTGCAAAAAAACTGGGCAGAGCAAGGTGGGCATAGTAGATGGTGCGGATTTAAACCTTTAGTCATCCCGCAAAAAATGAGTTTGGGATAGGGCGGGCCCGACAATTATGTACCCTAAAGCCTAAATTTTGCAACAAAAAAAATCATGTTTGCTTTGCAAAAAACAGGGCAAACATAGTAACCTTAGTTCGGCTCGCGAAAAAATGCTGGCGAAAACGGGAATGTCCGACGAGCTGGACTCGTTTTGCCATCACATTAACTTTTAGTGATGATGTCTTATCTTTTTAAAACGAGATAAAACAAGCAAAAATATAACAAGATAACTATTGGTTATTACCATCATCATCATCATTAAACCACCAAGGAAGAACTGGTACTCAATTGCTAGCCAAGTGATTAGCAAGGAAGGCTACTTGGGCAAACATGTGATGAAGTGTTCAGGTCTTATCTCGAAGCATCTTGTTATTATCATGAATGTTTGCAAGGATGATGTTTAGCAGAGCTTCTATTGGAGAAGTCTGAGATAACTCAAAATCAAACTCTTCCTGGTTGATGGAGAGCCTATTGTACATGCTTAGCAAGGGTGCTTTTCTCTAAGACACCATTGTTATCTCTGATCTTCATCTGCTTTAGAGTACTCTTCCCAATCATTGAGTAGATAGGATCAGACTCTCCCCCCTCTAGACTGATTCCAGATTGAATCAAAATCTTTGTGATCAAATCCCCAAATGGTAACCACGAGTTACCACTTCTTCGGCCATCCAACATATGTTGAATTACCCCATTGGCATAGTTGGTCTTAATGTCGTGGCTTAGTAGTCAAGTGACTACAACATCAATCCTCAACAGTTCCATGTGGTTGAATTTCCTCGAAAATAACGCATGGGAGGCCACATAAAGAATGAGACGGTAGGTCGCAGTCATCAAGAGGGATTCTATGACCCGCCACTGGATCATAAATAAGGGATCAAACAGAAGTGAGAAAGTTGAAGTTCTACGAATAAGATCTTGTCAAGGCAGCAAGAAAACATTTATGAAGGAGACATTCTCCAAGAATCTTGTTCTTGGGCAATAAAGTTAGGTGATGGGACTAGTCCAATAGGTTGGGTGTCACCAAAGAAAGAATTGAATTTAAAATCCAGTTGATCATTGCAAACAATGCTAGAAAAACTAGAAAGAAGCAAAAATTAGTACATTATGCAGAAGTTAGAGTTTACTGTCCAACTGAACTTTCTCATGTAAAAACTCCACCAATAGGTTGGGTGTTGTAAGCCTAACTGAAGCTCTCAACTTCTGCCCAATGACGAAAACAAAGTTATTACATTATGTAAAAAGGGGCATTCCGAGAATTGAACTCGGTGTTGTAAGCCTAACTGAAGCTCTCAACTTCTGCCCAATGACGAAAACAAAGTTATTACATTATGTAAAAAGGGGCATTCCGAGAATTGAACTCGGGACCTCTCGCACCCTAAGCGAGAATCATACCACTAGACCAAATGCCCATTTTGAAGCCTAAGTGAGACCTGTGTTGTTTACTCATGAAACTGTGTATACATACCACATTGCTTATCTGAATACGCAAACGTCTCAATGATGCGAACAGCAACCAGCTGCTAACTAGAAACAGATACTGTGTCTACTCATGATAATGAGACCACGTGAGGAAGCTACCAATCCACCTACAGCTAACAAATTTTTCAAGGTATCAAAAAGAGTCGCCAACATGGTGTGGCACAAGTACTAAAACTAGAATCCTTAAACTATTTGGTCCGGGATTAGATTCTTAACAAGTGTGTTTAGAAAAAATTCTAGAAAAAGACAACTTAAATGATCTTAATTATGTAGTTAAGCGCAAGTATACTTTGGTTTATGCAAAAGAAGTACCAAAGAGATCTTTAGCCGCGACGGTTGCACAAAGGGGCTGGGGATGCATAAACTGTCATAGATATAAAGTGGAGACAGTTTTTATTGAACTGTAACAAACCAAGTCACACAATTGACTTTTTTTGTAGTGATATAATACTTATGATGTTTCAGGTTTTAATTTTGGATTTATCTTTAACGATAAAGTTTGATAAACTATGACTCACAACAGTCTTCTATGACCAAAATGCTTTTCAGTTTATAGCAACAAGGCATTCACATGCAGTCTCTATGTTAATTGTTATTTGATTATTAGTACTACACCAGTATATAAAAAACTAAAAAAAAAACTCATGCTTATTTTTTTTGGTATAAACTGGGTATCCTCTGCACGCAACTCCATAGACTAACCCTCGAGCCGGGGAGGACATAATAGGCGGTAAAACTCTCCCTAAATAGATTTAACAAACTCGGGACCTCTTCGCACCCAAAGCGAGAATCATACCACTAGACCAAATGCCCTAATATTAGAAGATTTTGTTTAGGAATGGCCAAGTCTACTGATTTGAATACACAATTGTCAGTTGTTCTAGAAACAATCTGGTTGTGTCTTCTCATGATAGTGAGACCACTAGGTGAAGCTGCTGATCTCTAAAGTTAACATGTTTTTTTAGGTGAGATATCAAAGAGTCACCAACCACCATGGTATGACATTAACGGTAGATAATTGATTCTTATAATCATTTAGTTGGGAGGATATGTGTATAGAAAAACATCTGATATAAGGGATCATCTCCTTAATTGAATCTCAGATAACTTGATATATTAGTCTATTGCAGAGGATAATTTGATTTACCAACAAAGGTATCACAGAGAGTCTACTTACTTATTTACCATTAAGGTTTTAACTTAGGATTTATCTTTCAAGATAAAGTTTTATAAACAACGACTCACAATAGTTTTCTATGACCAACATCTTTTTCAGCCAACACCAATATACTATTCATGGTTCTGATCCCTTCTTGTATAGCCTAAGTTTTGTAACTGCTCCTAATAATAATAATAATTAATTGGTACTCTAATAATACTAGTGGCTGCCCTTAGACTCTGTAACTGCTACAATAACATTTAATAAGCTGCTCCTATGGCTGTAACTGATACTTGATAAAATAGAACAGCCACATTCTAGTAATTCTAAAAGTCTAATAATACTCCCCCCTAAACTATCACCTTGTCCTTAAGGTGATTCCTAGAGAAAAAAATTAACAGAAATTACAAAGCAACTTTAATGGAATTGGCATTAAAATTGAAGCGTTGGGCACAATTCTGCAGCCCAATTTCACCACCTGGGTCCCACACTTGGGAGGACAAACCATCTAACATTTTGGAATTAGTGTAGTGTCATATGTTGGCCCTCCTCTATAGGTAGGTTAATGTGGCGACCCTATCTGTCGTCGTTGTGTGACCGAGAACAATACTTTTGGCCGGAGGTTTTATTGATAGAAATACAGCAAACATACAAGAAATTCCTTTACTTTTCTCTCCACTTGTTAGATTCATGTCTGGTGGTCCTTCTTCAACGGAGGATTTTGTTTTCTTGATTCGCCACTCCTATTTCCTATTTTCTATTCCTATCACTCCCTCTTTTTTGTTAGGGATCCTTTCGCGTCGAGTATTTGCACTCATCCAGTGCAGCATCCTCATGGACTTTAATCCTATTTGGGTTGGTTTTTTAATACCAAACACTTTACCTCATACAGCAACCCAACTTTTTCACATGATTATAAACGAAACTATTTGTCAATTGTCATTGCCAAGGGAGAGTTTTACATTTTAGGACATGAGTCTGGCTATTAAGACATTATTCATATATCACAGTATTCATCTCAAGGCATAAAACAAATGCTTATGGATATTTAACTAACCAAACAAGTAAATCTTGCCAGTTTCCAGATTTTCAATAATAATTAAAAAAAAAAACAAAGAGCTTATTTGTATTTAACTAAAATATTGAAAGCTAAACAACTAACTTTTAAAAGGGGCATTCCGAAAATCATACCACTAGACCAAATGACCTGATTTGAAAATTTTTAGTTTGTAAGTAAGTTAGTTGGGACAATTGTATAAGGAAAAGAATAAAGTATATACCTCTTCTTTTCACCACATGTCATCACTAAACAAGTTGATGCCAATATTTTGTCCTAATATCCATATCCAATAGGATCTGATTATGTAATCTGATCATGACTGAAGAAAAAGAACATTAAAATCAGAATGCTATCAATACTTTTTGATAAAAACAATGCAACCCCGAAAATGCTGAGATTGATGCTGCACTTAGATTCAACCCCGAAAATGCTGAGATTGATGCTGCACTTAGATTTGTTTCTATTCTATCTTAAAACCTTAAGAAATAAGCTAACCCTGCCCTACTCATACCATATTACCATAATACGTGTGAATCTACTCATTTTATAATATAATGTAGCATATATGAGGATTGTAAATTATGATGGGAGATGCTTGGTCTATGGATTTGAATCAACAATTGTGTTTAAACATAACTACATATGATTTTAAGATTGATATTTTAAAAAAAGGGGCATTCCAAGAATTGAATTCAGGACCAATCGCAACCTAAGCGAGAAACATACCACTAGACCAAATGCCCATTTTTGAGTAAGTAAGGTTAGGTGAGATCTATTTCTTGTTTACTGTTGAAACTGTCTATGT